>JAZAYU010000064.1:3167427-3534477 GCA_038501625.1 Corbicula japonica | reverse complement strand
TTCACTACAGCTCTAATTACCATAATGTAAAATTCTTTTACCGTTATTTTCACTCCAGTTACCACTATTTATCATTATTTTATCGTTATTTTCACTCAAGTTAACAGTATTTACCAATTTTTTACCCTTATTTTCACTCCAGCTCCAGTTACCATAATTTACCATTATTTCACCGTTATTTTCACTCCAGTTACCATTATTTACCATTATTTTACCCTTATTTGCACTCAAGCTCCAGCTACCAAAATTTACCATTATTTTACCGGTATTTTTACTCCAGTTACCATTATTTACCATTATTTTACCGTAATTATCACTCCAGTTACCTTAATTTACCATTTTTACCGTTATTTCACTCCATTTACCATTATTTACCATTATATTACCGATATTTTCACTCCAGCTCCAATTGCAATTAATTACCATTATGTTACTGTTTTTTTTACTCCAGTTACCATTATTTACCATCTTTTTACCATTATTTTCACTCCAGTTACCATTATTTACCATTATTTTACTGTTATTGTCATTCCAGTAACCATTATTTACCATTATTTTACCGTTATTTTCACTCCAGCTCCAGTGACTATAATTAACCCTTATTTTACCGTTATTTTCACTCCAGTTTCCATTATTAATCATTTTTTTCCGTTTTTTTCACTCCAGCTCCAGTTACAATAAATTACTGTTATTTTACAGTTATTTTCACTCCAGTTACCATTATTGTCCATTATTTTACCGTTTCACTGCAGTTACCATAATGTGCCATTATTTTATCGTTATTTTCACTCCAGTTACCATTTGGACCATTATTTTACCGTTATTTTTACTCCAGTTACCATTATTTACCATTATTTTACCGTCATTTTCACTCCATTTACCATTATTTCACCGTTGTTTTCACTCCAGTTACAGTTAAGATAATTTACCATTATTCGACCATTATTTTCACTTCATTTACCATTATTTTACCGTTATTTTCACTCCAGATCCAGTTATCAGAATTTACCATTATTTTACCGTTATTTTCACTCCAGTTACTATTTTTTACCATTTTTTACCGTTAATACTCCAGCTCTAGTTACCATAATTTAAAATTCATTTACCGTTTACCATTATTTTACCGGTATTTTTACTCCAGTTACCATTATTTACCATTATTTTACCGTAATTATCACTCCAGTTACCATAATTTACCATTTTTTACCGTTATTTTCACTCCATTTACCATTATTTACCATTATATTACCGATATTTTCACTCCAGCTCCAATTGCAATTAATTACCATTATGTTACTGTTTTTTTTACTCCAGTTACCATTATTTACCATCTTTTTACCGTTATTTTCACTCCAGTTACCATTATTTACCATCATTTTACCGTTATTTTCACTCCAGCTCCTGTTACCTTTATTTACCATTATTTTACCGTAATGGTCACACAAGCTCCAGTTACCATAATTTACCATTATTTTCCCGATATTTTTACTCGAGTTACCGTGTTTTACAATCATTTTACCGTAATTTTCACTCATTATTAACCATTATTTTACCGTTATGTTCACTCCAGTTACCCTTATTTACCAACATTTTACCGTTATTTTCATTCCAGCTCCAGTTACCTTTATTTACCATTATTTTACCGTTATTTTCACTCGAGCTCCAGTTACCCTAATTAACCATTATTTTACCGTTTTTTTTAAATCCAGTTACAAGTATTTACCATTATTTTACCGTTTCTGTCACTTCAGTAACCATAATTTACCATTATTTTACCGTTATGCACTCCAGTTGCCATTATTTACCATTATTTTACCGTTTTTTTCACTCCAGTTACCATAATTTACCATTATTTTACAGTTATTTTCACTCCAGCTCAAGTTAACATAATTTACCTTTATATTACCGTAATGTTCACTCCATTTACCATTATTTTGCATTATTCGACCGTTTTTTTACTCCAGTTACCATTATTTTTCCGTTATTTTCTCTCCAGTTACCTTTATTAACCATTTCTTACCGTTATTTTCACTCCAACTCCAGTAGCCATAATTTACCCTTCTTTTTACCGTTATTTTCACTCTATTTACCATTATTTACAATTATATTACTGTTATTTTCCCTCCAGTTACCATTATTTACCATTATTTTAACGTTATTTTCACTCCAGTTACCATTATTTACCATTATTTCTGCGTTTTTTTCACTCAAGTCACCATTATTTACCATTGCTTTACCGTTATTTTCACTCCAGTTACCATTATTTACCATTGTTTTACCGTTATTTTCACTCCAGTTACCATTATTTACCATTATTTCAGCGTTATTTTCACTCCAGTTACCATAATTTACCATTTTTTTCACGTCATTTTCCCTCCAGTTACCATCATTTACCATTATTTTACCGTTATTTTTATTCCAGCTCCATTTACCATTATTTACCATTATTTTACCGTAATGTTTACTCCAGTTACCATTATTTTCTATTATTTTACAGTTATTTTCACTCCAGTTATCATTATTTACCATTATTTTACCGTTATTTTCACTCCAGCTCCAGTTACCATAATTTACCGTTATTTTACCGTTATTTTCACTCCAGTTACCATAATTTTCCATTATTTTACCGTTATTTTCATTCCACTTACCATTATTTACCATTATTTTACCGTTATTTTCACTCCAGCTCCAGTTGCCATAATTTACCATTATTTTACAGTTATTTTCACTCCAGTTACCATTATTCACCATTATCTTACCGTTATGTACACTCCTGCTCCAATTACCATACTTTACTATTATTTTACCGTTATTTTCACTCCAGCTACAAATATATACCATTATTTTACCGTTATTTTCAATCCAGCTCCAGTTACCGTTAATTACAATTATTTTACCGTTATTTTCTCTCCAGCTCCAGTATTAATAATTTACCATTTTTTACCGTTATTTTCACTCTATCTACCATTATTTACCATTATATTACCGATATTTTATCTCCAGCTCCAGATACAATTAATTACCATTATTTTACCGTAATTTCCACTCCAGTTACCATTACTTACCATTATTTCACCGTTATTTTCACTCTAGTTACCATTATTTACCATTGTTTTACCGTTATTTTCACTCCAGTTTCCAATATTTACCATTATTTTACCGTAGTTTTCACTCCATTTACCATTATTTTACAGTTATTTTCACTCCAGTTACCGTAATTCACCATTATTTTACCGTTATTTTCATTCCATTTACCATTATTTTCCATTATTTTACCGTTATTTTCACTCCATCTCCAGTTACCATAATTTACCATTATTTTACCGTAATTTTCACTCCAGTTACCATAATTTACCATTATCTTACCCTTATGTTCACTCCTGCTCCAATTACCATACTTAACCATCATTTTACCTTTATTTTCACTCTAGCTACAATTATTTACCATTTTTTACCGTTATTTTCAATCCAGCTCCAGTAACCGTTATTTACAATTATTACCGTTTTTTTTCACTATAGCACCAGTTACCATTATGTACCATTATTTTACCGTTATTTTCACTCCATTTATCATTATTAACCATTATTTTACCGATATTTTCACTCCAACTTAAGTTACCATTATTTACCAACATTTTACCGTTATTTTCACTCCAGCTAGAGTTACCAAAATTTACCATTATTTTTCCGTTATTTTCTCTCCAGTTACCTTTATTAACCATTTCTTACCGTTATTTTCACTCCAACTCCAGTAGCCATAATTTACCCTTCTTCTTACCGTTATTTTCACTCTATTTGCCATTATTTACAATTATGTTACTGTTATTTTCCCTCCAGTTACCATTATTTACCATTATTTTAACGTTATTTTCACTCCAGTTATCATTATTTACCATTATTTCACCGTTATTTTCACTCCAGTCACCATTATTTACCATTGTTTTACCGTTATTTTCACTCCAGTTACCATTATTTACCATTGTTTTACCGTTATTTTCACTCCAGTTACCATTATTTACCATTATTTCAGCGTTATTTTCACTCCATTTACCATTATTTACCATTATATTACCGATATTTTCAATCCAGCTCCAGATACCATAATTTACCATTATTCGACCGTTATTTTCATTTCATTTACCATTAATAACCATTATCTTACCGTTATTTTCAATCCAGATCCAGTTACCAGAATTTACCATTATTTTTCCGTTACTTTCACTCCAGTTACCATTATTTACCATTTTTTACCGTTATTTTCACTCCAGCTCTAGTTATCATAATTTTAAATTCTGTTACCGTTATTTTCACTCCAGTTACCATTTTTTACCATTATTGTTTCGTTATTTTCACTCCAGTTAACATTATTTACCATTATTTTACCGTTATTTTCACTCCAGATCCAGTTACCATAATTTACCATTATTTTTCCGTTATTTTCACTCCAGTTACAATTATTTACCATTATTTTAACGGTTATTTTTACTCAGGCTCCAGCTACAACAATTTACCATTATTTTACCGTTATTTTGTACTCCAGTTACCATTATTTTCCAATATTTTACCGTTATTTTCATTCCATTTACCATTATTTTACCGTTATTTTCACTCCAGCTCCAGTCACCATAATTTACCATTATTTTACCGTTATTTTCACTCCAGTTACCATTATTTACCATTTTCTTACCGTCATTTTCACTCCAGCTCCAGTTACCATTATTTACCATTTTTTACCGTTATTTTCACTCCAGTTACCATAATTTACCATTTTTTTACCGTTATTTTCACTCCATTTACCATTATTTACTATTATATATGCGATATTTTAACTCCAGCTCCAGTTACCATTATTAACCATTTCTTACCGTTATTTTCACTCCAACTCCAGTAGCCATAATTTACCCTTCTTCTTACCGTTATTTTCACTCTATTTGCCATTATTTACAATTATGTTACTGTTATTTTCCCTCCAGTTACCATTATTTACCATTATTTTAACGTTATTTTCACTCCAGTTATCATTATTTACCATTATTTCACCGTTATTTTCACTCCAGTCACCATTATTTACCATTGTTTTACCGTTATTTTCACTCCAGTTACCATTATTTACCATTGTTTTACCGTTATTTTCACTCCAGTTACCATTATTTACCATTATTTCAGCGTTATTTTCACTCCATTTACCATTATTTACCATTATATTACCGATATTTTCAATCCAGCTCCAGATACCATAATTTACCATTATTCGACCGTTATTTTCATTTCATTTACCATTAATAACCATTATCTTACCGTTATTTTCAATCCAGATCCAGTTACCAGAATTTACCATTATTTTTCCGTTACTTTCACTCCAGTTACCATTATTTACCATTTTTTACCGTTATTTTCACTCCAGCTCTAGTTATCATAATTTTAAATTCTGTTACCGTTATTTTCACTCCAGTTACCATTTTTTACCATTATTGTTTCGTTATTTTCACTCCAGTTAACATTATTTACCATTATTTTACCGTTATTTTCACTCCAGATCCAGTTACCATAATTTACCATTATTTTTCCGTTATTTTCACTCCAGTTACAATTATTTACCATTATTTTAACGGTTATTTTTACTCAGGCTCCAGCTACAACAATTTACCATTATTTTACCGTTATTTTGTACTCCAGTTACCATTATTTTCCAATATTTTACCGTTATTTTCATTCCATTTACCATTATTTTACCGTTATTTTCACTCCAGCTCCAGTCACCATAATTTACCATTATTTTACCGTTATTTTCACTCCAGTTACCATTATTTACCATTTTCTTACCGTCATTTTCACTCCAGCTCCAGTTACCATTATTTACCATTTTTTACCGTTATTTTCACTCCAGTTACCATAATTTACCATTTTTTTACCGTTATTTTCACTCCATTTACCATTATTTACTATTATATATGCGATATTTTAACTCCAGCTCCAGTTACCATTAATTATCATTATTTTACCGTTATTTTCACTCCAGTTACCATTATTTACCATTATTTTACTGTTATTTTCACTCCAGTTACCATTATTTACAATTGTTTTAGCGTTATTTTCACTCCAATTACCATTATTTACCATTATTTTACCGTTATTTTCACTCCAGCTCCAGTAACCATAATTTGCCATTTTTTCACGTTATTTTCACTCCAGCTACCATTATTTATCATTATTTTACCGTAATGTTCACTCCAGTTACCATCATTTACCATTATCTTACCCTTATGTTCACTCCTGCTCCAATTACCATACTTAACCATCATTTTACCGTAATTTTCACTCCAGCTACAATTATTTACCATTTTTTACCGTTATTTTCAATCCAGCTCCAGTTACCGTTATTTACAATTATTTTACCGTTTTTTTCACTATAGCACGAGTTACCATTATTTACCATTATTTTACCGTTATTTTCACTCCATTTATCATTATTAACCATTATTTTACCGCTATTTATACTCCAACTTAAGTTACCATTATTTACCATTATTTTACCGTTATTTTAACTCCAGCTACAGTTACCAAAATTTACCATTATTTTTCCGTTATTTTCACTCCAGTTACCTTTATTAACCATTTTTTACCGTTATTTTCACTCCAACTCCAGAAGCCATAATTTACCCTTCTTTTTACCGTTATTTTCACTCTATTTACCATTATTTACCATTATCTTACCGTTATTTTCACTCCAGTTACCATTATTTACCATTTTGTTAACGTTATTTTCACTCCAGTTACCATTATTTACCATTATTTCACCGTTATTTTCACTCCAGTCACCATTATTTACCATTGTTTTACCGTTATTTTCACTCCAGTTACAATTATTTACCATTGTTTTACCGTTATTTTCACTCCAGTTACCATTATTTACCATTATTTCACCGTTATTTTCACTCCAGTTACCATTATTTACCATTATTTTACCGTTATTTTCACTCCATTTACCATTATTTACCATTATATTACCGATATTTTCAATCCAGCTCCAGATACCATAATTTACCATTATTCGACCGTTATTTTCATTTCATTTACCATAAATAACCATTATCTTACCGTTATTTTCAATCCAGATCCAGTTACCAGAATTTACCATTATTTTTCCGTTATTTTCACTCCAGTTACCATTATTTACCATTTTTTACCGTCATTATCACTCCAGCTCTAGTTATCATAATTTTAAATTCTATTACCGTTATTTTCACTCCAGTTACCATTTTTTACCATTATAGTATCGTTATTTTCACTCCAGTTAACATTATTTACCATTATTTTACCGTTATTTTCACTCCAGCTCCAGTTACCATAATTTACCATTATTTTTCCGTTATTTTCACTCCAGTTACAATTATTTAACATTATTTTACCGTTATATTCACTCAGGCTCCAGCTACAAAAATTTACCATTAGTTTACTGTTATTTTGTACTCCACTTGCCATTATTTACCATTATTTGACCGTTATTTTCACTCCAGTTACCATAATTTACCATTTTTTACCGTTATTTTCAGTCCATTTACCATTATTTACCATTATATTTCCGATATTTTAACTCCAGCTCCAGTTACCATTAATTATCATTATTTTACCGTTATTTTCACTCCAGTTACCAATATTTACCATTATTTTACTGTTATTTTCACTCCGATTACCATTATTTACCATTATTTTACCGTTATTTTCATTCCATTTACCATTATTTTACCGTTATTTTCACTCCAGCTCCAGTCACCATGAATTACCATTATTTTACCGTTATTTACACTCCAGTTACCATTATTTACCATTTTCTTACCGTCATTTTCACTCCAGCTCCAGTAACCATCATTTCCCATTATGTTAACGTTATTTTCACTCCAGTTACCATAATTTACCATTTTTTTACCGTTATTTTCAATCCATTTACCATTATTTACTATTATATAAGCGATATTTTACCTCCAGCTCCAGTTACCATTAACTATCATTATTTCACCGTTATTTTCACTCCAGTTACCATTATTTACCATTATTTTACCGTTATTTTCACTCCAGTTACCATTATTTACAATTGTTTTACCGTCATTTTCACTCCATTTACCATTGTTCACAATTATATTACCGATATTTTATCTCCAGCTCAAGTTACCATTATTAATCATAATTCTACCTTTATTTTCACGCCAGTTACCATTATTTACGATTATTTTACCGTTATTTTTACTCCAGTTACCATTATTTACCATTGTTTTACCGTTATTTTCACTCCAGTTACCAATATTTACCATTTTTTACCGTTATTTTCACTCCAACCCCAGTTACCATAATTTGCCATTGTTTTACCATTATTTTCATTCCAGACTCCATTATTAACTATTTTTTGCCGTTTTTTTCACTCCAGTTCCAGTTCCCATAATTTACCATTATTTTACCGTTATTTTCACTCCCGTTACCATTATTTCCCATTATTTTAACGTTATTTTCGCTCCAGTTTCTACAATTAACAATTATTTTATCGTTATTTTCACTCCAGTTACCATTATTTACCATAATTTTACCGTTATTTTCACTCCTTCTCCAGTTACAATTTTTACCATTATTTTACCGATATTTTTAATCCAGTTACCATTTTTACCATTATTTTACCGTTATTTTCACTCAAGTTACCATTATTTACCATTATCTTACCGTTATTTTCACTCCATTTACCATTATTTACCATTATTTTATCGATATTTTTACTCCAGCTCCAGTTGGCATTAATTGCCATTATGTTACCGTTATTTTCACTCCAGTTACCATTTTTTATCATTATTTTACCGTTATTTTAACTCCAGTTACCATTATTCACCATAATTTTACCGTTATTTTCATTCCAGCTCCAGTTACCATAATTTACCATTATTTTTACTCCAGTTACCATTATTTACCATTATTTTACCGTTATTTTCGCTCGAGTTACCATAATTTACCATTTTTTAGCGTTATTTTCTCTCCAGTTACCATTATTTACAATTATTTTACCGTTATTTTAAATCCTGCTCCAGTTACCATTATTTACCTTTATTTTACCGTAATGTTCACTCCATTATCATTATTTACCATTTTTTACCTTTATTTTCACTCCAGTTACGATAATTTACCAATCTTTTACCGTTATTTTTACTCCACCTATAGTTATTATAATTTACCAACTTTTTACCGTTATTTTCAGTCCATTTACCATTATTTACCATTATTCTATTCTTATTTTCACTCCAGTTACCATTTATTACCATTATTTTACCGTTATTTTCACTCCAGATACCATTATTTACCATTATCTTACCGTCATTTTCACTCCAGCTCCAGTTACCATAATTCACCATTATTTTATCGTTATTTTCACTGCAGTTACCATTATTTAACATTATTTTACCGTTATTTTCACTCCATCACATGTTACCATTATTTACCATTACTTTACCGTTATTTTTACTTCATTTACCATTATTTACCATGATTTTACCGTTATTTTCACTCCAGATCCAGTTACCATTATTTACCATTAATTAACCGTTATTTTCACAACAGTTATCATTATCTACCATTCATATACCGTTATTTTCACTCCAGATCCATTTACCATAATTTACCACTATTTTACCTTTAATTTCATTCCAGTTACCATTTTTACCATTATTTTACCGTCATTTTCACTCGTTACCATTATTTACCATTATATTACCGATATTTTCACTCCAACTTAAGTTGCCATTAATTACCATTATGTTATCGTTATTTTCACTCCAGTTACCATTATTTACCATTATTTTACCGTTATTTTCACTCCAGGTACCATAATTTACTATTTCTTTACCGTTATTTTCACTCCATTTACCATTATATTACTGATATTTTAACTCCAGCTCCAGTTACCATAAATTACTATTATTTTACCGTTATTTTCACTCTAGTTAGCATTATTTACCATTATTTTACCGTTATTGTCAATCCAGCTCCAGTTACCATAATTCACCATTATTCGACCGTTATTTTTACTCCAGTTACCATTATTTACCATTATTTTACCGTTATTTTCACTCCAGTTACCATAATTTACCTTTCGTTTCCGTTATTTTCACTCCATTTACCATTATTTACCATTATATTACCGATATTTTAACTCCAGCTTTAGTTACCATTAATTACCATTATTTTACCGTTATTTTCACTCTAGTTACCATTATTTACCATTATTCTACCGTTTTTTTTCACTCCAGTTACCATAATTTACCATTATTTTATCGTTATTTTCACTCCAGTTACCATTATTTACCATTAAATTACCGTCATTTTCACTCCAGCTCCAGTTACCATAATTTACCATTATTTTACCGTTATTTTCATTCCAGTTTCCATTATTGACCATTTTTACCGTTTTTTTCACTCCAGCTCCAGTTACCATATTTTACCATTATTTTACCGTTATTTTAACTCCAGTTACCGTCGTTTACCATTATTTTACCGTTTCACACCAGTTTCCCTAATTTACCATTATTTTATCGTTATTTTCACTCCAGTTACCATTTTTACCATTGTTCTACCGTTATTTTCACTCATTTACCATTATTTACCATTATTTTACCGTTATTTTTACTCCATATGCCATTATTTAAAATTATATTACCAATCTTTTCACTCCAGCTCCAGTTACCATTAAAAACCATTATTTAACCGTTATTTTCACTCCAGTTACCATTATTTGCCATTATTATACCGTTATTTTCACTCCATTTACCATTATGTACCATTATATTACCGATATTGTCACTCCAGCTCCAGTTGCCATTAATTAACATTATTTTACCGTTATTATCACTCCAGTTACCATAATTTACCATAATTCGACCGTAATTTTCATTTCATTTACCATTATTTTACCGCTATTTTCACTCCAGATCCAGTTACTATTATTGACCATTATTTTACCGTTATTTTTACTCCATTTACCGTTATTCACCATTTTTTACCGTTATTTTCACTACAGCTCTAATTACCATAATGTAAAATTCTTTTACCGTTATTTTCACTCCAGTTACCACTATTTATCATTATTTTATCGTTATTTTCACTCAAGTTAACAGTATTTACCAATTTTTTACCCTTATTTTCACTCCAGCTCCAGTTACCATAATTTACCATTATTTCACCGTTATTTTCACTCCAGTTACCATTATTTACCATTATTTTACCCTTATTTGCACTCAAGCTCCAGCTACCAAAATTTACCATTATTTTACCGGTATTTTTACTCCAGTTACCATTATTTACCATTATTTTACCGTAATTATCACTCCAGTTACCATAATTTACCATTTTTACCGTTATTTCACTCCATTTACCATTATTTACCATTATATTACCGATATTTTCACTCCAGCTCCAATTGCAATTAATTACCATTATGTTACTGTTTTTTTTACTCCAGTTACCATTATTTACCATCTTTTTACCATTATTTTCACTCCAGTTACCATTATTTACCATTATTTTACTGTTATTGTCATTCCAGTAACCATTATTTACCATTATTTTACCGTTATTTTCACTCCAGCTCCAGTGACTATAATTAACCCTTATTTTACCGTTATTTTCACTCCAGTTTCCATTATTAATCATTTTTTTCCGTTTTTTTCACTCCAGCTCCAGTTACAATAAATTACTGTTATTTTACAGTTATTTTCACTCCAGTTACCATTATTGTCCATTATTTTACCGTTTCACTGCAGTTACCATAATGTGCCATTATTTTATCGTTATTTTCACTCCAGTTACCATTTGGACCATTATTTTACCGTTATTTTTACTCCAGTTACCATTATTTACCATTATTTTACCGTCATTTTCACTCCATTTACCATTATTTCACCGTTGTTTTCACTCCAGTTACAGTTACGATAATTTACCATTATTCGACCATTATTTTCACTTCATTTACCATTATTTTACCGTTATTTTCACTCCAGATCCAGTTATCAGAATTTACCATTATTTTACCGTTATTTTCACTCCAGTTACTATTTTTTACCATTTTTTACCGTTAATACTCCAGCTCTAGTTACCATAATTTAAAATTCATTTACCGTTTACCATTATTTTACCGGTATTTTTACTCCAGTTACCATTATTTACCATTATTTTACCGTAATTATCACTCCAGTTACCATAATTTACCATTTTTTACCGTTATTTTCACTCCATTTACCATTATTTACCATTATATTACCGATATTTTCACTCCAGCTCCAATTGCAATTAATTACCATTATGTTACTGTTTTTTTTACTCCAGTTACCATTATTTACCATCTTTTTACCGTTATTTTCACTCCAGTTACCATTATTTACCATCATTTTACCGTTATTTTCACTCCAGCTCCTGTTACCTTTATTTACCATTATTTTACCGTAATGGTCACACAAGCTCCAGTTACCATAATTTACCATTATTTTCCCGATATTTTTACTCGAGTTACCGTGTTTTACAATCATTTTACCGTAATTTTCACTCATTATTAACCATTATTTTACCGTTATGTTCACTCCAGTTACCCTTATTTACCAACATTTTACCGTTATTTTCATTCCAGCTCCAGTTACCTTTATTTACCATTATTTTACCGTTATTTTCACTCGAGCTCCAGTTACCCTAATTAACCATTATTTTACCGTTTTTTTTAAATCCAGTTACAAGTATTTACCATTATTTTACCGTTTCTGTCACTTCAGTAACCATAATTTACCATTATTTTACCGTTATGCACTCCAGTTGCCATTATTTACCATTATTTTACCGTTTTTTTCACTCCAGTTACCATAATTTACCATTATTTTACAGTTATTTTCACTCCAGCTCAAGTTAACATAATTTACCTTTATATTACCGTAATGTTCACTCCATTTACCATTATTTTGCATTATTCGACCGTTTTTTTTACTCCAGTTACCATTATTTTTCCGTTATTTTCTCTCCAGTTACCTTTATTAACCATTTCTTACCGTTATTTTCACTCCAACTCCAGTAGCCATAATTTACCCTTCTTTTTACCGTTATTTTCACTCTATTTACCATTATTTACAATTATATTACTGTTATTTTCCCTCCAGTTACCATTATTTACCATTATTTTAACGTTATTTTCACTCCAGTTACCATTATTTACCATTATTTCTGCGTTTTTTTCACTCAAGTCACCATTATTTACCATTGCTTTACCGTTATTTTCACTCCAGTTACCATTATTTACCATTGTTTTACCGTTATTTTCACTCCAGTTACCATTATTTACCATTATTTCAGCGTTATTTTCACTCCAGTTACCATAATTTACCATTTTTTTCACGTCATTTTCCCTCCAGTTACCATCATTTACCATTATTTTACCGTTATTTTTATTCCAGCTCCATTTACCATTATTTACCATTATTTTACCGTAATGTTTACTCCAGTTACCATTATTTTCTATTATTTTACAGTTATTTTCACTCCAGTTATCATTATTTACCATTATTTTACCGTTATTTTCACTCCAGCTCCAGTTACCATAATTTACCGTTATTTTACCGTTATTTTCACTCCAGTTACCATAATTTTCCATTATTTTACCGTTATTTTCATTCCACTTACCATTATTTACCATTATTTTACCGTTATTTTCACTCCAGCTCCAGTTGCCATAATTTACCATTATTTTACAGTTATTTTCACTCCAGTTACCATTATTCACCATTATCTTACCGTTATGTACACTCCTGCTCCAATTACCATACTTTACTATTATTTTACCGTTATTTTCACTCCAGCTACAAATATATACCATTATTTTACCGTTATTTTCAATCCAGCTCCAGTTACCGTTAATTACAATTATTTTACCGTTATTTTCTCTCCAGCTCCAGTATTAATAATTTACCATTTTTTACCGTTATTTTCACTCTATCTACCATTATTTACCATTATATTACCGATATTTTAACTCCAGCTCCAGATACAATTAATTACCATTATTTTACCGTAATTTCCACTCCAGTTACCATTACTTACCATTATTTCACCGTTATTTTCACTCTAGTTACCATTATTTACCATTGTTTTACCGTTATTTTCACTCCAGTTTCCAATATTTACCATTATTTTACCGTAGTTTTCACTCCATTTACCATTATTTTACAGTTATTTTCACTCCAGTTACCGTAATTCACCATTATTTTACCGTTATTTTCATTCCATTTACCATTATTTTCCATTATTTTACCGTTATTTTCACTCCATCTCCAGTTACCATAATTTACCATTATTTTACCGTAATTTTCACTCCAGTTACCATAATTTACCATTATCTTACCCTTATGTTCACTCCTGCTCCAATTACCATACTTAACCATCATTTTACCTTTATTTTCACTCTAGCTACAATTATTTACCATTTTTTACCGTTATTTTCAATCCAGCTCCAGTAACCGTTATTTACAATTATTTTACCGTTTTTTTTCACTATAGCACCAGTTACCATTATGTACCATTATTTTACCGTTATTTTCACTCCATTTATCATTATTAACCATTATTTTACCGATATTTTCACTCCAACTTAAGTTACCATTATTTACCAACATTTTACCGTTATTTTCACTCCAGCTAGAGTTACCAAAATTTACCATTATTTTTCCGTTATTTTCTCTCCAGTTACCTTTATTAACCATTTCTTACCGTTATTTTCACTCCAACTCCAGTAGCCATAATTTACCCTTCTTCTTACCGTTATTTTCACTCTATTTACCATTATTTACAATTATGTTACTGTTATTTTCCCTCCAGTTACCATTATTTACCATTATTTTAACGTTATTTTCACTCCAGTTATCATTATTTACCATTATTTCACCGTTATTTTCACTCCAGTCACCATTATTTACCATTGTTTTACCGTTATTTTCACTCCAGTTACCATTATTTACCATTGTTTTACCGTTATTTTCACTCCAGTTACCATTATTTACCATTATTTCAGCGTTATTTTCACTCCATTTACCATTATTTACCATTATATTACCGATATTTTCAATCCAGCTCCAGATACCATAATTTACCATTATTCGACCGTTATTTTCATTTCATTTACCATTAATAACCATTATCTTACCGTTATTTTCAATCCAGATCCAGTTACCAGAATTTACCATTATTTTTCCGTTACTTTCACTCCAGTTACCATTATTTACCATTTTTTACCGTTATTTTCACTCCAGCTCTAGTTATCATAATTTTAAATTCTGTTACCGTTATTTTCACTCCAGTTACCATTTTTTACCATTATTGTTTCGTTATTTTCACTCCAGTTAACATTATTTACCATTATTTTACCGTTATTTTCACTCCAGATCCAGTTACCATAATTTACCATTATTTTTCCGTTATTTTCACTCCAGTTACAATTATTTACCATTATTTTACCGTTATTTTCACTCAGGCTCCAGCTACAACAATTTACCATTATTTTACCGTTATTTTGTACTCCAGTTACCATTATTTTCCAATATTTTACCGTTATTTTCATTCCATTTACCATTATTTTACCGTTATTTTCACTCCAGCTCCAGTCACCATAATTTACCATTATTTTACCGTTATTTTCACTCCAGTTACCATTATTTACCATTTTCTTACCGTCATTTTCACTCCAGCTCCAGTTACCATTATTTACCATTTTTTACCGTTATTTTCACTCCAGTTACCATAATTTACCATTTTTTTACCGTTATTTTCACTCCATTTACCATTATTTACTATTATATATGCGATATTTTAACTCCAGCTCCAGTTACCATTAATTATCATTATTTTACCGTTATTTTCACTCCAGTTACCATTATTTACCATTATTTTACCGTTATTTTCACTCCAGTTACCATTATTTACAATTGTTTTAGCGTTATTTTCACTCCAATTACCATTATTTACCATTATTTTACCGTTATTTTCACTCCAGCTCCAGTAACCATAATTTGCCATTTTTTCACGTTATTTTCACTCCAGCTACCATTATTTATCATTATTTTACCGTAATTTTCACTCCAGTTACCATCATTTACCATTATCTTACCCTTATGTTCACTCCTGCTCCAATTACCATACTTAACCATCATTTTACCGTAATTTTCACTCCAGCTACAATTATTTACCATTTTTTACCGTTATTTTCAATCCAGCTCCAGTTACCGTTATTTACAATTATTTTACCGTTTTTTTCACTATAGCACGAGTTACCATTATTTACCATTATTTTACCGTTATTTTCACTCCATTTATCATTATTAACCATTATTTTACCGCTATTTATACTCCAACTTAAGTTACCATTATTTACCATTATTTTACCGTTATTTTAACTCCAGCTACAGTTACCAAAATTTACCATTATTTTTCCGTTATTTTCACTCCAGTTACCTTTATTAACCATTTTTTACCGTTATTTTCACTCCAACTCCAGAAGCCATAATTTACCCTTCTTTTTACCGTTATTTTCACTCTATTTACCATTATTTACCATTATCTTACCGTTATTTTCACTCCAGTTACCATTATTTACCATTTTGTTAACGTTATTTTCACTCCAGTTACCATTATTTACCATTATTTCACCGTTATTTTCACTCCAGTCACCATTATTTACCATTGTTTTACCGTTATTTTCACTCCAGTTACAATTATTTACCATTGTTTTACCGTTATTTTCACTCCAGTTACCATTATTTACCATTATTTCACCGTTATTTTCACTCCAGTTACCATTATTTACCATTATTTTACCGTTATTTTCACTCCATTTACCATTATTTACCATTATATTACCGATATTTTCAATCCAGCTCCAGATACCATAATTTACCATTATTCGACCGTTATTTTCATTTCATTTACCATAAATAACCATTATCTTACCGTTATTTTCAATCCAGATCCAGTTACCAGAATTTACCATTATTTTTCCGTTATTTTCACTCCAGTTACCATTATTTACCATTTTTTACCGTCATTATCACTCCAGCTCTAGTTATCATAATTTTAAATTCTATTACCGTTATTTTCACTCCAGTTACCATTTTTTACCATTATAGTATCGTTATTTTCACTCCAGTTAACATTATTTACCATTATTTTACCGTTATTTTCACTCCAGCTCCAGTTACCATTAATTTACCATTATTTTTCCGTTATTTTCACTCCAGTTACAATTATTTACCATTATTTTACCGTTATATTCACTCAGGCTCCAGCTACAAAAATTTACCATTAGTTTACTGTTATTTTGTACTCCACTTGCCATTATTTACCATTATTTGACCGTTATTTTCACTCCAGTTACCATAATTTACCATTTTTTACCGTTATTTTCAGTCCATTTACCATTATTTACCATTATATTTCCGATATTTTAACTCCAGCTCCAGTTACCATTAATTATCATTATTTTACCGTTATTTTCACTCCAGTTACCAATATTTACCATTATTTTACTGTTATTTTCACTCCGATTACCATTATTTACCATTATTTTACCGTTATTTTCATTCCATTTACCATTATTTTACCGTTATTTTCACTCCAGCTCCAGTCACCATGAATTACCATTATTTTACCGTTATTTTCACTCCAGTTACCATTATTTACCATTTTCTTACCGTCATTTTCACTCCAGCTCCAGTTACCATCATTTCCCATTATTTTAACGTTATTTTCACTCCAGTTACCATAATTTACCATTTTTTTACCGTTATTTTCAATCCATTTACCATTATTTACTATTATATAAGCGATATTTTACCTCCAGCTCCAGTTACCATTAATTATCATTATTTTACCGTTATTTTCACTCCAGTTACCATTATTTACCATTATTTTACCGTTATTTTCACTCCAGTTACCATTATTTACAATTGTTTTACCGTCATTTTCACTCCATTTACCATTGTTCACAATTATATTACCGATATTTTATCTCCAGCTCAAGTTACCATTATTTATCATAATTCTACCTTTATTTTCACGCCAGTTACCATTATTTACGATTATTTTACCGTTATTTTTACTCCAGTTACCATTATTTACCATTGTTTTACCGTTATTTTCACTCCAGTTACCAATATTTACCATTTTTTACCGTTATTTTCACTCCAGCCCCAGTTACCATAATATGCCATTGTTTTACCATTATTTTCATTCCAGACTCCATTATTAACTATTTTTTACCGTTTTTTTCACTCCAGTTCCAGTTCCCATAATTTACCATTATTTTACCGTTATTTTCACTCCCGTTACCATTATTTCCCATTATTTTAACGTTATTTTCGCTCCAGTTTCTACAATTAACAATTATTTTATCGTTATTTTCACTCCAGTTACCATTATTTACCATAATTTTACCGTTATTTTCACTCCTTCTCCAGTTACAATTTTTACCATTATTTTACCGATATTTTTAATCCAGTTACCATTTTTACCATTATTTTACCGTTATTTTCACTCAAGTTACCATTATTTACCATTATTTTACCGTTATTTTCACTCCATTTACCATTATTTACCATTATTTTACCGATATTTTTACTCCAGCTCCAGTTGGCATTAATTGCCATTATGTTACCGTTATTTTCACTCCAGTTACCATTTTTTATCATTATTTTACCGTTATTTTAACTCCAGTTACCATTATTCACCATAATTTTACCGTTATTTTCATTCCAGCTCCAGTTACCATAATTTACCATTATTCGACCATTATTTTACTCCAGTTACCATTATTTACCATTATTTTACCGTTATTTTCGCTCGAGTTACCATAATTTACCATTTTTTAGCGTTATTTTCTCTCCAGTTACCATTATTTACAATTATTTTACCGTTATTTTAAATCCTGCTCCAGTTACCATTATTTACCTTTATTTTACCGTAATGTTAACTCCATTATCATTATTTACCATTTTTTACCTTTATTTTCACTCCAGTTACAATAATTTACCAATCTTTTACCGTTATTTTTACTCCACCTATAGTTATTATAATTTACCAACTTTTTACCGTTATTTTCAGTCCATTTACCATTATTTACCATTATTCTACTGTTATTTTCACTCCAGTTACCATTTATTACCATTATTTTACCGTTATTTTCACTCCAGATACCATTATTTACCATTATCTTACCGTTATTTTCACTCCAGCTCCAGTTACCATAATTCACCATTATTTTACCGTTATTTTCACTGCAGTTACCATTATTTAACATTATTTTACCGTTATTTTCACTCCATCACAAGTTACCATTATTTACCATTACTTTACCGTTATTTTTACTTCATTTACCATTATTTACCATGATTTTACCGTTATTTTCACTCCAGATCCAGTTACCATTATTTACCATTAATTAACCGTTATTTTCACAACAGTTATCATTATCTACCATTCATATACCGTTATTTTCACTCCAGCTCCATTTACCATAATTTACCATTATTTTACCTTTAATTTCATTCCAGTTACCATTTTTACCATTATTTTACCGTCATTTTCACTCGTTACCATTATTTACCATTATATTACCGATATTTTCACTCCAACTTAAGTTGCCATTAATTACCATTATGTTATCGTTATTTTCACTCCAGTTACCATTATTTACCATTATTTTACCGTTATTTTCACTCCAGGTACCATAATTTACTATTTCTTTACCGTTATTTTCACTCCATTTACCATTATATTACTGATATTTTAACTCCAGCTCCAGTTACCATAAATTACTATTATTTTACCGTTATTTTCACTCTAGTTAGCATTATTTACCATTATTTTACCGTTATTGTCAATCCAGCTCCAGTTACCATAATTCACCATTATTCGACCGTTATTTTTACTCCAGTTACCATTATTTACCATTATTTTACCGTTATTTTCACTCCAGCTACAGTTACGATTATTTACCATTATTTCACCGTTATTTTCACTTCATTTACCATTATTTACCTTTTTTTACCGTTATTTTCACTCCAGATACAGTTCCCAGAATTTACCTTTATTTTACCGTTATTTTCACTCCAGTTACCAAAATAACTCATTTTTTGCCGTTATTTTCACTCCAGCTCCAGTAACCATAGTTTGGCATTCTTTTTCCGTTATTTCCACTCCAGTTACCATTTTTTACCATTTGTTTATCGTTATTTTCACTCCAGTTAACATTTTTTACCATTATTTTACCGTTATTTTCACTCCAGTTACCATTTTTACCATTATTTTACCGTTATTTTCACTCCAGTCACCATTATTTACCATTGTTTTACCGTTATTTTCACTTCAGTTACCATTATTTACCATTGTTTTACCGTTATTTTCACTCCAGTTACCATTATTTACCATTATTTCACCGTTATTTCACTCCAGTTACCATTATTTACCATTATTTTACCGTTATTTTCACTCCATTTACCATTATTTACCATTATATTACCGATATTTTCAATCCAGCTCCAGTTACCATAATTTACCATTATTCGACCGTTATTTTCATTTCATTGACCATTAATAACCATTATCTTACCGTTATTTTCAATCCAGATCCAGTTACCAGAATTTACCATTATTTTTCCGTTATTTTCACTCCAGTTACCATTATTTACCATTTTTTACCGTTATTTTCACTCCAGCTCTAGTTATCATAATTTGAAATTCTGTTACCGTTATTTTCACTCCAGTTACCATTTTTTACCATTATTGTATCGTTATTTTCACTCCAGTTAACATTATTTACCATTATTTTACCGTTATTTTCACTCCAGCTCCAGTTACCATAATTTACCATTATTTTTCCGTTATTTTCACTCCAGTTACAATTATTTACCATTATTTTACCGTTATTTTCACTCAGGCTCCAGCTACAAAAATTTACCATTAGTTTACCGTTATTTTGTACTCCAGTTGCCATTATTTACCATTATTTTACCGTTATTTTCACTCCAGTTACCATAATTTACCATTTTTTTTACCGTTATTTTCAGTCCATTTATCATAATTTACCATTATATTTCCGATATTTTAACTCCAGCTCCAGTTACCATTAAATATCATTATTTTACCGTTATTTTCACTCCAATTACCATTATTTACCATTATTTTACCATTATTTTCATTCCATTTACCATTATTTTACCGTTATTTTCACTCCAGCTCCAGTCACCATCAATTACCATTATTTTACCGTTATTTTCACTCCAGTTACCATTATTTACCATTTTCTTACCGTCATTTTCACTCCAGCTCCAGTTACCATCATTTACCATTACTTTAACGTTATTTTCACTCCAGTTACCATAATTTATCATTTTTTACCGTTATTTTTACCCCATTTACCATTTTTTACTATTATATAAGCGATATTTTAACTCCAGCTCCAGTTACCATTATTTACCATTATTTCACCGTTATTTTTACTTCATTTACCATTATTTACCTTTTTTTACCGTTATTTTCACTCCAGATACAGTTCCCAGAATTTACCTTTATTTTACCGTTATTTTCACTCCAGTTACCAAAATTTATCCATTTTTTTGCCGTTATTTTCACTCCAGCTCCGATAACCATAGTTTGGCATTCTTTTTCCGTTATTTTCACTCCAGTTACCATTATTTACCATTTGTTTATCGTTATTTTCACTCCAGTTAACATTTTTTACCAATTATTTTACCGTTATTTTCACTCCAGTTACCATTTTTACCATTATTTTACCGTTATTTTCACTCCAGTCACCATTATTTACCATTGTTTTACCGTTATTTTCACTTCAGTTACCATTATTTACCATTGTTTTACATTTATTTTCACTCCAGTTACCATTATTCACCATTATTTCACCGTTATTTTCACTCCAGTTACCATTATTTACCATTATTTTACCGTTATTTTCACTCCATTTACTATTATTTACCATTATATTACCGATATTTTCAATCCAGCTCCAGTTACCATAATTTACCATTATTCGACCGTTATTTTCATTTCATTTACCATTAATAACCATTATCTTACCGTTATTTTCAATCCAGATCCAGTTACCAGAATTTACCATTATTTTTCCGTTATTTTCACTCCAGTTACCATTATTTACCATTTTTTACCGTTATTTTCACTCCAGCTACAAATATTTACCATTATTTTACCGTTATTTTCAATCCAGCTCCAGTTACCGTTAATTACAATTATTTTACCGTTATTTTCACTCCAGCTCCAGTATTCATAATTTACCATTTTTTACCGTTATTTTCACTCTATCTACCATTATTTACCATTATATTACCGATATTTTAACTCCAGCTCCAGTTACCATTATTTACCATTATTTTACCGTTATTTTCACTCCAGTTACCATTATTTACCATTATTTCACCGTTATTTTCACTCTAGTTACCATTATTTACCATTATTTTACCGTTATTTTCACTCCAGTTTCCAATATTTACCATTATTTTACCGTTATTTTCACTCCATTTACCATTATTTTACAGTTATTTTCACTCCAGTTACCGTAATTCACCATTATTTTACCGTTATTTTCATTCCATTTACCATTATTTTCCATTATTTTACCGTTATTTTCACTCCAGCTCCAGTTACCATAATTTACCATTATTTTACCGTAATTTTCACTCCAGTTACCATAATTTACCATTATCTTACCCTTATGTTCACTCCTGCTCCAATTACCATACTTAACCATCATTTTACCTTTATTTTCACTCCAGCTACAATTATTTACCATTTTTTACCGTTATTTTCAATCCAGCTCCAGTTACCGTTATTTACAATTATTTTACCGTTTTTTCACTATAGCACCAGTTACCATTATTTACCATTATTTTACCGTTATTTTCACTCCATTTATCATTATTAACCATTATTTTACCGATATTTTCACTCCAACTTAAGTTACCATTATTTACCAACATTTTACCGTTATTTTCACTCCAGCTAGAGTTACCAAAATTTACCATTATTTTTCCGTTATTTTCACTCCAGTTACCTTTATTAACCATTTCTTACCGTTATTTTCACTCCAACTCCAGTAGCCATAATTTACCCTTCTTTTTACCGTTATTTTCACTCTATTTACCATTATTTACAATTATATTACCGTTATTTTCCCTCCAGTTACCATTATTTACCATTATTTTAACGTTATTTTCACTCCAGTTACCATTATTTACCATTATTTCACCGTTATTTTCACTCCAGTCACCATTATTTACCATTGTTTTACCGTTATTTTCACTCCAGTTACCATTATTTACCATTGTTTTACCGTTATTTTCACTCCAGTTACCATTATTTACCATTATTTCACCGTTATTTTCACTCCAGTTACCATTATTTACCATTATTTTACCGTTATTTTCACTCCATTTACCATTATTTACCATTATATTACCGATATTTTCATCCAGCTCCAGTTACCATAATTTACCATTATTCGACCGTTATTTTCATTTCATTTACCATTTACCATTATCTTACCGTTATTTTCACGATCCAGTTACCAGAATTTACCATTATTTTTCCGTTACTTTCACTCCAGTTACCATTATTTACCATTTTTTACCGTTATTTTCACTCCAGCTCTAGTTATCATAATTTGAAATTCTGTTACCGTTATTTTCACTCCAGTTACCATTTTTTACCATTATTGTATCGTTATTTTCACTCCAGTTAACATTATTTACCATTATTTTACCGTTATTTTCACTCCAGTTACCATAATTTACAATTATTTTTCCGTTATTTTCACTCCAGTTACCATTATTTACCATTATTTTACCGTTATTTTCACTCCAGCTCCAGTTACCATATTTACCATTATTTTACCGTTATTTTTCACTCCAGTTACCATTATTTACCATTATTTTACCGTTATTTTCACTCCAGTTACCATTATTTACCATTATTTTACCGTTATTTTTCCAGCTCCATTTACCATTATTTACCATTATATTTACCGTTATTTTAACTCCAGCTCCAGTTACCATTATTTACCAATCATTAATTTAACGTTATTTTCACTCCAGTTACCATTATTTACCATTATTTTACCGTTATTTTCACTCCAGTTACCATTATTTACCATTGTTTTACCGTTATTTTCACTCCAGTTACCATTATTTACCATTGTTTTACCGTTATTTTCACTCCAGTTACCATTATTTACCATTATTTCACCGTTATTTTCACTCCAGTTACCATTATTTACCATTATTTTACCGTTATTTTCACTCCATTTACCATTATTTACCATTATATTACAGATATTTTCAATCCAGCTCCAGTTACCATAATTTACCATTATTCGACCGTCATTTTCATTTCATTTGACATTAATAACCATTATCTTACCGTTACTTTCAATCCAGATCCAGTTACCAGAATTTACCATTATTTTTCCGTTATTTTCACTCCAGTTACCATTATTTACCATTTTTTACCGTCATTTTCACTCCAGCTCTAGTTATCATAATTTGAAATTCTGTTACCGTTATTTTCACTCCAGTTACCATTTTTTACCATTATTGTATCGTTATTTTCACTCCAGTTAACATTATTTACCATTATTTTACCGTTATTTTCACTCCAGCTCCAGTTACCATAATTTACCATTATTTTTCCGTTATTTTCACTCCAGTTACAATTATTTACCATTATTTTACCGTTATTTTCACTCAGGCTCCAGCTACAAAAATTTACCATTAGTTTTACCGTTATTTTGTACTCCAGTTACCATTATTTACCATTATTTTACCGTTATTTTCACTCCAGTTACCATAATTTACCATTTTTTTACCGTTATTTTCACTCCATTTACCATTATTTACCATTATATTTCCGATATTTTAACTCCAGCTCCAGTTACCATTAATTATCATTATTTTACCGTTATTTTCACTCCAGTTACCAATATTTACCATTATTTTACTGTTATTTTCACTCCAATTACCATTATTTACCATTATTTTACCGTTATTTTCATTCCATTTACCATTATTTTACCGTTATTTTCACTCCAGCTCCAGTCACCATAATTACCATTATTTTACCGTTATTTTCACTCCAGTTACCATTATTTACCATTTTCTTACCGTCATTTTCACTCCAGCTCCAGTTACCATCATTTACCATTATTTTAACGTTATTTTCACTCCAGTTACCATAATTTACCATTTTTTTACCGTTATTTTCACTCCATTTACCATTATTTACTATTATATAAGCGATATTTTAACTCCAGCTCCAGTTACCATTAATTATCATTATTTTACCGTTATTTTCACTCCAGTTACCATTATTTACCATTATTTTACCGTTATTTTCACTCCAGTTACCATTATTTACAATTGTTTTACCGTCATTTTCACTCCATTTACCATTGTTCACAATTATATTACCGATATTTTATCTCCAGCTCAAGTTACCATTATTTATCATAATTCTACCGTTATTTTCACTCCAGTTACCATTATTTACGATTATTTTACCGTTATTTTTACTCCAGTTACCATTATTTACCATTGTTTTACCGTTATTTTCACTCCAGTTACCAATATTTACCATTTTTTACCGTTATTTTCACTCCAGCTCCAGTTACCATAATTTACCATTATTTTACCGTTATTTTCACTCCCGTTACCATTATTTACCATTATTTTACCGTTATTTTCACTCCAGTTTCCACAGTTACCAATTATTTTATCGTTATTTTCACTCCAGTTACCATTATTTACCATAATTTTACCGTTATTTTCACTCCTTCTCCAGTTACAATTTTTACCATTATTTTACCGATATTTTTACTCCAGTTACCATTTTTACCATTATTTTACCGTTATTTTCACTCAAGTTACCACTATTTACAATTATTTTACCGTTATTTTCACTGCATTTACCATTATTTACCATTATTTTACCGATATTTTTACTCCAGCTCCAGTTGGCATTAATTGCCATTATGTTACCGTTATTTTCACTCCAGTTACCATTTTTTATCATTATTTTACCGTTATTTTAACTCCAGTTACCATTATTCACCATAATTTTACCGTTATTTTCATTCCAGCTCCAGTTACCATAATTTACCATTATTTTTACTCCAGTTACCATTATTTACCATTATTTTACCGTTATTTTCGCTCTAGTTACCATAATTTACCATTTTTTACCGTTATTTTCACTCCAGATACTATTATTTACAATTATTTTACCGTTTTTTTAAATCCTGCTCCAGTTAGCATTATTTACCTTTATTTTACCATAATGTTAACTCCATTATCATTATTTACCGTTTCTTACCGTTATTTTCACTCCAGTTACAATAATTTACCAATCTTTTACCGTTATTTGTACTCCACCTCTAGTAATTATAATTTACCAACTTTTTACCGTTATTTTCAGTCCATTTACCATTATTTACCATTATTCTATTGTTATTTTTACTCCAGATACCATTATTTACCATTATCTTACCGTTATTTTCACTCCAGCTCCAGTTACCATAATTCACCATTATTTTACCGTTATTTTCACTGCAGTTACCATTATTTAACATTATTTTACCGTTATTTTCACTCCATCACAAGTTACCATTATTTACCATTATTTCACCGTTATTTTTACTTCATTTACCATTATTTACTTTGATTTTACCGTTATTTTTACTCCAGATCCAGTTACCATTATTTACCATTAATTTACCGTTATTTTAACACCAGTTACCATTATCTACCATACATATACCTTTATTTTCACTCCAGCTCCATTTACCATAATTTACCATTACTTTACCTTTATTTTCATTCCAGTTACCATTTTTACCATTATTTTACTGTCATTTTCACACGTTACCATTATTTACCATTATATTACCGATATTTTCACTCCAACTCCAGTTGCCATTAATTACCATTATGTTATCGTTATTTTCACTCCAGTTACCATTATTTACCATTATTTTACCGTTATTTTCACTCCAGGTACCATAATTTACTATTTCTTTACCGTTATTTTCACTCCGATTAATATTATATTACCGATATTTTAACTCCAGCTCCAGTTACCATTAATTACTATTATTTTACCGTTATTTTCACTCTAGTTACCATTATTTACCATTATTTTACCGTTATTTTCAATCCAGCTCCAGTTACCATAATTCACCATTATTCGACCGTTATTTTCAATCCAACTCCAGTTACCATAATTCACCATTATTCGACCGTTATTTATTTACCATTATTTTACCGTTATTTTCACTCCAGCTCCAGTTACCATTATTTACCATTATTTCACCGTTATTTTCTCTTCATTTACCATTATTTACCTTTTTTTACCGTTATTTTCACTCCAGATACAGTTCCCAGAATTTACCTTTATTTTACCGCTATTTTCACTCCAGTTACCAAAATTATCCATTTTTTGCCGTTATTTTCACTCCAGCTCCAGTAACCATAGTTTGGCATTCTTTTTCCGTTATTTTCACTCCAGTTACCATTATTTACCATTCTTTTATCGTTATTTTCACTCCAGTTAACATTTTTTACCATTAATTTACCGTTATTTTCACTCCAGTTACCATTTTTACCATTATTTTACCGTTATTTTCACTCCAGACACCATTATTTACCATTGTTTTACCGTTATTTTCACTCCAGTTACCATTATTTACCATTGTTTTACCGTTATTTTCACTCCAGTTACCATTATTTACCATTATTTCACCGTTATTTTCACTCCAGTTACCATTATTTACCATTATTTTACCGTTATTTTCACTCCATTTACCATTATTTACCATTATATTACTGATATTTTCAATCCAGCTCCAGTTACCATAATTTACCATTATTCGACCGTTATTTTCATTTCATTTACCATTAATAACGATTATCTTACCGTTATTTTCAATCCAGGTCCAGTTACCAGAATTTACCATTATTTTTCCGTTATTTTCACTCCAGTTACCATTATTTACCATTTTTTACCGTTATTTTCAATCCAGCTTTAGTTATCATAATTTGAAATTTTGTTACCGTTATTTTCACTCCAGTTACCATTTTTTACCATTATTGTATCGTTATTTTTACTCCAGTTAACATTATTTACCATTATTTTACCGTTATTTTCACTCCAGCTCCAGTTACCATAATTTACCATTATTTTTCCGTTATTTTCACTCCAGTTACAATTATTTACCATTATTTCACCGTTATTATCACTCAGGCTCCAGCTACAAAAATTTACCAGTAGTTTACCGTTATTTTGTACTCCAGTTGCCATTATTTACCATTATTTTACCGTTATTATCAATCCAGTTCCCATAATTTACCATTTTTTTACCGTTATTTTCAGTCCATTTACCATTATTTACCATTATATTTCCGATATTTTAACTCCAGCCCCAGTTACCATTAATTATCATTATTTTACCGTTATTTTCACTCCAGTTACCAATATTTACCATTATTTTACTGTTATTTTCACTCAAATTACCTTTATTTACCATTATTTTACCGTTATTTTCATTCCATTTACCATTTTTTACAGTTATTTTCACTCCAGCTCCAGTCACCATTAATTACCATTATTTTACCGTTATTTTCACTCCAGTTACCATTATTTACCATTTTCTTACCGTCATTTTCAGTCCAGCTCCAGTTACCATCATTTACCATTATTTTAACGTTATTTTCACTCCAGTTTTGTTACCGTTATTTTCACTCCAGTTACCATTTTTTACCATTATTGTATCGTTATTTTCTCTCCAGTTAACATTATTTACCATTATTTTACCGTTATTTTCACTCCAGTTACCATTATTTACCATTTTCTTACCGCCATTTTCACACCATAATTTACCATTTTTTTACCGTTATTTTCACTCCATTTACCATTATTTACTATTATATAAGCGATATTTTAACTCCAGCTCCAGTTACCATTAATTATCATTATTTTACCGTTATTATCACTCCAGTTACCATTATTTACCATTATTTTACCGTTATTTTTACTCCAGTTACCATTATTTACACTCGTTTTACCGTCATTTTCACTGCATTTACCATTGTCCACAATTATATTACCGATATTTTATCTCCAGCTCAAGTTACCATTATTTATCATAATTCTACCGTTATTTTCACTCCAGTTACCATTATTTACCATTATTTTACCGTTATTTTTACTCCAGTTACCATTATTTACCATTTTTTTACCGTTATTTTCACTTCAGTTACCAATATTTGCCATTTTTTACCTTTATTTTCACTCCAGCTCCAGTTCCCATAATTTGCCATTGTTTTACCATTATTTTCATTCCAGACTCCATTATTAACTATTTTTTACCGTTTTTTTCACTCCAGTTCCAGTTCCCATAATTTACCATTACTTTACCGTTATTTTCACTCCCGTTACCATTATTTACCATAACTTTACCGTTATTTTCTCTCCAGTTACCACAATTAACAATTATTTTATCGTTATTTTCACTCCAGTTACCATTATTTACCATAATTTTACCGTTATTTTCACTCCTTCTCCAGTTACAATTTTTACCATTATTTTACCGATATTTTTACTCCAGTTACCATTTTTACCATTATTTTTCCGTTATTTTCACTCAGGTTACCATTATTTACCATTATTTTACCGTTATTTTCACTCCATTTACCATTATTTACCATTATTTTACCGATATTTTTACTCCAGCTCCAGTTGGCATTATGTTTCCGTTACTTTCACTCCAGTTACCATTTTTTATCATTATTTTACCGTTATTTTAACTCCAGTTACCATTATTCACCATAATTTTACCGTTATTTTCATTCCAGCTCCAGTTACAATAATTTACCATTATTCGACCATTATTTTTACTCCAGTACCATTATTTACCATGATTTTACCGTTATTTTCGCTCGAGTTACCATAATTTACCATTTTTTACCGTTATTTTCACTCCAGTTACCATTATTTACAATTATTTTACCGTTATTTTAAATCCTGCTCCAGTTACCATTATTTACCTTTATTTTACCGTAATGTTATCTCCATTATCATTATTTACCATTTTTTACCGTTATTTTCACTCCAGTTACAATAATTTACCAATCTTTTACCGTTATTTTTACTCCACCTATAGTTCTAATAATTTACCAACTTTTTGCCGTTATTTTCAGTCCATTTACCATTATTTACCATTATTCAATTGTTATTTTCACTCCAGTTACCATATATTACCATTATTTTACCGTTATTTTCACTCCAGATACCATTATTTACCATTATCTTACCGTTTTTTTCACTCCAGCTCCAGTTACAATAATTCACCATTATTTTACCGTTATTCTCACTGCAGTTACCATTATTTAACATTATTTTACCGTTATTTTCACTCCATCACAAGTTACCATTATTTACCATTATTTTACCGTTATTTTTACTTCATTTACCATTATTTACCATTAATTTACCGTTATTTTCACACCAGTTACCATTATCTACCATTCATATACCGTTATTTTCACTCCAGCTCCGTTTACCATAATTTACCATTATTTTACCTTTATTTTCATTCCAGTTACCATTTTTACCATTATTTTACCGTCATTTTCACTCGTTGCCATTATTTACCGTTATATTACCGATATTTTCACTCCAACTCCAGTTGCCATTAATTACCATTATGTTATCGTAATTTTCACTCCAGTTACCATTATTTACCATTATTTTACCGTTATTTTCACTCCAGGTACCATAATTTACTATTTCTTTACCGTTATTTTCACTCCATTTACCATTAAATTACCGATATTTTAACTCCAGCTCCAGTTACCATAATTCACCATTATTCGACCGTTATTTTCACTCCAGTTACCATTATTTACCATTATTTTACCGTTTTTTTCACTCCAGCTCCAGTTACCATTATTTACCATTATTTCACCGTTATTTTCACTTCATTTACCATTATTTAACTTTTTTTACCGTTATTTTCACTCCAGATACAGTTACCAGAATTTACCTTTATCTTACCGTTATTTTCACTCCAGTTACCATTATTATCCATTTTTTGCCGTTATTGTCACTCCAGCTCCAGTAAACATAGTTTGGCATTCTTTTTCCGTTATTTTCTCTCCAGTTACCATTATTTACCATTATTTTATCGTTATTTTCACTCCAGTTAACATTTTTACCATTATTTTTCCGTTATTTTCACTCCAGTTACCATTTTTACCATTATTTTACCGTTATTTTCACTCAAGTTACCGTTATTTACCATTATTTTACCGTTATTTTCACTCCATTTACCATTATTTACCATTATATTACCGTTATTTTCACTCCAGTTCCAGTTGCCATTAATTACCATTATGTTACCTTTATTTTCACTCCAGTTACCATTATTTACCATTATTTCACGTTATTTTGACTCCAGTTACTATTGTTTACCATTATTTTACCGTTATTTTCACTCCAGATCCAGTTACCAGAATTTACCATTATTTGACCGTTATTTTCACTATAGTTACCATTATTAACATTTTTTTACCGTTATTTTCACTCAAGCTCCAGTTACCATAATTTACCGTTATTTACCGTTATTTTCACTCGATTGACTATTATTTACCATTATTTTACCATTATTTTCACTCCAGTTACCATAATTTACCTTTATATTACCGTTATTTTCACTCCATTTACCATTATTTACCATTATTTTACCGTTATTTTCACTCAAGTTACTATTATTTACCATTACTTTACCGTTATTATCACTCCATTTAAAACTATTTACCGTTATATTACCTATATTTTAACTCCACCTCCAGTTAAAGTTATTTACCATAATTTTACCGTTATTTTTACTCCAGTTACCATTATTTACCATTGTTTCACCGTTATTTTTACTCCAGTTACCATTATTTACCATTTTTACCGTTATTTTCACTCCAGCTCCAGTTACCATAATTTACCATTATTTTCATTCCAGATTCCGTTATTAACCATTTTTAATCATTTTTTTCACTCCAGCTCCAGTTCCCATAATTTACCGCTATTTTACCGTTATTTTCACTCCAGTTACCGTTATTAACCATTATTTTACCGTTATTTCCACTCCAGCTACCATTATTTACCATTTTTTTATCGTTATTTTCACTCCAGCTCCAGTTAACATAATTTACCATTATTCAACCGTTATTTTTACTCCAGTTACCATTATTTACCATTATTTTACAGTTATTTTCACTCCAGTTACCATTATTTTCCATTTTTCACCGTTATTTTCACTTCAGTTACCACTATTTACCATTATATTACCTACATTTTAATTCCAGATCCAGTTACCATTATTTACCATTTTTTACCGTTATTTTCACTCCAGCTTCAGTTACCATAATTTACCATTATTTTACCATTATTTTCACTCCAGTTTCCATTATAAACCATTTTTACCGTTTTTTTTACTCCACCTCCAGTTCCCATAATTTACCATTATTTTACAGTTATTTCCACTGCAGTTACCATCATTTACCATTGTTTAACCGTTTTTTTTAACTCCAGTTACCATTATTTTACCGTTATTTTCACTCCAGTTACCATTATTTACTATTATTTTACCGTTATTTTCACTTCTTCTCCAGTAACCATTATTTACCATTATTTAACAGATATTTTCACTCCAGTTACCATTTTTACCATTATTTTACCATTAATTTTCACTCCAGTTACCATTATTTACCATATTTTTACCGTTATTTTCACTCCATTTACCATTATTTACCATTATATTACTGATATTTTCACTCCAGCTCCAGTTGGCATTAATTACCATTATGTTACCGTTATTTTCACTCCAGTTACCATTTTTTACCATTATTTTACCGTTATTTTAACTCCAGTTACCATTATTTACCATTACTTTACCGTAATCTTCAATCCAGCTCCAGTTACCGTAATTTACCATTATTCGACAGTTATTTTTACTCCAGTTACCATTATGTACCATTATTTTACCGTTATTTTCACTCCAGTTACCAAAATTTACCATTATTTTACCGTTATTTTCACTCCAGTTACCATTATTAACCATTATTTTACCGTTATTTTAAATCCTGCTCCAGTTACCATAATTTACCATTATTTTACGTTATTTTTACTCCAGTTACCATAATTTTCCATTATTTTACCTTTATTTTCAATCCAGTTACCATTATTTACCATTATTTTACCGTTATTTCACTCCAGATCCAGTTACCATAATTTACCATTATTTTACCGTTATATTCTTTCCAGTTACCATTTTTACCATTATTATACCATCATTTTCACTCGTTACCAATATTTACCATTATTTTACCATTATTTTCACTCCATTTACCTATATTTACCATTATTACCGATATTTTCACTCCAGCTCCAGTTGCCATTAATTACCATTATGTCATCGTTATTTTCTCTCCAGTCACCATTATTTATCATTATTTTACCGTTATTTTCACTCCAGTTACCATAATTTACCTTTTGTTTCCGTTATTTTCACTGCATTTACAATTATTTACCATTATATTACCAATATTTTAACTCCAGCTCCAGTTACCATTAATTACCATAATTTTACCGTTATTTCCACTCTAGTTACCATTATTTACCATTATTCTACCGTTTTTTTCACTCCAGTTACCGTAATTTACCATTATTTTATCGTTATTTTCACTCCAGTTACCATTATTTACCATTATATTACCGTCATTTTCACTCCAGCTCCAGTTACCATAATTTACCATTATTTTACTGTTATTTTCACTCCAATTTCCATTATTGACCATTTCTGCCGCTTTTTCACTCCTGCTCCAGTTACCATAATTTACCATTATTTTACCGTTATTTTAACTCCAGTTACCGTCATTTACCATTATTTGACCGTTTCACACCAGTTACCCTAATATACCATTATTTTATCGTTATTTTCACTCCAGTTACCATTTTTACCATAGTTTTACCGTTATTTTCACTCCAGTTACCATTATTTACCATTATTTTACCGTTATTTTTACTCCATATACCATTATTTACCATTATATTACCAATCTTTTCACTCCAGCTCCAGTTGCCATTAGTTACTATTATTTAACCGTTATTTTCACTCCAGTTACCATTATTTACCATTATTATACCGTTATTTTCACTCCATTTACCATTATTTACCATTATGTTACCGATATTTTCACTCCAGCTCCAGTTGCCATTAATTACCATTATTTTACCGTTATTATCACTCCAGTTACCATAATTTACCATTATTCGACCGTTATTTTCACTCCAGTTACCATTATTTACCATTATTTTACCGTTATTATCACTCCAGTTACCATAATTTACCATTATTCGACAGTTATTTTCATTTCATTTACCATTATTTACCATTATTTTACCGCTTTTTTCACTCCAGATCAAGTTACTATTATTAACCATTATTTTACCGTTATTTTTACTCCATTTACCATTATTTACCATTATTTTACCATTATTTTCACTCAAGCTCCAGTTACCATAATTTACCATTATTTCACCGTTATTTTCACTCCAGTTACCATTATTTACCATTATTTTACCATTATTTTCACTCAAGCTCCAGCTACCATTATTTACCAATTTTTTACTGTTATTGTCACTCCAGTTACCATTATTTACCATTATTTTTCCGTTATTTTCACTCCAGCTCCAGTTGAAATAATTTACCCTTATTTTACCGTTATTTTCACTCCAGTTTCCATTATTAACCATTTTTTACCGTTTTTTCACTCCAGCTCCAGTTACAATCAATTACTATTATTTTACAATTATTTTCACTCCAGTTACCATTATTTTCCATTATTTTACCGTTTCACTGCAGTTACCATAATGTGCCATTATTTTATCGTTATTTTCACTCCAGTTACCATTTTGACCATAATTTTACCTTTATTTTTACTCCAGTTACCATTATTTACCATTATTTTACCATCATTTTCACTCCATTTACCATTATTTCACTGTTATTTTCACTCCAGTTACAGTTACGATAATTTACCATTATTCGACCATTATTTTCACTTCATTTACCATTATTTACCATTAGTTTACCGTTATTTTCACTCCAGATCCAGTTACCAGAATTTACCATTATTTTACCGTTATTTTCACTCCAGTTACCATTTCTACCATTATGTTACCGTTATTTTCGCTCGTTACCATTCTTTACCAATATTTTACCCTTATTTTCACTCCATTTACCATTATTTACCATTATATTACCGATATTTTTACTCTAGCTCCAGTTGCCAATAATTACCGTTATTTTTCCGTTATTTTCACTCCAGCTCCAGTTACAATAATTTACCCTTATTTTACCGTTATTTTCACTCCAGTTTCCATTATTAACCATTTGTTTACCGATTTTTTCACTCCAGCTCCAGTTACAATAAATTACCATTATTTTACCGTTCTTTTCACTCCAGTTACCATTATTTTCCATTATTTTACCGTTTTACTCCAGTTACCATAATGTGCCATTATTTTATCGTTATTTTAACTCCAGTTACCATTTTGACCATAACTTTACCGTTATTTTCACTCAAGTTACCATTATTTACCATTATTTTACCGTTATTTTCACTCCATTTACCATTATTTCACCGTTATTTTCACTCCAGTTACAGTTACGATAATTTACCATTATTCGACCGTTATTTTCACTTCATTTACGATTATTTACCATTATTTTTCCGTTATTTTCACTCCAGATCCAGTTATCAGAATTTACCATTATTTTACCGTTATTTTCACTCCAGTTACTATTTTTTACCATTTTTTACCGTTATTTCCACTCCAGCTCTAGTTACCATTATTTACCATTATTTTACCGTTATTTTCACTCCAGCTCAAGTTAACATAATTTACCTTTATATTACCGTAATGTTCACTCAATTTACCATTTTTTCCATTATTCGACCGTTTTACTCCAGTTACAATTATTTACAATTATTTTACCGTTATTTTCACTCCAGTAACCATAATTTACCATTTTTTACAGTCATTTTCACTCCAGTTAACATTATTTACCATTATTTTACCGTTATTTTCACTTCAGCTCCAGTTAACATAATTTTCCATTATTCTACCGTTATTTTTACTCAAGTTACGATTATTTACCATTATTTTACCGTTATTTTTACTCCAGTTACCATAATTTACCATTTTTTTCACGTCATTTTCCCTCCAGTTACCATTATTTACCATTATTTTACCGTTATTTTTATTCCAGCTCCATTTGCCATTATTTACCATTATTTTACCGTAATGTCTACTCCAGTAACCATTATTTACTATTATTTTACAGTTATTTTCACTCCAGTTACCATTATTTACCATTATTTTACCGTTATTTTCACTCCAGATCAAGTTACCATAATTTACCATTATTTTACCGTTATTTTTACTCCAGTTACCATAATTTTCCATTATTTTACCGTTATTTTCATTCCACTTACCATTATTTACCATTAATTTACCGTTATTTTCACTCCAGCTCCAGTTGCCATAATTTACCATTATTTTACCGTTATTTTCACTCCAGTTACCATTATTTACCATTATCTTACCGTTATGTTCAATCCTGCTCCAATTACCGTACTTTACTATTATTTTACCGTTATGTGCACTCCAGCTACAAATATTTACCATTATTTTACCGTTATTTTCAATCCAGCTCCAGTTACCGTTATTTACAATTATTTTATCGTTATTTTCACTCCAGCTCCAGTATTCATAATTTACCAATTTTTTACCGTTATTTTCACTCTATCTACCATTTTTTACCATTATATTACCGATATTTTAACTCCAGCTCCAGTTACCATTAATTACAATTATTTTACCGTAATTTTCACTCCAGTTACCATTATTTACCATTATTTAACCGTTATTTTCACTCCAGTTACCATTATTTACCCATCTTTTACCGTTATTTTCACTCCAGTTACCATTATTTACCATTATTTTACCGTTGTCTTCACTCCATTTACCATTATTTTACAGTTATTTTCACTCCAGTTACCGTAATTCACCATTTTTTTACCGTTATTTTTATTCCATTTACCATTATTTTACCGTTATTTTCATTCCAGCTCCAGTAACCATAATTTACCATTATTTTACCGTAATTTTCACTCCAGTTACCATAGTTTACCATTATCTTACCCTTATGTTCACTCCTGCTCCAATTACCATACTTACCCATCATTTTACCTTTATTTTCACTCCAGCTACAATTATTTACCATCTTTTTACCGTTATTTTCAATCCAGCTCCAATTACCGTTATTTACAATTATTTTACCGTTTTTTTTTTTTCACTATAGCACCAGTTACCATTATTTACCATTATTTTACCGTTATTTTCATTCCATTTATCATTATTAACCATTATTTTACCGCTATTTTTACTCCAACTTAAGTTACCATTATTTAACAACATTTTACCGTTATTTTCACTCCAGCTAGAGTTATCAAAATTTACCATTATTTTTCCGTTATTTTCACTCCAGTTACCTTTATTAACCAATTTTTACCGTTATTTTCACTCCATTTACCATTATTTCACCGTTATTTTCACTCCAGTTACAGTTACGATAATTTACCATTTTTCTACCGTTATTTTCACTTCATTTACCATTATTTACCATTATTTTACCGTTATTTTCACTCCAGATCCAGTTATCACAATTTACCAATATTTTACCGTTATTTTCACTCCAGTTACTATTTTTTAAATGTTTTACCGTTATTTCCACTCCAGCTCTAGTTACCATAATTTAAAATTCATTTACGGTTAATTTCACTCCAGCTAACATTATTTAGCATTATTTTATCGTTATTTTCACTCCAGTTAACATTATTTAATAATTTTTACCGTTATTTTCACTCCAGCTCCAGTTACCATAATTTACCATTATTTTACCCTTATTTTCAATCCAGTTACCATTTTTACCATTATGTTACCGTTATTTTCGCTCGTTACCATTCTTTACCAATATTTTACCCTTATTTTCACTCCATTTACCATTATTTACCATTATATTACCGATATTTTTACTCCAGCTCCAGTTGCCATTAATTACCATTATGTTACCGATATTTTCACACCAGTTACCATTATTTACCATTATTTTACCGTTGATTTCACTCAAGCTCCAGTCACCATTATTTACCATTATTTTACCGATATTTTCACTTCAGTTACAATAATTTAACAATTTTTTACCATTATTTTCACTCCAGTTACCATTATTTACCATTATTTTTCCGTTATTTTCACTCCAGCTCCAGTTACCTTTTTTTACCATTATTTTACCGTAATGGTCACACAAGCTCCAGTTACCATAATTTACCATTATTTTCCCGATAGTTTTACTCCAGTTACCGTGTTGTACCATCATTTTACCGTAATTTTCACTCATTATTAACCATTATTTTACCGTTATGTTCACTCCAGTTACCCTTCTTTACCAACATTTTCCGTTATTTTCACTCCAGCTCCAGTTACATTTATTTACCATTATTTTACCGTTATTTTCACTCAAGCTCCAGTTACCATAATTAACCATTATTTTACCGTTTTTTTAACTCCAGTTACAAGTACTTACCATTATTTTACCGTTTCTGTCACTCCAGTTACCATCATTTTCCATTATTCTACCGTTATTTTTACTCAAGTTACGATTACTTACCATTATTTTACCGTTATTTTCACTCCAGTTACCATAATTTACCATTTTCTTACGTCATTTTCCCTCCAGTTACCATCATTTACCATTATTTTACCGTTATTTTTATTCCAGCTCCTTTTACCATTATTTACCATTATTTTACCGTAATGCTTACTCCAGTTACCATTATTTACTATTATTTTACAGTTATTTTCACACCAGTTACCATTATTTACCATTATTTTACCGTTATTTTCACTCCAGCTCCAGTTACCATAATTAACCATTATTTTACCGTTATTTTCACTCCAGTTACCATAACTTTCCATTATTTTACCGTTATTTTCATTCCACTTACCATTATTTACCATTATTTTACCGTTATTTTCACTCCAGCTCCAGTTGCCATAACTTACCATTATTTTACCGTTATTTTCAGTCCAGTTACCATTATTTACCATTATCTTACCTTTATGTTCACTCCTGCTCCAGTTACCATACTTTACTATTATTTTACCGTTATTTTCACTCCAGTCACCATTATTTACCATTGCTTTACCGTTATTTTCACTCCAGTGGCCATTATTTACCATTGTTTTACCGTTATTTTCACTCCAGTTACCATTATTTACCATTATTTCACCGTTATTTTCACTCCAGTTACCATTATTTACCATTATTTTACCGTTATTTTCACTCCATTTACGATTATTTACCATTATATTACCGATATTTTCAATCCAGCTCCAGTTACCATAATTAACCATTATTCGACCGTTATTTCCATTTCATTTACCATTAATAACCATTATCTTACCGTTATTTTCATTCCAGCTCCAGTTACCATAATTTACCATTATTTTTCAGTTATTTTCACTACAGTTACAATTATTTACCATTATTTAACCGTTATTTTCACTCAGGCTCCAGCTATAAAAATTTACCATTAATTTACAGTTATTTTGTACTCCAGTTACCATTATTTACCATTTTTTTACCGTTATTTTCACTCCAGTTACCATAATTTACCATTTGTTTACCGTTATTTTCACTCCATTTACCATTATTTACCATTATATTACCGATAATTTAACTCCAGCTCCAGTTACCATTAATTATCATTATTTTACCGTTATTTTCACTCCAGTTACCAATATTTACCATTACTTTACTGTTATTTTCACTCCAATTACCATTATTTACCATTATTTTACCGTTATTTTCATTCCATTTACCATTATTTACCGTTGTTTTCACTCCAGCTCCAGTCACCATAATTTACCAATATTTTACCGTTTTTTTCTCTCCAGTTACCATTATTTACCATTTTCTTATCGTCATTTTCACTCCAGCTCCAGTTACCATTATTTACCATTATTTTACCGTTATTTTCACTCCAGTTACCATAATTTACCATTTTTTTACCGTTATTTTCACTCCATTTACCATTTTTTACTATTATATCTGCGATATTTTAACTCCAGCTCCAGTTACCATTAATTATCATTATTTTACCGTTATTTTCACTCCAGTTACCATTATTTACCATTATTTTACCGTTATTTTCACTCCAGTTACCATTATTTACAATTGTTTTACCGTTATTTTCACTCCAATTACCATTATTTACCATTATTTTACCGTTATTTTCACTCCAGCTCCAGTTACCATAATTTGCCATTTTTTCACGTTATTTTCACTCCAGCTACCATTATTTACCATTATTTTACCGTAATTTTCACTCCAGTTACCATAATTTACCATTATCTTACCCTTATGTTCACTCCTGCTCCAATTACCATACTTAACCATCAGTTTACCGTTATTTTCACTCCAGCTACAATTATTTACCATTTTTTTACCGTTATTTTCAATCCATTTATCATTATAAAACATTATTTTACCGCTATTTTCACTCCAACTTAAGTTACCATTATTTACCTTTATTTTACCGTTATTTTCAATCCAGCTAGAGTTACCAAAATTTACCATTATTTTTCCGTTATTTTCACTCCAGTTACCTTTATTAACCATTTTTTACCGTTATTTTTATTCCAACTCCAGTAGCCATAATTTACCCTTCTTTTTACCGTTATTTTCATTCTATTTACCATTATTTACCATTATATTACCGTTATTTTCACTCCAGTTTCCATTATTTACCATTATTTTAACGTTATTTTCACTCCAGTTAGCATTATTTACCATTATTTCACCGTTATTTTCACTCCAGTCACCATTATTTACCATTGTTTTACCATTATTTTCACTCGATTTACCATTATTTACCATTGTTTTACCGTTATTTTCACTCCAGTTACCATTATTTACCATTATTTCACCGTTATTTTCACTCCAGTTACCATTATTTACCATTATTTTACCGTTATTTTCACTCCATTTACCATTATTTACCATTATATTGCCGATATTTTCAATCCAGCTCCAGTTACCATAATTTACCATTATTCGACCGTTATTTTCATTTCATTTATCATTAATTACCATTATCTTAACGTTATTTTTAATCCAGATCCAGTTACCAGAATTTACCATTATTTTTCCGTTATTTTCACTCCTGTTACCATTATTTACCATTATTGTATCGTTATTTTCACTCCAGTTACCATTTTTTACCATTATTGTATCGTTATTTTCACTCCAGTTAACATTATTTACCATTATTTTACCGTTATTTTCACTCCAGCTCCAGTTACCATAATTTACCATTATTTTTCCGTTATTTTCACTCCAGTTTCAATTTTTTAACATTATTTTACCGTTATTTTCACTCAGGCTCCAGCTACAAAAATTTACCATTATTTTACCGTTATTTTGTACTCCAGTTTCCATTATTTACCATTATTTTACCGTTATTTTCACTCCAGTTACCATAATTTACCATTTTTTACCGTTATTTTCACTCCATTTACCATTATTTACCATTATATTACCGATATTTTAACTCCACCTCCAATTACCATTAATTATCATTATTTTACCGTTATTTTCACTCCAGTTACCAATATTTACCATTATTTTACTGTTATTTTCACTCCAATTACCATTATTTACCATTATTTTACCGTTATTTTCATTCCATTTACCATTATTTTACCGTTAATTTCACTCCAGCTCCAGTCACCATAATTTCCCATTATTTTACCGTTATCTTCACTCCAGTTACCATTATTTACCATTTTCTTACCGTCATTTTCACTCCAGCTCCAGTTGCCATCATTTACCATTATTTTACCGTTATTTTCACTCCAGTTACCATACTTTACCATTTTTTTACCGTTGTTTTCACTCCATTTACCATTATTTACTATTATATAAGCGATATTTTAACTCCAGTTCCAGTTACCATTAATTATCATTATTTTACCGTTATTTTCACTCCAGTTACCATTATTTACCATTATTTTACCGTTATTATCACTCCAGTTACCATTATTTACAATTGTTTTACCGTTATTTTCACTCCAATTACCATTATTTCCCATTATTTTACCGTTATTTTCACTCCAGATGCAGTTACCATAATTTGCCATTTTTTCACGTTATTTTCACTCCAGCTACCATTATTTACCGTTATTTTACCGTTTTTTTCACTCCAGCTCCAGTTTCCATTATTTACCATTATTTTACCGTTATTTTCTCTCCAGTTACTATTATTTACCATTATTTCACCCTTATTGTCACTCCAGTTACCATTATTTACCATTTTTACCATTATTTTCACTGCAGTAACCATAATTTACCATTATTTTACCGTAATTTTTACTCCAATTACCGTTATTTACCACCTAGAACCTGGATTAAACCCCCAGTGGCAATTTGTTTTTCCACTGACCGTTCCAAGGCGGTTTCCCCAAAGGTTCTCTTCTTCGTTAATTGTTTGTGGCGTCCTATTTGAATTGACATACTTATATAAAACATGCGCTCTCTCTCTTCCTCCTTTCTTTTTCGCTGCGTGTGGAGGCTGTGTTATGTGAGTTTTGCGATTCCTGAAATGCATATATTGCTTTTTTACCGTTATTTTCATTCCAATTACCATTATTTACCCTTTTTTACCGTTATTTCCAATCCACCTCCAGTTACCGTTATTTACAATTATTTTCCGTTATTTTCATTGCAGCTCCAGTTACCATGATTAACCGTAATTTTACCGTTATTTTCACTCCATTTATCATTATAAACCATTATTTTACCGCTATTTTCACTCCAGCTTATGTTACAATTATTTACCATTATTTAACCATTATTTTAACTCCAGCTCCAGTTACCAAAATTTAACATTATTTTACCGTTATTTTCATTCCAGCTCCAGTTACCATAATTTACCATTATTTTTCGTTAATTTCACTCCAGTTACCATTATTAACCATTTTTTACCGTTATTTTCACTCGAGCTCCACTTACCAAAATTTACCATTATTTTACCGTTATTTTCAATCCATTTACCATTATTTAACATTATTTTACCGTTATTTTCACTACAGCTCCAGTTACCATAATTTACCATTATTTTACCGTTATTTTCACTCCATTTACCATTATTTACCATCATTTTACCGTTATTTTCACTCCCGTTCCAGTTACCATTATTTACCAAGTTTAATACATTTTTTTCACTCCAGTTACCATTATTTACCATTTTTTACCGTTTTTTTCACTCCAGCTCCAGTTACCATTTTTTTACAGTTATTTTTACTCCAGTTACCATTTTTACCATTATTTTACCGTTATTTCCACTGGAGTTACCATTTTTTATCATTCTTTTACAGTTATTTTTACTCCAGTTACCATTTTTACCATTATTTTACCGTTATTTTCACTCGTTACCATTATTTACTATTATTTTACCGTTATTTTCACTCCATTTACCACTATTTAACATTATATTACCGATATTTTCACTCCAGCTCCAGTTGCCATTAATTACCATTATGTTACAGATATTTTCACTCCAGTTACCATTATTTACCATTATTTTACCGTTATTTTAAATCCAGCACCAGTTACCATTATTTACCATTATCTTACCGTCATTTTCACTCTAGCTCCAGTAACAATAATTAACCATTATTCTACTGTTATTTTTAATCTAGTTACCATTATTTACATTATTTTACCGTTATTATCACTCCAGTTACCATAATTTACCATTTTTTTACGTTATTTTCCCTCCAGTTACCATTATTTACCATTATTTTACCGTTATTTTCATTCCAGCTCCATTTACCATCATTTACCTTTATTTTACAGTAATGTTCACTCCAGTTACCATTATTTTACCGTTATTTTCTCTCCAGTTACCATTATTTACAATTATTTTTACTCCAGCTCCTGTTACCATAATTAACTATTGTTTTGCCGTTATTTTCATTTCATTTACCTTTTTTTACCATTATTTTACCGTTATTTTCACTGCAGTTACCATAATTTACTTTTATTTTACCGTTATTTTCAATTCATTTACCATTATTTACCATCATTTTACCGTTATTTTCACTCCAGCTCCAGTCACCATCAATTTCCATTATTTTACCGTTATTTTCACTCCAGTTACCATGATTTACCATTATCTTACCGTTATTTTCACTCCAGCTCCAGTTACCATAATTTACCATTATTGTACCGTTATTTTCACTCTGGCTACCATTATTAACCATTATTTTACCGTTATTTTTACTCCAGCTCCAGTTACCCTTATCTACCATTATTTTACTATTTTCACTCCAACTTAAGTTACCATTATTTACCAACATTTTACCGTTATTTTCACTCCAGCTAGAGTTACCAAAATTTACCATTATTTTTCCGTTATTTTCACTCCAGTTACCTTTATTAACCATTTTTTACCGTTATTTTCACTCCAACTCCAGTAGCCATAATTTACCCTTCTTTTTACCGTTATTTTCACTCCATTCGCCAATATCTACCATTATTTTACCGTTATTTTCAATCCCGTTACCATTATTTACCATTATTTTACCATTATTTTCACTCCAGTTACCATTATTTACCTTTGTTACCTTATTTTAACTCCAGTAATAATAATTTACCATTGTTTTATCGTAATTTTCACATCAGTTACCATTATTTACCATTTTTTTTACCGTTATTGTCACTCCAATTACCATTATTTACCATTATTTTACCGTTATTTTCAATCCAGCTCCAGTTACCGTTATTTACAATTATTTTACCGTTAATTTCACTCCAGCTCCATTTACCATTATTTACCATTATTTTACCTTTATTTTCACTACAAATCCTGTTACCATAATTTACCATTGTTTTATCGTTATTTTTACTGCAGTTACCATCATTTACCATTATTTTACCGTTATTTTCATTCCATTTACCATTATTTACCATTATTTTACCGTTATTTTCACTCCAGCTCCAGTCACCATAATTTACCATTATTTTCCCGTTATTTTCACTCCAGTTACCATTATTTAGCATTATCTTACCGTTATTTTCACTCCATTTACCAATATTTACCATTATTTTACCGTTATTTTCACTCCAGTTACCATTATTTATTATTATTTTATCGTTATTTTCACTCCAGTTACTATAATTTAAGAATTCTTTACGATTATTTTCACTCCAATGACCATTATTTAACATTATTTTACCGTTATTTGCAATCAAGCTCCAGTTAGCGTTATTTACAATTATTTTACCGTTATTTTCACTCCAGCTCCAGTTACCATTTTTTACCATTATTTTACCGTTATTTTTTTACTCCCGTTACCATTTTTACCATTATTTTACCGTTATTTTCACTATAGTTACCATAATTTACCCTTATTTTATCGTTATTTTCACTCCAGTTACCATTATTAACCATTTTTTTACAGTTATTTTTACTCCAGCTGCAGTTACCTTTTTCTACCATTATTTTACCGTTTTTTTTTCACTCAAGTTACCATTCTTTACCATAATTTACCGTTATTTTCACTCCATTTACAATTATTTACCATTTTATTACCGATATTTTCACTCAGCTCCAGTTGCCATTAATTACCATTATGTTACCCTTATTTTCACTCCAGTTACCATTATTTACCATTTTTTTACCGTTATTTTCAATCCAGCTCCAGTTACCATAATTTACCATTATTCGACCGTTATTTTCACTCCAGTTTCCATTATTAACCATTATTTTACCGTTATTTCCACTCCAGCTCCAGTTGCCATTAATTAACATTATGTTACCGTTATTTCCACTCCAGTTACCATTATTTACCATTTTTTCACCGTTATTTTCATTCCAGCTCCAGTAACCATAGTTTGCCATTCTTTTCCCGTTATTTTTACTCCAGTTACCATAATTTACCATTTTTTATCGTTATTTTCACTTCAGTTAACTTTATTTACCATTATTTAACCGTTATTTTCACTCCATTTACCATTTTTAATATTATTTCACCGTTATTTTCACTCAAGTTACCATTATTTACCATGATTTTACCGTTATTTTCACTCCATTTACCATTATATTACCGTTATTTTCACTCCAGCTCCAGTTGCCAATAATTACCATTATGTTACCGTTATTTTCACTCCAGTTACCATTATATACCATTATTTCACCGTTATTTTCACTCCAGTTACCATTATTAACTATTATTTTACCGTTATTTTCACTCCAGCTCCAGTTACCATCATTAACCATTATTTTACCGTAATTTTTACTCCAGTTACTATTGTTTACCATTGTTTTACCGTTATTTTAACTACAGTTACCATTATTTACCATTATTTTACCGTTATTTTCACTCCAGCTCCATTTACCATAATTTATCATTTTTTGCCGTTATTTTTACTCGATTGATTATTATTTTGCAATTATTTTACCATTACTTTCTCTCCAGTAACCATAATTTACCATTATTTTTCCGTTATTTTCACTCCATTTACCATTATTTACCATTGTTTTACCGTTATTTTCACTCCAGCTCCAGTTAACATAATTTACCTTTATTATACCGTTATTTTCACTCCAGTTAACATTTTTACCATTATTTTACCGTTATTTTCACTCAAGTTACTATTATTTACCATTACTTACCGTATTTTCACTCCAGTAACCATTATTTACCATTATTTTACTGTTATTTTCACTCCAGTTACCATTATTTACGATTATTTTACCATTATTTTTACTCCAGTTACCATTATTAACCAATGTTTTACCGTTATTTTCACTCCAGTTACCATTATTTACCTTTTGTACCGTTCTTTTCACTCCAGCTCCAGTTCCCATAATTTACAATCTTTTACCGTCATTTTCACTCCAGTTACCATTATTTACTATTATTTTACCCTTATTTTCACTCCTTCTCCAGTTCCAATTTTTACCATTCTTTTACCGTTATTTTCACTCCAGTTACCATTTTTACCATTATTTTACCGTTATTTTCACACAAGTTACCATTATTTACCATTATTTTACCGTTATTTTTACTCCATTTACGATTAATTACCAATATGTTACCGTTATTTTCACTCCAGTTACCATTATATACCATTATTTTAGCGTTATTTTAACTCCAGCTACCAATATTTACCATTATTTTAACGTTATTTTCACTCCAGCTCCAGTTACCATAATTTACCATTATTCGACCGTTATTTTTACTCCAGTTACCATTATTTACCCTTATTTTACCGTTATTTTCACTCCAGTTACCATAATTTACCTTTTTTTTACCTTTTTTTTCACTTCAGATACCATTATTTACCATTATTTTACTGTTATTTTAAACCCTGCTCCAGTTACCATTATTTACCTTTATTTTACCGTAATGTTCACTCCAGTTACCATTCTTTACCATTATTTTACCGTTATTTTCACTCCCGCTCTAGTTACCATAATTTACCACTATTTTACCGTTATTTTCAGTACATTCACCATAATTTATCATAATTCTGCTGTTATTTTCACTCCAGTTACCATATATTACCTTTATTTTACCGTTATTGTCATTCCATATAAGATTATTTACCATTATTTTACCGTTATTTTCATTCAAGCTCCAGTTACCATTATTTACCATTATTTTAACGTTATTTTCACTCCAGATACCATTATATACCACTATCTTACCGTTATTTTCACTCCAGCTCCATTTACCATAATTTACCATTATTTTACCGTTACTTTCACTGCAGTTACCATTATTTACCATAATTTTACCGTTATTTTTACTCCAGCACCAGTTACTATTATTTACCATTATTCTACCATTATTTTCACTTTATTTACCATTTTTTACCATTATTTTACCGTTATTTTAACTCCAGTTACCATTATTTACCATTACTTTACCGTTATTTTCAATCCAGCTCCAGTTACAATTTTTACCATAATTTCACAGATATTTTCACTCCAGTTACCATTTTTACCATTATTTTACCGTTATTTTCACTCCATTTACCATTATTTACCATAAATTTACCGTTATTTTCACTCCATTTACCATTATTTACCATTATATTACCGACATTTTCACTCCAGCTCCAGTTGGCATAAATTACCATTATGTTACCGTTATTTTAACTCCAGTTACCATTATTTACCATTACTTTACCGTTATTTTCAATCCAGCTCCAGTTACCGTAATTTACCATTATTCGACCGCTATTTTTACTCCAGTTACCATTATGTACCATTATGTTACCGTTATTTTCACTCCAGTTACCATAATTTACCATTTTTTACCGTTATTTTCACTCCATTTAACATTATTTACCATTATTTTACCGTTATTTTCACTCCAGCTCCAGTTACTATTATTTACCATTATTTTACCGTTCACTCCAGATACCATTATTTACCATTATCTTACCGTTATTTTCACTCCAGCTCCAGTTACCATAATTTACCATTATTTTAACGTTATTTTCACAGAAGTTACCATTAATAAACATTATTTTACCGTTATTTTTACTCCAGCACCAGTTACCATTATTTACCATTATTTTACCATTATTTCCACTTCATTTACCATCATTTACCATTATTTTACCGTTATTTTCACTCCAGCACCAGTTACAATTATTTACCATTATTTTACCGTTATTTTCACTCCAGTTACCATTATTTACCATTAATATATCGTTATTTTCACTCCAGTTAACATTATTTACCATTATTTTACCGTTATTTTCACTCCAGCTCCAGTTACCATAATTTACCATTATTTAACCGTTATTTTCATTCCAGTTACCATTTTTACCATTATTATACCGTCATTTTCACTCGGTACCATTATTTACCATTATTTTACCGTTATTTTCACTCCATTTACCTATATTTACCATTATATTACCGATATTTTCACTCCAGCTCCAGTTGCCATTAATTACCATTATGTCATCGGAATTTTCTCTCCAGTCACCATTATTTTCCATAATTTTACCGTTATTTTCACTCCAGTCACCATAATTTACCTTTTTTCCGTTCTTTTCACTCCTTTTACCACTATTTACCATTATATTACCGATATTTTCACTCCAGCTCCAGTTACCATTAATTACCATTATTTTACCGTTATTTTCACTCTAGTTACCATTATTTACCATTATTCTACCGTTTTTTTTCACTCCAGTTACCATAATTTACCATTATTTTATCGTTATTTTCACTCCAGTTACCATTATTTACCATTATATTACCATCATTATCGCTCCAGCTCCAGTTAGCATAATTTACCGTCATTTTACCGTTATTTTCCCTCCAGTTTCCATTATTAACAATTTTTACCGTTTTTTTCTCTCCAGCTCCAGTTACCATAATTTACCATTATTTTACCGTTATTTTCACTCAAGTTACCGTTATTAAACATTATTTTACCGTTTCACACCAGTTACCCTAAATTACCATTATTTTATCGTTATTTTCACACCAGTTACCATTTTAACCATTGTTTTACCGTTATTTTCACTCCAGTTACCATTATTTATTATTATTTTACCGTTATTTTCACTCCGTATACCATTATTTACCATTATATTACCAATCTTTTCACTCCAGCTCCAGTTACCATTATTTACATTATTTTACCGTTATTTTCACTCCAGTTACCACAATTTACCATTTTTTAAAGTTACTGTCCCTCCAGTTACCATTATTTACAATTATTTTACCTTTATTTTTACTGCAGTTACCATAATTTACCATTATTTTACCGTTATTTTCATTCCATTTACCATTATTTACCATTATTTTACCATTATTTTCAATCCATCTCCAGTAACCATTATTTACCATTTTTTACCGTTATTTTCACACCTTTTACCATAATTTACCATTATTTTATCGTTATTTTCACTCCAGTTAACATTATGTACCATTATTTTACCGTTATTTTCACTCCAGCTCCAGTTGCCATAATTTGCCATTCTTTTATCGTTATTTTTGCTGCAGTTCCAATTTTTACCATTATTTTAACGTTATTTTCACTCGTCACCATTATTTACCATTATTTTACCGTTATTTCCACTCCATTTACAATTATTTACCATTATATTCCAGATATTTTCACTCCAGCTCCAGTTGCCATTAATTACCATTATGTTACCGATATTTTCAATCCAGTTACCATTATTTACCATTATTTTACCGTTTTTTCACTCAAGCTCAAGATTCCTTCATTTACCTTTATTTTACCGTTATTTTTACTACAGTTACCATTATTTACCATTATTTTACCGTTATTTTCACTCCAGTTACCATAATTTAACATTTTTGTACCGTTATTTTCACTCCAGTTACCATTATTTACCATTATTTTACCGTTATTTTCACTCCAGCTCAAGTTACCTTTTTTTCCATTTTTTTACCGTAATGGTCACTCCAGTTACTATTATTTACCATTATTTTACCATTATGTTCACTCCAGTTACCATTATTAACCATTATTTTACCGTTATTTTCACTCCAGCTCCAGTTACTATAATTTACCATTATTTTACCGTTATTTTCATACTATTTACCATTATTTACCATTATTTTACCATTATTTTCACTCCAATTACCATATTTAACCATTATTTTACCGTTATTTTCACTCTATTTACCACTATTTACCATTATTTTTCCGTTATTTTCACTCCAGTTGCAATTATTAACCATTTTTTACCGTTATTTTCACTCCAGCTCCACTCACCATCATTTACCATTGTTTTACCGTTATTTCCACTCCAGTTACCATTATTTTCCATTATTTTACCGTTATTTTCACTCCAGCTCCAGTTACCATTATTTGCCATGTTTTTTACATTTTTTTTCACTCCAGTTACCATTATTTACCATTATTCTACTGTCATTTTCACTCCAGCTCCAGTTACCATTAATAACCATTATCTTACCGTTATTTTCACCCCAGCTCCAGATACCATAATTTACCATTATTCTACCGTTATTATTACTCCAGTTACCATTATTTACATTATTTTACCGTTATTATCACTCCAGTTACCATAATTTACCTTTTTTTCGCGTTATTTTCCCTCCAGTTACCATTATTTACCATTATTTTACCGTTGTTTTCATTCCAGCTCCAGTTACCATAAAATACCTTTTTTTACCGTAATGTTCCCTCCAGACCATTATTTACCATTTTTTTACCGTTATTTCCACTAAAGTTACCATTATTTACCATCATTTGACGTTTATTTTCACTCCAGCTCTAGTTACCATAATTTACCATTGTTTTACCGTTATTTACACTCCATTTACCATTATTTACCATTATTTTACCGTTATTTTCACTGCAGTTACCATAATTTACCATTATTTTACCGTTATTTTCATTCCGTTTACCATTATTTACTATTATTTTACCATTATTTTCACTCCAGTTACCATTATTTACCATTATCTTAAAGTTATTTTCACTCCAGCTCCAGTTACCATTATTTACCATTATCTTAAAGTTATTTTCACTCCAGCTCCAGTTACCGTAATTTACCATTATTCTACCGTTATTTTTACTCCAGTTACCATTATTTACATTATTTTACCGTTATTTTCACTCCAGTTACCATAATTTACCATTTTTTTCACGTTATTTTCCCTCCAGTTACCGTTATTTACCATTATTTTACCGTTATTTTCATTCCAGCTCCAGGACCATTATTTACCTTTTTTTACCGTAATGTTCACTCCAGACCATTATTTACCATTATTTTACCGTTATTTTCACTCCATTTACCATTATTTACCATTATTTTATCGTTATTTTCACGGCAGTTACCATAACTTACCATTTTTGTCACGTTTTTTTCCCTCCACTTACCATTGTCTACCATTATTTTACCGTTATTTTCGCTCCAGCTCCAGTCACCAAAATTTACCATTATTTTCACTCCAGTTACCATTATATTCCTTTTTTACCATTATTTTTACTCCAGTAACCATAATTTACCATTATTTTATTGTTATTGTCACTCCAGTTACCATAATTTACCATTTTTTTAACCGTTATTATCACTCCAATTACCATTATTTACCCTTATTTTACCGTTATTTTCAATCCAGCTCCAGTTACCGTTATTTACAATTATTTTACCGTTATTTTCACTCCAGCTCCAGTTACCATTATTTACCATTATTTTACCGTTATTTTTACTCCATTTATCATTATTAACCATTATTTTACCGCTATTTTCACAGTTATTTTCACTCCAGCTCCAGTTACCATAATTTACCATTATTTTTCCGTTATTTTCACTCCATTTACCATTTTTAACCAGTTTTTTACCGTTATTTTCACTCCAGCTCCACCAGCCATAATTTTCCATTATTCTACCGTTATTTTCACTCCTGTTACCATTATTTACCATTATTTTACCGTTATTTTCACTACAGCTCCAGTTACCATAATTTACCGTTATTTTACCGTTATTGTCACTCCATTTACCATTATTTACAATTATTTTACCGTTTTTTTCACTCCAGCTCCAGTTACCATTATTTACCATGTTTTTTACTGTTTTTTTCACTCCCGTTACCATTATTTACCATTATTTTACCGTTATTTTCACTACAGCTCCAGTTACTATTTTTTACCATAATTTTACCGTTATTTTCCCTCCAGTTACCACAATTTACCATTATTTTATCGTTATTTTCACTCCAGTTACCATTATTTACTATTATTTTACCGTTATTTTCAAACCAGCTCCAGTTACCATTTCTTACCATTATTTTACCGTTATTTTCACTACAGCTCCAGTTACCATTTTTTACCATAATTTTACCGTTATTTTCACTCCAGTTACCACAATTTACCATTATTTTATCGTTATTTTCACTCCAGTTACCATTATTTACTATTATTTTACCGTTATTTTCAAACCAGCTCCAGTTACCATTTCTTACCATTATTTTACCGTTATTTTCACTCCAGTTACCATTATTTTACCGTTATTTTCACTCCATCTCCAGTTACCATTATTTACCATTATTTTTCCGTTCTTTTCACTTCATTTACCATTATTTACCATTATTTTACCGTAATTTTTCACTCCAGATCCAGTTACCAGAATTTATTATTATTTTACCGTTATTTTCACTCCAGTTACCATTATTAACCATTTTTTACCATTACTTTTACTCCAGCTCCAGTTAAAATAATTTAAAATACTTTTACCGTTATTTTCACTCCAGTTATTATCATTTAGCGTTATTTTACCGTTATTTTCACTCCAGCTCCAGTTACCATAATTTACCATTTTTTAACCGTTATTTGCACTCCAGTTACAATTTTTACCATTTTTGTAATGTTATTTTCACTCGCTATCAATATTTACAATTATTTTACCGTTATTTTCACTCCATTTACCATTATTTACCATTATATTACCGATATTTTCACTCCAGCTCCAGTAGACATAAATTACAATTATGTTACCGATATTTTCACTCCAGATACCATTTTTTACCATTATTTTACCGTTATTTTAACTCGAGATCGAGTTACCATAATAAACCATTATTTTACCGTTATTTATACTCCAGTTACCATTATTTACCTTTATTTTACCGTTATTTTCGCTCCAGTTGCCATAATTTACCATTTTTTACCGTTATTTTCACTCCAGTTACAATTATTTACCATTATTTTACCGTTATTTTCACTCCAGCTCCAGTTACCTATATTTACAATTATTTTACCGTAATGGTCACTCCAGTTACAATTATTTACCATTATTTTACCGTTATATTCACTCCAGTTACCATTATTTACCATTATTTTACCGTTATTTTCACTCCATTTACCATTATTTACAATTATTTTACCGTTATTTTCACTCCGGTTACCATAATTCACCATTATCTTACCGTTTTTTTCACTCTATTTACCATTATTTACAATTATGTTACCGTTATTTTCACTCCAGCTCCAGTTAGCATAATTTATCTTTATTTTACCATGATTTTCACTCCATTTACCATTATTTACCATTATTTTACCGTTTTTTTCACTCCAGCTCCAGTTACTCTAATTTACCATTATTCGACCGTTATTTTTACTATAGTTACCATTAATTACCCATATTTTTCCGTTATTTTCACTCCAGTAACACTTATTTTCCATTTTTTACCGTTATTTCCACTCCAGTTACCATTATTTCCATTATTTTACCGTTATTTTAAATCCAGCTCCAGTTGCCGTTATTTACCATTATCTTACCGTTATTTTCACTCCAGCTACAGTTACCGTAATTTTACATTATTCTACCGTTATTTTTACTCCAGTTACCATTATTTACCATTATTTTACCGTTATTTTCACTCCAGTTACCATTATTAACCATTATTTTTCCTTTATTTTCACTCCAGCTCTAGTTACCATAATTTACCATTGTTTTACCGTTATTTACACTCCATTTACCATTATTTACCATTATTTTACCGTTATTTTCACTGCAGTTTACATAATTTACCATTATTTTACCGTTATTTTCATTCCATTTACCATTATTTACCATTATTTTACCGATATTTTCACTGCAGCTCCAGTCACCATAATTTACCATTATTTTACCATTATTTTCACTCCAGTTACCATTATTTACCATAATCTTACCGTTATTTTCACTCCAGCTCTCAGTTACCATAATTCACCATTATATCACCGTTATTTTCAATCCGGCTACCATTATTTACCATTATTTTACCGTTATTTACACTCGAACTCCAGTTACCATTATTTACAATTATTTTACCGTTATTTTCACTCCATTTACCAATATTTACCATTATTTTACCGTTATTTTCACTCCAGTCACCATTATTTACCATTATTTTACCCTTATTATCACGCCAGTTACCATTATTTACCTTTTTACCATTATTTTCACTCCGGTAACCATAATTTACCATTATTTGATAGTTATTTTCACTCCAGTTACCATAATTTACCATTTTTTTACCGTTATTTTCACTCCAATTACCATTATTTACCCTTAATTTACCGTTATTTTTAATCCAGCTCCAGTTACCGTTATTTACAATTATTTTACCGTTATTTTCACTCCAGCTCCAGTTAAAATCATTTACCATATTTTTCCGTTATTTTCACTCCAGTTACCATTATTAACCATTTTTTACCGTTATTTTCACTCCAGCTCCACTAACCATAATTTTCCATTATTCTACCGTTATTTTCACTCCAGTTACCATTATTTACCATTGTTTTACCGTTATTTTCACTAAAGCTCCAGTAACCAAAATTTACCATTATTTTACCGTTATTTTCATTCCATTTACCATTATTTACCATTATTTTACCGTTATTTTCAATCCATCTCCAGTTACCATTATTTACCATTATTTTACCGTTATTTTCACTCCAGTTACCATAATTTATCATTATTTTATCGTTATTTTCGCTGCAGTTCCAATTTTTACCATTATGTTAACGTTATTTTCTCTCGTCACCATTATTTACCATTATTTTACCGTTATTTTCAATCCATCTCCAGTTAACATTATTTACCATTATTTTACCGTTATTTTCACTCCAGCTCCAGTTGCCATAATTTACAATTCTTTTACCGTTATTTTCGCTACAGTTCCAATTTTTACCATTATTTTAACGTTATTTTCTCTCGTCACCATTATTTACCATTATTTTACCATTATTTCCACTCCATTTACAATTATTTACCATTATATTACAGATATTTTCACTCCAGCTCCAGTTGCCAATAATTACCATTATGTTACCGATATTTTCAATCCAGTTACCATTATTTACCATTATTTTACCGTTTTTTCACTCAAGCTCCAGATTCAATCATTTTCCATTATTTTACCGTTATTTTTACTACAGTTACCATAATTTACCATTATTTTACCGTTGTTTTCACTCCAGTTACCATAATTTACCAATTTTGTACCGTTATTTTCACTCCAGTTACCATTATTTACCATTATTTTACCGTTATTTTCACTCCAGCTCAAGTTACCTTTATTTACCATTTTTTTACCGTAATGGTCACTCCAGTTACTATTTTTTACCATTATTTTACCGTTATGTTCACTCTAGTTACCATTATTAACCATTATTTTACCGTTATTTTCACTCCAGCTCCAGTTTCCATAATTTACCATTATTTTACCGTTATTTTCATTCCATTTACCATTATTTTACCATTATTTCCACTCCAATTACCATATTTTACCATTATTTTACCGTAATTTTCACTCTATTTTCCCCTATTTACCATTATTTTTCCGTAATTTTCACTCCAGTTACCATTATTAACCATTTTTACCGTTATTTTCACTCCAGCTCCACCCACCATAATTTACCATTATTTTACCGTTATTTCCACTCCAGTTACCATTATTTACCATTATTTTACCGTTGTTTTCACTCCAGCTCAAGTTGCCATTATTTGCCATGTTTTTTACTTTTTTTTTCACTCCAGTAACCATTATTTACCATTATTCTACCGTCATTTTCACTCCAGCTCTAGTTACCATTAATTACCATTATCTTACCGTTATTTTCACTCCAGCTCCAGATACCATAATTTACCATCATTCTACGGTTATTTTTACTCCAGTTACCATTATTTACATTATTTTACCGTTATTTTCACTCTAGTTACCATTATTTACCTTTTTTTCGCGTTATTTTCCCTCCAGTTACCCTTATTTACCATTATTTTACCGTTGTTTTCATTCCAGCTCCAGTTACCATTAAATACCTTTATTTTACCGTAATTTTCACTCCAGACCATTAATTACCATTTTTTACCGTTATTTCCACTAAAGTTACCATTATTTACCATCATTTGACCTTTATTTTCACTCCAACTCTAGTTACCATAGTTTACCATTGTTTTACCATTATTTACCATTATTTTACCGTTATTTTCACTGCAGTTACCATATTTTACCATTATTTTACCGTTATTTTCATTCCGTTTACCATTTTTTACCATTATTTTACCGTTATTTTCACTCCAGCTCCAGTCACCATAATTTACCATTATTTTACCATTATTTTCACTCCAGTTACCATTATTTACCATTATCTTAAAGTTATTTTCACTCCAGCTCCAGTTAAAATTATTTACCATTATCTTACCGTTATTTTCACTCCAGCTCCAGTTACCATAATTTACCATTATTCTACCCTTATTTTTACTCCAGTAACCATTATTTACATTATTTTACCGTTATTTTCTCTCCAGTTACCAAAATTTACCTTTTTTCACGTTATTTTTCCTCCAGTTAATGTTATTTACCATTATTTTACCGTTATTTTCATTCCAGCTCCAGTACCATTCTTTACCTTTATTTTACCGTAATGTTCACTCCAGACCATTATTTACCATTATTTTACCGTTATTTTCACTACAGTTACCATTATTTACCATTATTTAACCTTTATTTTCAATCCAGTTCCAGTTACCATAAAATTACCATTATTCGACCGTTATTTTCACTCCAGTTACACTTTTTTACCATTAATTTACCGTTATTTTCACTCCAGCTCCATTTACCATTATTTACCATTATTTTTCCGTTAGTTTCACTTCATTTACCATTATTTTACCGTTATTTTTCACTCCAGATCCAGTTACCAGAATTTATGATTATTTTACCGTTATTTTCACTCCAGCTCCAGTTAAAATAATTTAAAATTCTTTAAGCGTTATTTTCAGTCGTTACCATTATTTACCATTATGTTACCGATATTTTCACTCCAGTTACCATTACTTACCATTATTTTACCGTAATTTTTAATCCTGCTCCAGTTACCATTATTTACCATTATGTTACCGTTTTTATCACTACAGCTCCAGCTACCATAATCTACCATTATTTTACCGTTACTTTCTCTCCGGCTACCATTATTTACCATTATTTTACCGTTATTTTCACCCCAGCTCCAGTTACTATTATTTACCATTATTTTACCGTTATTTTCACTCCAGTTACCATTATTTACATTATTTTACCGATATTTTCACTCCAGTTACCATAATTTACCATTTCTTTACGTTATTTTCCCTCCAGTTACTATTATTTACCATTATTGTACCGTTATTTTCATTCCAGCTCCATTTACCATTATTTGCCTTTATTTTAATGTAATGTTCACTCCAATTACCATTATTTACCATTATTTTACCGTTATTTTCACTCTAGTTACCATTATTTACCAATATTTTACCTTTATTTTCACTCCAGCTACAGTTACCATAATTTCCCATTGTTTTACCGTTATTTTCACTCCATTTACCATTATTTACCATTATTTTCCCTTATTTTCACTCCAGCTACAGTCACCATAATTTACCATTATTTCACTGTTATTTTCACTCCAGTTACCATTATTTACCATTATCTTTTCACTCCACCTCCAGGTACCATAACATGCCATTATTTTACCGTTATTTTCACTCCGGCTACCATTATTTACCATTATTTTACCGTTATTTTCACCCAGCTCCAGTTACCATTATTTACCATTATTTTACCGTTATTTTCACTCTATTTACCAATATTTACCATTATTTTACCGTTATTTTCACTCCAGATACCATTATTTACCATTTTCTACACTTATTTTTACTCCAGTTACCATTATTTACCTTTTTACCCATATTTTCACTCCATTAACCATAATTTACAATTATTTTACCGTTATTTTCACTCCAGTTACCATAATTTACATTTTTTTACCGTTATTTTCAATCCAGCTCCAGTTACCGTTATTTACCATTTTTTTACCGTTATTTTCACTCCAGCTCCAGTTACCATTATTTATCATTATTTTACCGCTAACTTCACTCCATTTATCATTATCAACCATTATTTTAACGCTTTTTTCACTCCAGCTTAAGTTACCATTCTTTACCATTATTTTACCGTTATTTTAACTCCAGGTTCAGTTACCAAAATTAACCATTATTTTACCGTTATTTTCACTCCAGCTCCAGTTACCATAATTTACCATTATTTTTCCGTTATTTTCACTCCAGTTACCATTATTAACCATTTTTTACCGTTCTTTTCACTCCAGCTCCTCTAACCATAATTTACCATTTTTTTACCGTTATTTTCACTACAGCTCCAGTTACCATAATATACCATTATTTCACCGTTATTTTCACTCCATTTACCATTATTTACCATTATTTTAACGTTATTTTCACTCCAGATCCAGTAACCATTATTTACCACGTTTTTTACTGTTTTTTTTCCACTCCAGTTACCATTATTTACCATTATTTAACCGTTATATTCACTACAGCTCCTGTTACTATTTTTTACCATTATTTTACAGTGATTTTCACTCCAGTTACCATTGTTACCATTATTTTACCGTTATTTTCACTCCAGCTCCATTTACCATTATTTACCATTATTTTACCGTTATTTTCACTCCATTTACCAATATTTACCATTATTTCACTCCATTTACCAATCTTTACCATTATTGTACCGTTATTTTCACTCCAGATACCATTATTTACCATTTTCTGCACTTATTTTCACTCCAGTTACCTTTATTTACCTTTTTTACGATTATTTTCACTCCAGTAACCATAATTTACAATTATTTTTTCGTTATTTTCACTCCAGTTACCATAATTTACGGGTTTTTTACCGTTATTTTCAATCCAGCTCCAGTTACCGTTATTAACCATTCTTTTACCGTTATTTTCACTCTAGCTTCCCGTTACCATTATTTACCATTATTATACCGTTATTTTCACTCCATTTATCATTATTAACCATTATTTTAACGCTTTTTTCACTCCAGCTTAAGTTACCATTATTTACCATTATTTTACCGTTATTTTAACTCCAGCTCCCGTTACCATTATTTACCAATATTTTACCGTTATTTTCACTCCATTTACCATTATTTACCATTATTTTAACGTTATTTTCACTCCAGCTCCAGTAACCATTATTTACCATGTTTTTTACTGTTTTTTTTCACTCCAGTTACCATTATTTACCATTATTTAACCCTTATATTCACTCCAGCTCCAGTTACAATTTTTTGCCATTATTTTACCGTGATTTTCACTCCAGTTACCATTTTCACCAATATTTTACCCTTATTTTTACCCCAGTTACAATAATTTCCCCTTTTTTTATCGTTATTTTCACTCCAATTACCATTATTTACCATAATTTACCGTTATTTTCACTCCATTTACACTTATTTACCATTATGTTACCGATATTTTCATTCCAGCTCCAGTTGCCATTCATTACCATTATGTTACCGTTATTTTCACTCCACTTACCATTATTTATCATTATTTTACATTATTTTCAATCCAGCTCCAGGTACCATAATTTACCATTATTCGACCGTTATTTTCACTCCAGTTACCATTTTTTACCATTATTTTTCCGTTATTTTCACTTCATTTACCATTATTTGCCATTATTTTACCGTTATTTTTCACTAGAGATCCAGTTACCAGAATTTATTATTATGTTACCGTTTTTTTTACACCAGTTACCATTATTAACCATTTTTTACCGTTATTTTCTCTCCAGCTCCATTATTTTAACGTTATTTTCACTCCAGTTACCATAATTTACCATTATTTTATCGTTTTTTTTTCACTCCAGTTAACATAATTAAGCATTATTTTACCGTTATTTTCACTCCAGCTCCAGTTACCATAATTTACCATTATTTTACCGTTATTTTCACTCCAGTTAGCATTTTTGCCATTATTTTACCTTTATTTTCACTCGTTACCATTATTTACCATTATTTTACCGTTATTTTAAATCCAGCTCCAGTTACCATTATTTACCATTATCTTACCTTTATTTTCTCTCCAGCTCCAGTTACCATAATTTACCATTATTCTACCGTTATTTTTACTCCAGTTACCATTATTTACATTATTTTACCGTTATTTTCACTCCAGTTACCATATTTTACCATTTTATTCACGTTTTTTTCCCTCCAGTTACCATTTTTTACCATTATTTTACCATTATTTTCATTCCAGCTCCATTTACCATTATTTATTTTATTTTACCGTACTTTTCACTCCAGTTACCATTATTTACCATTATTTTACGCTTATTTTCACTACAGTTACCATTATTTACCATTATTTTAACTTTCTTTTCACTCCAGCTCCAGTTACCATAATTTACCATTGTTTTACCGTTATTTTCACCCCAAGTACCATTATTTACCATTATTTTACCATTATCTTCACTCCAGTTACCATAAGTTACCATTATTTTACCGTTATTTTCACTCTAGTTACCATAATTTACCATATTTTTACCGTTATTTTCACTCCGGCTATCATTATTTACCATTATTTTACCGTTATTTTCACTCAAGCTCCAGTCACCATAATTTACCATTATTTTACCGTTATTTTCCCTCCAGTTACCATTATTAACCATTATCTTACCGTTATTTTCACTCCAGCTCCATTTGCCATAATTTATCATTATTTTACCGTTATTTTCACTCCGGCTACCATTATTTACCATTATTTCACCGTTATTTTCACTCCAGCTCCAGTTACCATTATTTACCATTATTTTACATTTATTTCCACTCCATTTCCAATATTTACCATTATTTTACCGTTATTTTCACTCCAGTTACCATTATATACCATTATTTTACTATAATTTTCAATCCAGTTACCATTATTTACCATTTTTACCATTATTTTCACTCCAGTAACTTTCATTTACCGTTATTTTATCGTTAATTTCACTCGTTACCATAATTTACCATTTTTTTACCGTTAATTTCACTCCAATTTCCACAATTTTCCATTTTTTACCGTTATTTTCACTCCATTTTTCATTATTAACCATCACTTTACCGCAATTTTCACTCCAGCTTAAGTTAACATTATTTACCATTATTTTACCGTTATTTTAACTCCAGCTTCAGTTACCAATATTTACCATTATTTTACCGTTATTTTCACTCCAGATACCATTATTTACCATTTTCTACACTTATTGTTACTCCAGTTACCATTATTTACCTTTTTTCCCATATTTTCACTCCAGTTACCATAATTTACAATTATTTTATCGTTATTTTCACTCCAGTTACCATAATTTACATTTTTTTTTACCGTTATTTTCAATCCAGCTCCAGTTACCGTTATTTACCATTTTTTTACCGTTATTTTCACTCCAGCTCCAGTTACCATTATTTACCATTATTTTACCGCTAACTTCACTCCATTTATCATTATCAACCATTATTTTAACGCTTTTTTCACTCCAGCTTAAGTTACCATTCTTTACCATTATTTTACCGTTATTTTAACTCCAGCTTCAGTTACCAAAATTAACCATTATTTTACCGTTATTTTCACTCCAGCTCCAGTTACCATAATTTACCATTATTTTTCCGTTATTTTCACTCCAGTTACCATTATTAACCATTTTTTACCGTTCTTTTCACTCCAGCTCCTCTAACCATAATTTACCATTTTTTTACCGTTATTTTCTCTACAGCTCCAGTAACCATAATATACCATTATTTCACCGTTATTTTCACTCCATTTACCATTATTTACCATTATTTTAACGTTATTTTCACTCCAGCTCCAGTAACCATTATTTACCACGTTTTTTACTGTTTTTTTCACTCCAGTTACCATTATTTACCATTATTTAACCGTTATATTCACTACAGCTCCTGTTACTATTTTTTACCATTATTTTACAGTGATTTTCACTCCAGTTACCATTGTTACCATTATTTTACCGTTATTTTCACTCCAGCTCCATTTACCATTATTTACCATTATTTTACCGTTATTTTCACTCCATTTACCAATATTTACCATTATTTTCACTCCATTTACCAATATTTACCATTATTGTACCGTTATTTTCACTCCAGATACCATTATTTTCCATTTTCTACACTTATTTTCACTCCAGTTACCTTTATTTACCTTTTTTACGATTATTTTCACTCCAGTAACCATAATTTACAATTATTTTTTCGTTATTTTCACTCCAGTTACCATAATTTACGGGTTTTTTACCGTTATTTTCAATCCAGCTCCAGTTACCGTTATTAACCATTCTTTTACCGTTATTTTCACTCTAGCTCCCGTTACCATTATTTACCATTATTTTACCGTTATTTTCACTCCATTTTTCATTATTAACCATTATTTTAACGCTTTTTTCACTCCAGCTTAAGTTACCATTATTTACCATTATTTTACCGTTATTTTAACTCCAGCTCCCGTTACCATTATTTATCATTATTTTACCGTTATTTTCACTCCATTTACCATTATTTACCAATATTTTAACGTTATTTTCACTCCAGCTCCAGTAACCATTATTTACCATGTTTTTTACTGTTTTTTCACTCCAGTTACCATTATTTACCATTATTTAACCCTTATATTCACTCCAGCTCCAGTTACAATTTTTTACCATTATTTTACCGTGATTTTCACTCCAGTTACCATTTTTACCATTATTTTACCCTTATTTTTACCCCAGTTACAATAATTTACCCTTTTTTTATCGTTATTTTCACTCCAATTACCATTATTTACCATTATTTTACCGTTATTTTCACTCCAGTTCCAGTTACCATTATTTACCATAATTTACCGTTATTCTCACTCCATTTACAATTATTTACCATTATGTTACCGATATTTTCACTCCAGCTCCAGTTGCCATTCATTACCATTATGTTACCGTTATTTTCACTCCAGTTACCATTATTTATCATTATTTTACATTATTTTCAATCCAGCTCCAGGTACCATAATTTACCATTATTCGACCGTTATTTTCACTCCAGTTACCATTTTTTACCATTATTTTTCCGTTATTTTCACTTCATTTACCATTATTTGCCATTATTTTACCGTTATTTTTCACTAGAGATCCAGTTACCAGAATTCATTATTATGTTACCGTTATTTATACTCCAGTTACCATTATTAACCATTTTTTACCGTTATTTTCTCTCCAGCTCCAGTTAAAATAATTTAGAATACTTTTACCGTTATTTTCACTCCAGTTTCCATAATTTACGATTATTTTAACGTTATTTTCACTCCAGTTACCATAATTTACCATTATTTTATCATTTTTTCACTCCAGTTAACATAATTAAGCATTATTTTATCGTTATTTTCACTCCAGCTCCAGTTACCATAATTTACCATTATTTTACCGTTATTTTCACTCCAGTTAGTATTTTTGCCATTATTTTACCGTTATTTTCACTCGTTACCATTATTTACCATTATTTTACCGTTATTTTAAATCCAGCTCCAGTTACCATTATTTACCATTATCTTACCTTTATTTTCTCTCCAGCTCCAGTTACCATAATTTACCATTATTCTACCGTTATTTTTACTCCAGTTACCATTATTTACATTATTTTACCGTTATTTTCACTCCAGTTACCATATTTTACCATTCTATTCACGTTTTTTTCACTCCAGTTACCATTATTTACCATTATTTTAACATTATTTTCATTCCAGCTCCATTTACCATTATTTACTTTTATTTTACCGTACTTTTCACTCCAGTTACCATTATTTACCATTATTTTACGCTTGTTTTCACTCCAGTTACCATTATTTACCATTATTTTAACTTTCTTTTCACTCCAGCTCCAGTTACCATAATTTACCATTGTTTTACCGTTATTTTCACCCCAAGTACCATTATTTACCATTATTTTACCATTATGTTCACTCCAGTTAACATAATTTACCATTATTTTACCGTTATTTTCACTCCAGTTACCATAATTTACCATTATTTTACCGTTATTTTCATTCCGGCTACCATTATTTACCATTATTTTACCGTAATTTTCACTCAAGCTCCAGTCACCATAATTTACCATTATTTTACCGTTATTTTCACTCCAGTTACCATTATTTACCATTATCTTACCGTTATTTTTACTCCAGCTCCATTTGCCATAATTTATCATTATTTTACCGTTATTTTCACTCCGGCTACCATTATTTACCATTATTTTACCGTTATTTTCACTCCAGCTCCAATTACCATTATTTACCATTATTTTACATTTATTTCCACTCCATTTCCAATATTTACCATTATTTTACCGTTATTTTTACTCCAGTTACCATTATTTACCATTATTTTACTATAATTTTCACTCCAGTTACCATTATTTACCATTTTTACCATTATTTTCACTCCAGTCACTTTCATTTACCGTTATTTTATCGTGAATTTCACTCAAGTTACCATAATTTACCATTTTTTTACCGTTAATTTCACTCCAATTTCCATAATTTTCCATTTTTTACCGTTATTTTCACTCCATTTTTCATTATTAACCATCATTTTACCGCAATTTTCACTCCAGCTTAAGTTAATATTATTTACCATTATTTTACCGTTATTTTAACTCCAGCTTCAGTTACCAATATTTACCATTATTTTATCGTTATTTTCACTCCAGCTCCAGTTACCATAATTTACCATTATTTTTCCGTTATTTACAATCCAGTTACCATCATTAACAATTTTTTACCGTTATTTTCACGCCAGCTCCACTAACCATAATTTATCATTATTTTACCGTTATTTTCACTCCAGTTACCATTATTTACCATTATTTTACCGTTATGTCACTACAGATCCAGATACCATAATTTACCATTATTTTACCGTTATTTTCACTCCAGTTACCATTATTTACCATTATTTTTCCGTTATTTTCACTTCATTTACCATTATTTGCCATTATTATACCGTTTTTTTTCACTCCAGATCCAGTTACCAGAATTTATTATTATGTTACCCTTATTTTCACTCCAGTTACCATTATTTATCATTATTTAACTCCAGTTACCATTATTTACCATTTTTACCATTATTTTCACTCCAGTAACTTTATTTACCGTTATTTTATCGTTAATTTCACTGCAGTTACCATAATTTACCATTTTTTTACCGTTAATTTCACTCCAATTACCATAATTTACCATTTTTAGCGTTATTTTCACTCCAGCTCCACTAATCATAATTTATCATTATTTTACCGTTATTTTCACTCCAGTTACCAATATTTACCATTATTTTACCATTATGTCACTACAGGTCCAGTAACCATAATTTACCATTATTTTATCGTTATTTACACTCCAGTTACCATTTTTACCATTATTTTACCGTTATTTTCACTCCAGTTACCATTATTAACCATTTTTTACCGTTATTTTCACTCCAGCTCCACTAACCATAATTTACCATTTTTTACCGTTATTTTCACTGCAGCTCCAGTTACCATTTTTTACCGTTATTTTCACTCCAGTTACCATTTTTACCATTATTTTTCCGTTATTTTCACTCCAGCTACCATAATTCACCATTATTTTATCGTTTTTTTCACTCCAGTTACCACTATTAACCATTATTTTACCGTTTTTTTCATTCCAGCTCCAGTTTTTACAATTATTTTACCGTTACTTTCAATCCAGTTACCACTTTTACCATTAGTTTACCGTCATTTTCACTCAAGTTACCATTATTTACCATTATTTTACCGTTATTTTCAATCCAGCTCCAGTTACCATAATTTACCATTATTCGACCGTTATTTTCACTCCAGTTACCATAATTTACCGTTATTTTACCGTTATTTTCACTCCATCTCCAGTTAAAATAATTTAAAATTCTTTTACCGTTATTTTTATTCCAGTTACCATTATTTACCATTATTTTACCGTTATTTTCACTCCAGTTACCAATATTTACCATCATATTATCGTTATTTTCACTCCAGTTAACATTATTTACCATTATTTTACCGTTATTTTCACTCCAGCTTCAGTTACCATAATTTACCATTATTTTACCGTTATTTTTGCTCCAGTTACCATTTTAACCAATATTTTACCGTTATTTTTACTCGTTACCGTTATTTACCATTATCTTACCGTTATTTTTAATCCATTTACGATTATTTACCATTATGTTACCGATATTTTCACTCCAGTAACCATTATTGACCATTATTTTATCGTTATTATCACTCCAGTTACCATAATTTACCCTTATTTTATCGTTATTTTCACTCCAGTTACCATAATTTACCATTATTTTACCGGTATTTTCACTCAAGTTACCATTACTAACCAAAATGTACCGTTACTTTCACTCCATTTACCATTATTTACCATTGTTCGACCGTTATTTTCACTCCAGTTACCATTATTTTCCATTATTTTACCGTTATTTTCACTTCAGCTCCAGTTACCATTATTTACCATTATTTTTCGGTTTATTTCACTTCATTTACCATTATTTACCATTATTTTACCTTTGTTTTTCACTCCAGATCCAGTTACCAGAATTTATTATTACTTTACCGTTATTTTCACTCCAGTTACCATTATTAACCTTTTTTACCGTTATTTTCGAACCAGCTCCAGTTAAAATAATTTAAAATTCTTTTACCTTAATTTCACTCCAGTTACCATAATTAACCGTTATTTTACCGTTATTTTCTCTCCAGTTACCATATTTTACCATTGTTTTATCGTTATTTTCACTCCAGTTATCATCAATTAGCGTTATTTTACCGTTATTTCCACTCCAGCTCCAGTTACCATAATTTACCATTTTTTAATCGTTATTTTCATCCAGTTACCATTTCTACCATTTTTTTACCGTTATTTTTTACTCGTTACCATTATTTACCATTATTTTACCGTTATTTTCACTCCATTTACCATTATTTACCATTATATTACCGATATTTTCACTCCAGCTCCAGTTGCCATTAATTACCATTTTCTTACCGATATTTTCAATCCAGTTACCATTATTAACTATTATTTTACCGTTATTGTCACTCAAGATCGAGTTACAATAATTAACCATTATTTTACCGTTATTTTTTATTCCAGTTACCATTATTTACCTTTATTTACCATTAGTTTCTCTCCAGTTACCATAATTTACCTTTTTTTACCGTTATTTTCACTCCAGTTACAATTATTTACCATTATTTTACCGTTATTTTCACTCCAGCTCCAGTTACCTTTTTTACAATTATTTTACCGTAATGGTCACTCCAGTTACCATTATTTACCATTATTTTACCGTTTTTTTTTCACTCCATTTACCATTATTTACCATTATTTTACCGTTATTATCACTCCAGTTACCATAATTCACCATTATTTTACCGTTATTTTCACTCTATTTACCATTATTTACCATAATGTTACCGTTATTTTCACACCAGCTCCAGTTAACATAATTAATCTTTTTTTTACTGTTATTTTCACTCCATTTACCATTATTTACCATTATTTTACCGTTTTTTTCACTCCAGCTCCAGTTACCATAATTACCATTATTCGACCGTTATTTTTACTCTAGTTACCATTATTTACCGTTATTTTACCGTTATTGTCACTCCAGTTACCATTATTTACCATTTTTACCGTTATTTCCACTCCAGTTACCATTATTTTCCATTATTTTACCGTTATTTTAAATCCAGCTCCAGTTGCCGTTATTTACAATTATCTTACCGTTATTTTCACTCCAGCTCCAGTTACCGTAATTTTACATTATTCTACTGTTATTTTTACTCCAGTTACCATTATTTACCATTATTTTACCGTTATATTCACTCCAGTTACCATAATTTACCACTTTTTCCAGTTATATTCCCTCCCGTTACCTTTATTAACCATTATTTTACCGTTATTTTCACTCCAGTTACCATTATTTACCATTATTTCACCCCATTTTCACTCCAGCTCCAGTTACCATAATTTACCATTATTTTTCCGTTATTTTCACTCCATTTACCATTATTTACCATTATTTTACCGTTATTTTCACTGCAGTTACCATAATTTGCCATTATTGTACCGTTATTTTCATTCCATTTACAATTATTTACCATTATTTTATCGTTATTTTCACTCCAGCTCCAGTTACCATTTTTTTCCATTATTTTTACCATTATTTTCACTCAAGTTACAATTATTTACCATAATTTACCGTTATTTTCACTCCATTTACCATTATTTACCATTATATTACCGATTTTTTTACTTCAGCTCCAGTTTCCATTATTAACCATTATTTTACCGTTATTTTCACTCCAGTTACCATTATTTACCTTTATTTAACGTTATTTTCAATCCAGTTCCAATTACCATAATTTACCATTATTCGACCGTTATTTTCACTCCAGTTACACTTATTTACCGTTATTTTACCGTTATTTTCACTCCAGCTCCAGTTACCATTATTTACCATTATTTTTCCGTTATTTTCACTTCATTTACCATTATTTTAACGTTATTTTTCACTCCAGATCCAGTTACCAGAATTTATTTTTATTTAACCGTTATTTTCACTCCAGCTCCAGTTAAAATAATTTAAAATCCTTTGATCGTTATTTTCACTCCAGTTCCCATTATTTACCATTATTTTACCGTTATTTTCACTCCAGTTACCATAATTTACCATTATTTATCGTTATTTTCAGTCCAGTTAACATAATTTAGAATTATTTTACCGTTATTTTCACTCCAGCTCCAGTTACCATAATTTACCATTATTTTTCCGTTATTTTCAATCCAGTTACCATCATTAACAATTTTTTACCGTTATTTTCACTCCAGCTCCACTAACCATAATTTATCATTATTTTACCGTTATTTTCACTCCAGTTACCATTATTTACCATTATTTTACCGTTATGTCACTACAGATCCATATACCATAATTTACCATTATTTTACCGTTATTTTCACTCCAGTTACCATTATTTACCATTATTTTTCCGTTATTTTCACTTCATTTACCATTACTTGCCATTATTATACCGTTATTTTTCACTCCAGATCCAGTTACCAGAATTTATTATTATGTTACCCTTATTTTGCACTCCACTTACCATTATTTATCATTATTTAACTATAAGTTTCGCTCCAGTTACCATTATTTACCATTTTTACCATTATTTTCACTCCAGTAACTTTATTTACCGTTAGTTTATCGTTAATTTCACTCCAGTTACCATAATTTACCATTTTTTTACCGTTAATTTCACTCCAATTACCATAATTTACCATTTTTAGCGTTATTTTCACTCCAGCTCCACTAATCATAATTTATCATTATTTTACCGTTATTTTCACTCCAGTTACCATTATTTACCATTAATTTACCATTATGTCACTACAGGTCCAGTAACCATAATTTACCATTATTTTATCGCTATTTACACTCCAGTTACCATTTTTACCATTATTTTACCGTTATTTTCACTCCAGTTACCATTATTAACCATTTTTTACCGTTATTTTCACTCCAGCTCCACTAACCATAATTTACCATTTTTTACCTTTATTTTCACTGCAGCTCCAGTTACCATTTTTTACCGTTATTTTCACTCCAGTTACCATTTTTACCATTATTTTTCCGTTATTTTCACTCCAGTTACCATAATTCACCATTATTTTATCGTTTTTTTCACTCCAGTTACCACTATTAACCATTATTTTACCGTTTTTTTCATTCCAGCTCCAGTTACCATTTTTTACCATTATTTTACCGTTACTTTCACTCCAGTTACCATTTTTACCATTAGTTTACCGTCATTTCAACTCAAGTTACCATTATTTACCATTATTTTACCGTTATTTTCAATCCAGCTCCAGTTACCATAATTTACCATTATTCGACCGTTATTTTCACTCCAGTTACCATAATTTACCGTTATTTTACCGTTATTTTCACTCCATCTCCAGTTAAAATATTTTAAAATTCTTCTACCGTTATTTTTATTCCAGTTACCATTATTTACCATTATTTCACCGTTATTTTCACTCCAGTTACCAATATTTACCATCATATTATCGTTATTTTCACTCCAGTTAACATTATTTACCATTATTTTACCGTTATTTTCACTCCAGCTTCAGTTACCATAATTTACCATTATTTTACCGTTATTTTTGCTCCAGTTACCATTTTAACCAATATTTTACCGTTATTTTTACTCGTTACCATTATTTACCATTATCTTACCGTTATTTTTAATCCATTTACGATTATTTACCATTATGTTACCGATATTTTCACTCCAGTAACCATTATTGACCATTATTTTATCGTTATTATCACTCCAGTTACCATAATTTACCCTTATTTTATCGTTATTTTCACTCCAGTTACCATAATTTACCATTATTTTACCGTTATTTTCACTCAAGTTACCATTACTAACCAAAATGTACCGTTACTTTCACTCCATTTACCATTATTTACCATTGTTCGACCGTTATTTTCACTCCAGTTACCATTATTTACCATTATTTTACCGTTATTTTCACTTCAGCTCCAGTTACCATTATTTACCATTATTTTTCGGTTAATTTCACTTCATTTACCATTATTTACCATTATTTTACCTTTGTTTTTCACTCCAGATCCAGTTACCAGAATTTATTATTATTTTACCGTTATTTTCACTCCAGTTACCATTATTAACCTTTTTTACCGTTATTTTCGAACCAGCTCCAGTTAAAATAATTTAAAATTCTTTTACCTTAATTTCACTCCAGTTACCATAATTAACCGTTATTTTACCGTTATTTTCTCTCCAGTTACCATATTTTACCATTGTTTTATCGTTATTTTCACTCCAGTTATCATCAATTAGCGTTATTTTACCGTTATTTCCACTCCAGCTCCAGTTACAATAATTTACCATTTTTTAATCGTTATTTTCATCCAGTTACCATTTCTACCATTTTTTTACCGTTATTTTTTACTCGTTACCATTATTTACCATTATTTTACCGTTATCTTCACTCCATTTACCATTATTTACCATTATATTACCGATATTTTCACTCCAGCTCCAGTTGCCATTAATTACCATTTTCTTACCGATATTTTCAATCCAGTTACCATTATTAACTATTATTTTACCGTTATTGTCAGTCAAGATCGAGTTACAATAATTAACCATTATTTTACCGTTATTTTGATTCCAGTTACCATTATTTACCTTTATTTACCATTAGTTTCTCTCCAGTTACCATAATTTACCTTTTTTACCGTTATTTTCACTCCAGTTACAATTATTTACCATTATTTTACCGTTATTTTCACTCCAGCTTCAGTTACCTTTTTTACAATTATTTTACCGTAATGGTCACTCCAGTTACCATTATTTACCATTATTTTACCGTTTTTTTTTTCACTCCATTTACCATTATTTACCATTATTTTACCGTTATTATCACTCCAGGTACCATAATTCACCATTATTTTACCGTTATTTTCACTCTAATTACCATTATTTACCATAATGTTACCGTTATTTTCACACCAGCTCCAGTTAACATAATTAATCTTTTTTTTACTGTTATTTTCACTTCATTTACCATTATTTACCATTATTTTACCGTTTTTTTCACTCCAGCTCCAGTTACCATAATTACCATTATTCGACCGTTATTTTTACTCTAGTTACCATTATTTACCGTTATTTTACCGTTATTGTCACTCCAGTTACCATTATTTACCATTTTTACCGTTATTTCCACTCCAGTTACCATTATTTTCCATTATTTTACCGTTATTTTAAATCCAGCTCCAGTTGCCGTTATTTACAATTATCTTACCGTTATTTTCACTCCAGCTCCAGTTACCGTAATTTTACATTATTCTACTGTTATTTTTACTCCAGTTACCATTATTTACCATTATTTTACCGTTATATTCACTCCAGTTACCATAATTTACCACTTTTTCCAGTTATATTCCCTCCCGTAACCTTTATTTACCATTATTTTACCGTTATTTTCACTCCAGTTACCATTATTTACCATTATTTCACCCCATTTTCATTCCAGCTCCAGTTACCATAATTTACCATTATTTTTCCGTAATTTTCACTCCATTTACCATTATTTACCATTATTTTACCGTTATTTTCACTGCATTTACCATAATTTGCCATTATTGTACCGTTATTTTCATTCCATTTACAATTATTTACCACTATTTTATCGTTATTTTCACTCCAGCTCCAGTTACCATTTTTTTCCATTATTTTTACCATTATTTTCACTCAAGTTACCATTATTTACCATAACTTACCGTTATTTTCACTCCATTTACCATTATTTACCATTATATTACCGATTTTTTTACTTCAGCTCCAGTTTCCATTATTTACCATTATTTTACCGTTATTTTCACTCCAGTTACCATTATTTACCTTTATTTAACGTTATTTTCAATCCAGTTCCAATTACCATAATCTACCATTATTCGACCGTTATTTTCACTCCAGTTACACTTATTTACCGTTATTTTACCGTTATTTTCACTCCACCTCCAGTTACCATTATTTACTATTATTTTTCCGTTATTTTCACTTCATTTACCATTATTTTAACGTTATTTTTCACTCCAGATCCAGTTACCAGAATTTATTTTTATTTAACCGTTATTTTCACTCCAGCTCCAGTTAAAATAATTTAAAATCCTTTGATCGTTATTTTCACTCCAGTTCCCATTATTTACCATTATTTTACCGTTATTTTCACTCCAGTTACCATAATTTACCATTATTTATCGTTATTTTCAGTCCAGTTAACATAATTTAGAATTATTTTACCGTTATTTTCACTCGAGCTCCAGTTACCATAATTTACCGTTATTTTACCGTTATTTTCACTCCAGTTACCATTTTTACAGTTATTTTAGCGTTATTTTCACACGTTTCCATTATTTACCATTATTCTACCGTTATTTTCTCTCCATTTACCATTATTTACCATTATATAACCGATATTTTCACTCCAGTTACCATTATTTACCATTATTTTACCGTAATTTTTAACCCTGCTCTAGTTACCATTATTTACCATTATCTTACCGTTTTTTTTCACTCCAGCTCCAGTTACCATAATTTACCATTATTCTACCGTTATTTTTACTCTAGTTACCATTATTTACATTATTTTACCGATATTTTCACTCCAGTTACCATAATTTACCATTTGTTTTACGTTACTTTCCATCCAGTTACCATTATTTACCATTATTTTACCGTTAGTTTCATTCCAGCTCCATTTACCATTATTTACCTTTATTTAACCGTAATGTTCACTCCAGTTACCATTATTTAGCATTATTTTACCGTTATTTTCACTCCAGCTCCAGTTACCATAATTTACCATTGTTTTACCGTTATTTCCACTCCATTTACCATTATTTACCATTATTTTACCCATATTTTCACTCCAGCCCCAGTCACCATAATTTACCATTATTTGACTGTTATTTTTAATACAGTTACCATTATTTACCATTATCTTACCGTTATTTTCACTCCACCTCCAGTTACAATAATTTACCATTATTTTACCGGTATTTCCACTCCGGCTACCATTAGTTATCATTATTTTACCGTTATTTTCACTTCAGCTCCAGTTACCATGATTTACCATTATTTTACCGTTATTTTCATTCCATTTACCAATATTTACCATTATTTTACCGTTATTTTCACTCCAGATACCATTATTTACCATTTTCTACACTTATCTTCACTCCAGTTACCATTATTTACCTTTTTTACCATTATTTTCACTCCAGTAACCATAGTTTACAATTTTATTTTTTTTATCGTTATTTTCACTCCAGTTACCATAATTTACCATTTTTTCCCGCTTTTTTCAATCCAGCTCAAGTTACCGTTATTTACAATTATTTTAACGCTTTTGTCACGCCAGCTTAAGTTACCATTATTTATCATTATTTAACCGTTATTTGAACTCCAGTTACCATTATTAACCATTTTTTACCGTTTTTTCACTTTCAGCTCCACTAACAATAATTTACCATTTATTTACCGTTATTTTCACTCCAGTTACCATTATTTTACCGTTATTTTCACTACAGCTCCAGTTTCCATAATATACCATTATTTTACCGTTATTTTCACTCCATTTACCATTATTTACCGTTATTTTAACGTTATTTTCACTCCAGCTCCAGTAACCATTATTTACCATGTTTTTCACTGTTTTTTCACGCCAGTTACCATTATTTACCATTATTTAACCGTTATATTCACTCCAGCTCCAGTTACCATCTTTCACCATTATTTTACCGTGATTTTCACTCCAGTTACCATTTTTACCATTTTTTTACCGTTATTTTCACTCCAGTTACCATAATTTACCCTTATTTTATCGAAATTTTCACTCCAGATACCATTATTTACCATTTTCTACACTTATTTTCACTTCAGTTACCATTATTTACATTTTTTACCGTTATTTTCACTCCAGTAACCATCATTTACAAATATTTTATCGTTACTTTCACTCCAGTTACCATAATTTACCATTTTTTTACCGTTATTTTCAATCAAGCTCAAGTTACCGTTTTTTACAATTATTTTACCGTTATTTTCACTCCAGCTCCAGTTACCATTATTTACCATTATTTTACCGTTATATTCACTCCAGATACCATAATTTACCATTTTTTACCATTATTTTTACTCCATTTACCATTATTTTAACGTTATTTTCACTCCAGCTCCAGTAACCATTATTTACCATGTTTTTTTACTGTTTTTTTCACTCCAGTTACCATTTTTTACCATTATTATACCGTTATATTCACTCCAGCTGCAGTTACCATTTTTTACCATTATTTTACCGTGATTTCCACTCCAGTTACCATTTTCACCATTATTTTACCGTTATTTTCACCCCAGTTACCATAATTTGCCATTATTTTATCGTTATTTTCACTCCAATTACCATTATTTACCATTATTTTACCGTTATTTTCACTCCAGATCCAGTTACCAATTTTTAACCATTAATTGACATACATTTTCACTCAAGTTACCATTATTTACCATAATTTACCGTTATTTTCACTCCATTTACCATTATTTACCATTATATTACCGATATTTTCACTCCAGCTCCAGTTTCCATTCATTACCATTATGTTACCGTTATTTTCACTCCAGTTACCATTATTTAACATTATTTAACCGTTATTTTCATTCCAGCTCCAGTTACCATAATTTACTATTATTCGACAGTTATTTGCACTCCAGTTACCATTATTTACCATTATTTTACCGTTATTTTTACTCCAGCTCCAGTAACCATTATTTACCATTATTTTTCCGTTATTTTCACTTCATTTACCATTATTTACCATTATTTTACCGTTATTTTTCACTACAGATCCAGTTACCAGAATTTATTATTATGTTACCGTTATTTTCACGCCAGTTACCATTATTAACCATTTTTTTACCGTTATTTTCACTCCAGCTCCAGTTAAAATAATTTAAAATACTTTTACCGTTTTTTTCACTCCAGTTACCATAATTTACCATTATTTTAACGTTATTTTCACTCCAGTTACCATAATTTACCATTATTTTATAGTTTTTTTCACTCCAGTTAACATAATTAAGCATTATTTTACCTTTATTTTCACTCCAGCTCCAGTTACCATAATTTACCATTATTTTACCGTTATTTTCACTCCAGTTACCATTTTTGCCATTATTTTACCGTTGTTTTCACTCCAGTTCCAGTTGCCATTAATTACCATTATGTTACCGATATTTTCACTCCAGTTACCATAATTAACCATTTTTTTACCGTTATTTTCACTTCAGTTACCATTATTTACCATTATTTTATCGTTATTTTCACTCGTTACCAATTATTTACCATTATTTACCATTATTTTACCGTTATTTTCACTCCAGCTCCAGTTACCATTATTTGCCATTATCTTACCGTTATTTTCACTCCAGCTCCAGTTACCATAATTTACCATTATTCTACCGCTATTATTACTCCAGTTACCAATATTTACATTATTTTACCGTTATTTTCACTCCAGTTACCATATTTTACCATTTTATTCACATTTTTTCCCTCCAGTTACCATTATTTACCATTATTTTACCATTATTTTCATTCCAGCTCCATTTACCATTATTTACCTTCATTTAACTGTAATTTTCACTGCAGTTCCCATTATTTACCATTATTTTACGGTTATTTTCACTCCAGTTACCATTATTTACCATTATTTTAACTTTCTTTTCACTCCAGCTCCAGTTACCATAATTTACCATTGTTTTACCGATATTTTCACTCCATTTACCATAACTTACCATTATTTTACAGTTATTGTCATTCCATTTACCATTATTTACCATTATTTTACCGTTATTTTCACTCCAGCTCCAGATACCATAATTTACCATTATTTTACCGTTATTTTCACTCCAGTTACAATAATTTACCATTATTTTACCGTTATTTTCATTCCATTTACCATTATTTACCATTATTTTACCGTTATTTTCACTCTAGCTCCAGTCACCATAATTTACCATTACTTTACCGTTATTTTCACTCCAGTTACCATTATTTACCATTATTTTACCGTGATCTTCACTCCAGTTAGCATAATTAACCATTGTTTTACCGTTATTTTCACTTCGGCTACCACTATTTAACATTATTCTACTGTTATTTTCACTCCAGCTCCAGTCACCATAATTTACCATTATTTTACCGTTATTTTCACTCCAGTTACCATTATTTACCATTATCTTACCGTGATCTTCACTCCAGCTCCAGTTGCCATAATTAACCATTATTTTACCGTTATTTTCACTCCGGCTACCATTATTTAACATTATTTTACTTTTATTTTCACTCCAGCTCCAGTTACCATAATTTACCATGATTTTACCTTTATTTCCACTCCATTTCCAATATTTACCATTATTTTACCGTTATTTTCACTCCAGTTACCATTATTTACCATTATTTTACTATCATTTTCACTCCAGTTACCATTATTTACTTTTTTACCATTATTTTCACTCCAGTAACTTTCATTTACCATTATTTTATCGTTATTTTCAATAAAGTTACCATAATTTACCCTTTTTTTTACCCTTAATTTCACTCCAATTACCATAATTTACCATTTTTTAGCGTTATTTTCACTCCATTTTTCATTATCAACCATTATTTTACCGCAATTTTCACTCCAGCTTAAGTTACCATTATTTACCATTTTTTACCGTTATTTTAACTCCAGCTTCAGTTACCAAAATTTACCATTATTTTTCCGTTATTTTTAATACAGTTACCATTATTAACCATTTTTTACCGTTATTTTCACTCCAGCTCCACTAACCATAATATATCATTATTTTACCGTTATTTTCACTCCAGTTACAATTATTTACCATAATTTTACCGTTATGTCACAACAGCTCCAGTTACCATATTTTACCATTATTTTACCGTTATTTCCAATCCATTTACCATTATTTACCATTATTTTAACGTTGTTTTTAGTCCAGCTCCAGTTACCATTTTTTACCGTTATTTTACCGTTATTTTCACTCCAGTTACCATTTTTACTATTATTTTACCGTTATATTCACTCCAGTTACCATAATTCACCATTATTTTATCGTTATTTTCACTCCAGTTACCATTATTTACCATTATTTTACCGTTATTTTCACACCAGCTCCAGTTACCATTTTTTACCATTATTTTGCCGTTATTTTCACTCCAGATCAAGTTGCCATTAATTTTCATTATGTTACCGATATTTTCACTACAGTTACCATTATTTACCATTATTTTACCGTTATTTTCACTCCATCTCCAGTTTAACTGATTTATAATTCTTTTACCGTTATTTAATTCCAGTTACCATTATTTACCATTATTTTACCGTTATTTTCACTCCAGTTACCGTTATTTACCATCATATTATCGTTATTTTTACTCCAGTTAACATTATTTACCATTATTTTAACGTTATTTTCTCTCCAGCTCCAGTTACCATTATTTACCATTATTTTTCCATTAGTTTTTTCTCCAGTTACCATTTTAACCATTATTTTACCGTTATTTTCACTCGTTACCATTATTTACCATTATCTTATCGTTATTTTCACTCCATTTACCATTATTTACCATTATGTTACCGATCTTTTCACTCCAGTTACCATTATTTACCATTATTTTACCGTTATTTTCACTCCAGATACCATAATTTACCATTTTTAGCGATTTTGTTTACTCCAGTTACCATTATCTACCATTATTTTACCGTTATTTTCACTCCAGCTCCAGTTACCATAATTTACCATTATTTTACCGTTATTTTCACTCCATCTACCATTATTTAGCATTATTTTACCGTTATTTTCACTCCAGCTCCAGTTACCATTATTAACCATTATTTTACCATTGTTTTCACTCCATTTATCCTTATTAACCATTATTTTACCGCTATTTTCACTCCAGCTTAAGTTACCATTATTTCCGATTATTTTACTGTTATTTTAACTCGAGCTCCAGTTACCAAAATTTACCATTATTTTACCGTTATTTTCACTCCAGCTCCACTTACCAAAATTTACCATTATTTTTCTATTATTTTCACTCCAGTTACCATTATTAAGCATTTTTTACCGTTATTGTCCATCCAGCTCCAGTAACCATAATTTACTATTATTCTACCGTTATTTTCACTCCAGTTACCATTATTTGCCATTATATTACCGTTATTTTCAATACAGCTTGAGTTACCTTAATTTACCATTATTTTACCGTTATTTTCACTCCATTTACCATTATTTACCATTATTCTACCGTTATTTTCACTACAGTTACCATTATTTAGCATTATTGTACCTTTATTTTCACTCTATTTACCATTATTTTACCGTTATTTTCACTCCAGCTCCAGTTACCATTTTTTAGCATTATTTTACCGTTATTTTTACTCCAGTTACCATTTTTACCATTTTACTGTTATTTTCACTCAAGTTACCATTATTTACCATTATTTTACCGTTATTTTCACGCCATTTACCATTATTTAACATTATATTACCGATATTTTCCCTCCAGCTCCAGTTGCTATTAATTACCGTTATGTTACCGTTATTTTCACTCCAGTTACCATTATTTACCATTATTTTACCGTTTTTTACAATCCAGCTCCCGTTACCATAATTTACTATTATTCGACCGTTATTATCACTCCAGTTACAAATATTTACCATTATTTTACCGTTATTTTCACTCCAGCTCCAGTTACCATTATTTACCATTATTTTACCGTTATTTTCATTTTATTGACCATTATTAACCATTATTATACCGTTATTTTCACTCCAGATCCAGTTACCAGAATTTACCATTATTTTGCTGTTATTTTCACTCCAGTTACCATTATTAAACATTTTTGTACCGTTATTTTCACTCCAGATCCAGGTAATATAAAATAAAATTCTTTTTCCGTTATTTTCACTCCAGTTACCATTATTTACCATTATTTTACCGTTATTTTCACCCCAGTTACCATAATTTACCATTATTTGATCGTTATTTTCACTCACGTTAGCATTATTTACCATTATTTTACCGTTATTTTAGCTCCAGCTCCAGTTACCATGATTTACCATTATTTTACCGTTATTTTCACTCCCGTTGCCATTTTTACCATTATTTTACCGTTATTTTCACTCGTTACCATTATTTACCATTTTTTACCGTTATTTTTACTCCATTTACCATTATTTACCATTATATTACCGATATTTTCACTCCAGCTCCAGATGCCATTAATTACCATTATGTTACCGATATTTTCACCCCAGTTACCATAATTAACCATTTTTTACCGTTATTTTCACTTCAGTTACCATTATTTACCATTATTTTATCGTTATTTTCACTCCAGCTTAAGTTACCTTTATTTACCATTATTTTAACGTAATGGTCACTCCAGCTACTATTACTTACCATTATTTTACCGTTATGTTCACTCCAGTTACCATTATTTACAATTATTTTACTGTTATTTTCTCTCCAGCTCAAGTTACCATAATTTACCATTATTTTACCGTTATTTTTACTCCATTTATCATTATTTACCATTATTTTACCGTTATTTTCACTCCAGTTAAAATAATTTACCAATACTTTACCGTTATTTTCACTCTATTTACCATTATTTTACCGTTATTTTCACTCCAGCTCAATTTCACCTAATTTACCATTATTTTTCCGTTATTTTCACTCCATTTACCATTATTTACCATTATTTTACAGTTTTTTTCAATCCAGCTCCAGTTACCATAATTTACCATTATTCGACCGTTATTTTTACTCCAGTTACCATTATTTACCAATATGTTACCGTTATTTTCACTCTAGTTTCCATAATTTACCACTTTTTTACTGTTACCTTCACTCCAGTTACCATTTTTTACCATTATTTTACCGTTATTATTAATTCAGCTTTAGTTACCATTATTTACCATTATCTTACCGTTATATTCATTCCATCTCCAGTTACCATAATTTATTATTTTTTTCCCGTAATTTTCCCTCCAGTTACCATTATTTAGCATTATTTTACCTTTATTTTCACTACAGCTCCAGTTACCATAATTTACCTTTATTTTACCGTTATTTTCACTCCATTCACCATTATTTACCATAATTTTACCGTTATTTTCACTCCAGTTACCATAATTTACCGTTACTTTACCGTTATTTTCATTCCATTTACCATTATTTACCATTATTTTACCGTTATTTTCATTCAATCTCCAGTTTCCATAATTTACCATTACTTTACCGTTATTTTCACTCCAGTTACCATTATTTACTATTATTTTACCGTTATTTTCACTCCATTTACCAATATTTATCATTATCTTACCGTTATTTTCACTCCAGTTACCATTATTTACCATTATTTTACCATTATTTTCACTCCAGTTACCATTATATACCTTTTTGTACCATTATTTTTACAACCAGTAACCATAATTCACATTATTCTATAGTAATTTTCACTCAAGTTACCATCATTTACCATTTTTCTACCGTTATTTTCACTCCAATTACCATTATTTACCATTATTTTACCGTTATTTTCACTCCAGCTCCAGTTACCATTATTTACCATTTTTTTAACGTAATGGTCACTCCACCTACTATTATTTACCATTATTTTACAGTTATGTTCACTCCAGTTACCATAATTTACCATTATATTACCGTTATTTTTACTCCATTTACCATTATTTACCATTATTTTACCGTTATTTTAACTCCAGTTAAGATAATTTACCAATATTTTACCGTTATTTTCACTCTATTTTCCATTATTTTACCGTCATTTTCACTCCAGCTCAAGTTAAAATAATTTACCATTATTTTACCGTTATTTTCACTTAATTTACCATTATTTACCATTATTTTACAGTTTTTTTCAATCCAGCTAGAGTTACCATAATTTTTCATTATTCGACCGTTATTTGTACTCCAGTTACTATTATTTACCATTATGTTACCGTTATTTTCACTCCAGTTACCATAATTTACCCTTTTTTCCCGTTATCTTCACTCCAGTTACCATTATTTACCGTTCTGTACCATTATTTTTACTCCAGTAACCATAATTTACCATTATTTTCCCGTTATTTTCACTCAAGTTACCATAATTTACCATTTTTCTACCGTTATTTTCACTCCAGTTACCATTTTTTACCTTTAGTTTACCGTTCTTTTAACTCCATTCACCTTTATTTACCATTATTTTACCGTAATTTTCACTCCAGTTACCATAATTTACCATTATTTTACTGTTATTTTCATTCCATTTACCATTATTTAATATTATTTTACCGTTATTTTCACTCCATCTCCAGTTTCCATAAGTTACCATTACTTTACCGTTATTTTCACTCCAGTTACCATTATTTACCATTATCTTACCGTAATTTTCACTACAGCTCCAGTTACCATAATTTACCTTTATTTTACCGTTATTTTCACTCCATTCACCATTATTTAACATTATTATATCGTTATTTTCACTCAAGTTACCATAATTCACCATTTTTCTACGGTTATTTTCACTCCAATTACCATTATTTACCATTATTTTACCGCTATTTTCAATCCAGCTCCAGTTACCGTTATTTACAAATATTTGTTCGTTATTTTCACTCCAGCTAAAATTACCATTATTTACCATTATTTTACCGTTATTTTCACTCCATTTATCGTTATTAACCATTATTTTACCGCTATTTTCACACCAGCTTAAGTTACCATTATTTACCATTATTTTACCGTTATTTTAACTCCAGCTCCAGTTACAAAAATTTACCATTATTTTACCGTTATTTTCACTCCAGCTCCAGTTACCATAATTAAACATTATTTTACCGTTATTTTTTCTCCATTTACCATTATTTACCATTATTATACCGTTATTTTAACTCCAGTTAAGATAATTTACCAATATTTTGCCGTTATTTTCACTCTATTTTCCATTATTTTACCGTTATTTTCACTCCAGTTCAAGTTACCATAATTTACCATTATTTTACCGTTATTTTCACTCCATTTACCATTATTTACCATTATTTTACAGTTTTTTCAATCCAGCTCCTGTTACCATAATTTACCATTATTTGACCGTTATTTGTACTCCAGTTACTATTATTTACCATTATGTTACCGTTATTTTCACTCCAGTTACCATAATTTACCATTTTTTACCGTTATCTTCACACCAGTTATCATTATTTACCTTTTTGTACCATTATTTTTACTCCAGTAACCATAATTTACCATTATTTTCCCGTTATTTTCACTCAAGTTACCATAATTTACCATTTTTCTACGTTATTTTCACTCCAGTTACCATTTTTTACCATTATTTTACCATTCTTTTAACTCCATTCACCATTATTTAAAATTATTTTACCGTAATTTTCACTCCAGTTACCATAATTTACCATTATTTTACTGTTATTTTCATTCCATTTACCATTATTTACCATTATTTTACCGTTATTTTCACTCCATATCCAGTTTCCATAATTTACCATTACTTTACCGTTATTTTCACTCCAGTTACCATTATTTACCATTATCTTACCGTAATTTTCACTACAGCTCCAGTTACCATAATTTACCTTTATTTTACCGTTATTTTCACTCCATTCACCATTATTTACCATTATTATATCGTTATTTTCACTCAAGTTACCATAATTCGCCATTTTTCTACGGTTATTTTCACTCCAATTACCATTATTTACCATTATTTTACCGCTATTTTCAATCCATCTCCAGTTACCGTTATTTACAAATATTTGTTCGTTATTTTCACTCCAGCTAAAATTACCATTATTTACCATTATTTTACCGTTATTTTCACTCCATTTATCGTTATTAACCATTATTTTACCGCTATTTTTACACCAGCTTAAGTTACCATTATTTACCATTATTTTACCGTTATTTTAACTCCAGCTCCAGTTACAAAAATTTACCATTATTTTACCGTTATTTTCACTCCAGCTCCAGTTACCATAATTTACCATTATTTTACCGTTATTTTTACTCCATTTACCATTATTTACCATTATTTTACCGTTATTTTAACTCCAGTTAAGGTAATTTACCAATATTTTACCGTTATTTTCACTCTATTTTACATTATTTTACCGTTATTTTCACTCCAGCTCAAGTTAACATAATTTACCATTATTTTACCGTTAGTTTCACTCCATTTACCATTATTTACCATTATTTTACAGTTTTTTCAATCCAGCTCCAGTTACCATAATTTACCATTATTTGACCGTTATTTGTACTCCAGTTACTATTATTTACCATTATGTTACCGTTATTTTCACTCCAGTTACCATAATTTACCATTTTTTACCGTTATCTTCACTCCAGTTACCATTATTTACCTTTTTGTACCATTATTTTTACTCCAGTAACCATAATTTACCATTATTTTCCCGTTATTTTCACTCAAGTAACCATAATTTACCATTTTTCTACCGTTATTTTCACTCCAGTTACCATTTTTTACCTTTATTTTACCGTTCTTTTAACTCCATTCACCATTATTTACCATTATTTTACCATAATTTTCACTCCAGTTACCATATTTCACCATTATTTTACTGTTATTTTCATTCCATTTACCATTATTTACCATTATTTTACCGTTATTTTCACTCCATATCCAGTTTCCATAATTTACCATTACTTTACCGTTATTTTCACTCCAGTTACCATTATTTACCATTATCTTACCGTAATTTTCACTACAGCTCCAGTTACCATAATTTACCTTTATTTTACCGTTATTTTCACTCCATTCACCATTATTTACCATTATTATATCGTTATTTTCACTCAAGTTACCATAATTCACCATTTTTCTACGGTTATTTTCACTCCAATTACCATTATTTACCATTATTTTACCGCTATTTTCAATCCAGCTCCAGTTACCGTTATTTACAAATATTTGTTCGTTATTTTCACTCCAGCTAAAATTACCATTATTTACCATTATTTTACCGTTATTTTCACTCAATTTATCGTTATTAACCATTATTTTACCGCTATTTTCACACCAGCTTAAGTTACCATTATTTACCATTATTTTACCGTTATTTTAACTCCAGCTCCAGTTACCAAAATTTACCATTATTTTACCGTTGTTTTCACTCCAGCTCCAGTTACCATAATTTACCATTATTTTACCGTTATTTTCACTCCAGTTACCATTATTAACCATTTTTGAACGTTATTTTCACTCCAGCTCCAGTAACCATAATTTACCATTATTTTACCGTTATTTTCACTCCAGTTACCATTATTTACCATTATTTTACCGTTATTTTTAATCCAGATCCAGTTACCATTATTTACCATTATCTTACCGTTATTTTCAACTCTATTTGTCATTATTAACCATTATTTTACCGCTATTTTCACTCCAGCTTAAGTTACCATTATTAACCATTATTTTACCTTTATTTTAACTCCAGTTCCAGTTACCAAAATTTACCATTATTTTACCGTTATTTTCATTCCAGTTACCATTATTAACCATTTTTACCGTTATTTTCACTCCAGCTCAACTAACCATAATTTACAATTATTTTACCGTTATTTTCACTACTGTTACCATTTTTAACATTATTTTACCGTCATTTTCACTACAGCTCCAGTTACCATAATTTACCATTATTTTACCGTTATTTTCACTCCATTTACCATTATTTACCATTATTTTACCGTTATTTTCACTCCAGCTCCAGTTACCATTATTTACCATTATTATACCGTTATTTTCACTCCATTTTTCATTATTTACCATTATTTTACCGCTATTATCACACCAGCTTAAGTTACCATTATTTACCATTATTTTACCGTTAATTGAACTCCAGTTCCAGTTACCAAAATTTACAATTATTTTACCGTTATTTTCACTCCAGTTACCATTATTAACCATTTTTACCGTTATTTTCAATCCAGCTCCACTAACCATAATTTACCATTATTTTACCGTTATTTTCACTAAGGTTACCATTATTTTACATAATTTTACCGTTATTTTCACTACAGCTCCACTTACCATAATTTACCATTATTGTACAGTTATTTTCACTCCATTTAACATTATTAACCATTATTTTACCGTTATTTTCACTCAAGTTACCATTTTTACCATAATTTTACCGTTATTTTCACTCCAGTTACCATAATTTACCATTATTTTATCGTTATTTTCACTCCAGTTACCATTATTTACCATTATTTTACCGTTATTTTCACTCCAGTTACCATTATTTACCATTATTTTACCGTTATTTTTACTCCAGCTCCACTTACCATTTTTTTACCATTATTTTACCGTTATTTTCACTCAAGTTACCATTATTAACCATTTTTTTACCGTTATTTTCTTTCCAGATCCAGTTACTAGAATTTATTATTATTTTACCGTTATTTTCACTCCAGTTACCATTATTAACCATTTTTTACCGCTATTTTCACTCCAGCTCCAGTTAAAAAAATTTAAAATTCTTTTACCGTTATTTTCACTTCAGTTACCATAATTTGCCATTATTTTACCGTTATTTCCACTCCAGTTACCATAATTTACCATTATTTTACCGTTATTTTCACTCCATTTATCGTTATTAACCATTATTTTACCGTTATTTTCACTCCAGTTAACATAATTTACCATTATTTTACCGTTATTTTCACTCCATTTATCGTTATTAACCATTATTTTACCGCTACTATCAGTCCAGATTAAGTTACCATTATTTACCATTACTTTACCGTTATTTTAACTCCAGCTCCAGTTACCAAAATTTACCATTATTTAACCGTTATTTTCACTCCAGCTCCAGTTCCCATAATTTACCAATTTTTTCCGTTATTTTCACTCCAGTTACCATTATAAACCATTTTTTACCGTTATTTTCACTCCAGCTCCACTAACCATAATTTTCCATTATTTTACCGTTATTTTCACTCCATTTACCATTATTTACCATTATTTTACCGTTATTTTCACTCCAGCTCCAGTTACCATTATTTACCATATTTTTTACTGTTATTTTCTCTCCAGTTACCATAATTTACCATTATTTTACCGTTTATTTCATTCCATTTACCATTCTTTATCATTATTTTAACGTTATTTTAACTCCAGCTCCAGTCAACATAATTTACCATTATTTTATCGTTATTTTCACTCCAGTCACCATTATTCCCCTTTATCTTACCATTATTTTCACTCCAGCTCCAGCTACCATAATTTACCATCATTTTACCGTTATTTTCACTCCGGATACCATTATTTGCCATTATTCTACCGTTATTTTCAAAAAAAAGCAACATATGCATATCAGGAATAGCCACACTCAAAAAACACAGCCTCCCCACGCAGCGAAAAAGAAGAGAGGAAGATAGAGAGGGCGCATGTTTTATATATGTATGTCAATTCAAATAGGACGCCACAAACAATTAATAAACAAGAGAACCTTTGGGGATACCGCCTTGGAACGGTCAGTGGCAAAACAAATTGCCACTGGGGGTTTAAACCAGGTTCTAGGGTGCACCAACCTCACACTTGCCCCAACAGGTTCTCGTATCACAAAACAAGTACAAATTGTCTTGGTGAAATAACTCCAACCCACCCATCAGCTCAACAATGTTGCATGCAAAAGCATACAAACATATAAACATAAGAATTTAATAGCATTGCAAAGCCAAAGGGCGGGTACTCAATGATCTTTCCGAGACCAGAGCACCTGGAGTAAAATCAGCAAGAACACGATGACAGGGATAAAAGAAACAAATCGAGCTTTTAGGTTCTTTTAAGAAAAGATTTCCCCATAAACTTTCATAAACTCTTACACCCCTGCCACCGTCGTGCAACCAAAGAGGTAAGCATAATGATCAACTGTAGATGGGTTAATCACCAGGCCTGCAGAGCGCTGTAAAATATCATGTTGGTAACCTTTCTTTTTAAATTTACAGATGGTTTTTACGAATAACCATTTAACAATATTTACCATTATTTTACCGTTATTTTCACTCCAATTATCATTATTTACCATTATTTTACCCTTATTTTCACTCCAGTTACCATTATTTACCTTTTTTTACCATTATTTCTATTCGATTAACCATAATTTACCATTATTTTATCGTTATTTTTACACCAGTTCCATAATTTTCCATTTTCTTACCGTTATTTTCACTTCATTTACCATTATTTACCATTATTTTACCGTTATTTTACATTCCAGATCCAGTTGCCAGAATTTATTATTATTTTACCGTTATTTTCACTCCATTTACCATTATTTACCATTTTTTTACCGTTATTTTCACTCCAGCTCCATTTAAAATAATTTGAATTTCTTTTACCGTTATTTTCACTCCAGTTACCATAATTTACCATTATTTTACCGTTATTTTCACTCCTGTTACCATAATTAACCATTATTTTATCGTTATTTTCACTCCAGTTAACATAATTTTGCATTATTTTACCGTTCTTTTCACTCCAGCTCCAGTTACCATAATTAACCATTATTTTTTCGTTATTTACACTCCAGTTAACATAATTTTGCATTATTTTACCGTTATTTTCACTCCAGCTCCAGTTACCATAATTTACCATTATTTTACCGTTATTTTCACTCCAGTTACCATTTTTACCATTTTTCACCGTTATTATCACTCGTTACCGTTATTTACCATTATTTTACCGTTATTTTCAATTCATTTACCATTATTTACCATTTTATTACCGATATTTTCACTCCAGCTCCAGATGTCATTAATTAGCATTATGTAACCGATATTTTCAATCCAGTTGCCATTATTTACCATTATTTTTCCGTTATTTTAAATCCAGCTCCAGTTACCATTATTTGCCATTATCTTACCGTTATTTTCACTCCAGCTCCAGTTACCATTATTTACCATTATTCTACCGTTATTTTAACTCCAGTTACCATTATTTACATTATTTTACCGTTATTTTCACTCCTGTTACCATAATTTACCATATTTTTACCGTTATTTTCACTCCAATTACCATTATTTAACCGTTATTTTCACTCAAGCTGCCGTTACCATTATTTACCATTATTTGATAGTTATTTTCACTCCATTTATTATGACTAACCATTATTTTACCTCTATTTTCTCTCCAGATTAAGTTACCATTATTTACCATAATTTTACCGTTATTTTAACTCCAGCTCCCGTTACCAAAATTTACCATTATTTTACCGGTATTTTCACTCCAGCTCCAGTTCCCATAATTTACCAATTTTTTTTCCGTTATTTTCACTCCAGTTACCATTATTAACCATTCTTTACCGTTATTTTCACTCCAGCTCACCTAACCATAATTTACAATTATTTTACCGTTATTTTACCGTTATTTTCACTCAAGTTACCAATATTAATCATTATTTTACCGTTATTTTCACTACAGCTCTTGTTACCATAATTTACCATTATTTTACCGTTATTTTCACTTCATTTACCATTATTTACCATTATTTTACCGTTATTTTCACTGCAGCTCCAGTTACCATTATTTACCATATTTTTTACTGTTATTTTCACTTCAGTTACCATAATTTACCATTATTTTACCGTTATTTTCACTCCAGTCACCATTATTTACCATTATCTTACCGTTATTTTCACTCCAGCTCCAGCTACCATAATTTACCATTATTTTACCGTTATTTTCACTCCGGATACCATTATTGACCATTATTCTACCGTTATTTTCACACTATTTAACAATATTTACAATTCTTTTACCGTTATTTTCACTCCAATTATCATTATTTACCATTATTTTACCCTTATTTTCACTCCAGTTACCATTATTTATCTTTTTTACCATAATTTTCACTCGATTTACCATAATTTACCATTATTTTATCGTTATTTTTACTCCAGTTCCATAATTTTCCTTTTTCTTACCGTTATTTTCACTTCATTTACCATTATTTACCATTATTTAACCGTTATTTTACATTCCAGATCCAGTTCCCAGAATTTATTATTATTTTACCGTTATTTTCACTCCATTTACCATTGTTTACCATTTTTTTACCGTTACTTTCACTCCAGCTCCAGTTAAAATAATTTAGAATTCTTTTACCGTTATTTTCACTCCAGTTACCATAATTTATTATTATTTGACCGTTATTTTCATTCCTGTTACCATAATTAACCATTATTTTATCGTTATTTTCACACCAGTTAACATCATTTAGCATTATTTTACCGTTATTTTCACTCCAACTCCAGTTACCATAATTTACCATTATCTTCCCGTTATTTTCACTCCAGTTACCATTTTTACCATTTTTTTACCGTTATTATCACTCGTTACCATTATTTACCATTATTATACCGATATTTTCACTCCAGCTCCAGATGTCATTAACAAGCATTACGTTACCGATATTTTCACTCCAGTTACCATGATTTTCCATTATTTTACCGTTATTTTAAATCCAGCTCCAGTTACCATTATTTACCATTATCTTACCGTTATTTTCACTCCAGCTCCAGTTACCATTATTTACCATTATTCTGCCGTTATTCTTACTCCAGTTACCATTATTTACATTATTTTACCGTTATTTTCACTCCAGTCACCATAATTTACCTTTTTTTCACGTTATTTTCCCTCATGTTACCATTATTTACAATTATTTTACCGTAATGTTCACTCCAGTTACCATTATTTACCATTATTTTACCGTTATTTTTACTCCAGTTACCATTATTTACCATTATTTTTCCTTTATTTTCAATCCAGCTCCTGTTACAATAATTTAGCATTGTTTTACCGTTATTTTCACTCCATATACCATTTTTACCATTTTTTTACCGTTATTTTCACTGCAGTTACCATAATTTACCATTATTTTACCGTTATTTTCATTCCATTTACCATTATTTACCATCATTTTACCGTTATTTTTCCTCCAGCTCCAGTCACCATAATTTACCATTATTTTACCTTTATTTTCACTCCAGTTACCATTATTTACCATTATCTTAACGTTATTTTCACTCCAGCTCCAGTTACCATAATTTACCATTATTTTACCGTTATTTTCACTCCGGCTACCATTTACCATTATTTTACCGTTATTTTCACTCCAGCTCCAGTTACCATTAGTTACCATTATTTTACCGTTATTTTCACTCGATTTACCAATATTTACCATTATTTTACCGTTTTTATCACTCCAGTTACCGTTTTTTACCTTTTTTACCATTATTTTCACTCCAGTAACCATAATTTACCATTATTTTATCGTTATTTTCACTCCAGTTACTATAATTTACCATATTTTACCGTTATTTTCACTCCAATTACCATTATTTACCATTATTTTACATTCATTTCAATTCAGCTCCAGTTACAATTATTCACCATTATTTTACCGTTAGTTTCACTGCATTTCTTATTATTAACCATTATTTTACCGCTATTTTCACTCTAGCTGAAGTTACCATTATTATCATTATTTTACCGTTATTTTAACTCCAGCTCCAGTTACCAATATTTACCATTATTTTACTGTTATTTTTACTCCAGCTCAATTTACAATAATTTAACATTATTTTACCGTTATTTTCACTCCATTTACAATTATTTACCATTATTTTACCGTTATTTTCACTCCAGCTCAAGTTACCATTAATTACCATATTTCTTCTTGTTTGTTTTCACTCCAGTTACTATTATTTACCATTATTTTACCGTTATTTTCACTCAAGCTCCAGTTACCATATTTTTATTATTATTTTACCGTTATTTTCACTCCAGTTACCATTTCTACCATTATTTTACCGTTATTTTTACTCCAGTTACCATAATTTACCATTATTTTATTGTTATTTTCACTCCAATTACCATAATTTACCTTTTTTCACGTTATTTTCCCTCCAGTTAAAATTATTTACCATTATTTTACCGTAATGTTCACTCCAGTTACCATTATTTACCATTATTTTACCGTTATTTTCACTCCATTTACCATTATTTACCATTTGTTTACCTTTATTTTCACTCCAGCCCCTGTTACCATAATTTAGCAATGTTTTACCGTTATTTTCACTCCATTTACCATTTTTTACCATTATTTTACCATTGTTTTCAATGCAGTTACCATAATTTACCATTATTTTACCGTTATTTTCACTCCATTTACCATTATTTACCATTATATTACCGATATTTTCACTCCAGCTCCAGTTGCCATTAATTACCATTATGTTACCGTTATTTTCACTCCAGTTACCATTATTTGCCATTCTTTTACCGTTATTTTCAATCCAGTTCCAGTTACCATAATTTACCATTATTCGACCATTAGTTTCACTCCAGTTACCATTATTTAGCACTATTATACCGTTATTTTCATTCCAGCTCCAGTTACCATTATTTACCATTATTTTTCCGTTATTTTCACTTCTTTTACCATTATTTAACATTATTTTACCGTTATTTTTCACTTCAGATTTAGTTTCCCTAATTTATTATTATTTTACCGTTATTTTTACTCCATTTACAATTATTAACCATTTTTTTACCGTTCTTTTCACTCCAGCACCACTTAAAATAATTAAAAATTCTTTTGCTGTTATTTTCATTCCAGTTACCATTTTTTACCATTTTTTAGCGTTTTTTTCACTCAAGTTACCATTATTTACCATAATTTACCGTTATTTTCACGCCATTTACAATTATTTACCATTATATTACCGATATTTTTACTCCAGCTCCAGTTGCCATTAATCACCATTATGTTACCGTTATTTTCACTCCAGTTACCATTTTTACCATTATTGTACCGCTAGTTTCACTCCATTTACCATTATTTACCATTATATTACCGATATTTTCAGTCCAGCTCCAGTTGCCATTAATTATCATAATGTTACCGATATTTTCACTCCAGTTACCATTATTTACCATTATTTTACCGTTATTTTCACTCGTTACCATTTTTTACCATTATTTTACAGTTATTTTCACTACATTTACCATTATTTACCATTATATTACCGATATTTTCAGTCCAGCTCCAGTTGCCCTTAATTATCATTATGTTACCGATATTTTCACTCAAGTTACCATTATTTACCATTATTTTACCGTTATTTGCACTCCATTTACCATAATTTATCATTATATTACCGATATTTTCAGTCCAGCTCCAGGTGCCATTAATTATCTTTATGTTACCGATATTTTCACTAAAGTTACCATAATTTACCATTATTTTACCGTTATTTTCAATCCAGCTCTAGTTACCATAATTTACCATTATTTTATCCTTATTTTCACTCCAGTTACCATTATTTACCATTATCTTACCGTTGTTTTCACTCCAGCTCCACTTACCATAATTTACCATTATTTTACCGTTATTTTCACTCCAGCTACCATTATTTAGCATTATTTTACCTTTATTTTTACTCCAGCTCCAGTTACCATTATTAACCATTATTTTACCGTTATTTCCACTCCATATATCATTATTAACCATTATTTTACCGCTATTTTCACTCCAGCTTAAGATACCATTATTTACCATTATTTTACCGATATTTTAACTCCAGCTCATGTTACCAAAATTTATCATTATTTTACCGTTATTTTCACTCCAGCTCCAGTTACCAAAATTTACCATTATTTTTCCGTTATTTTCACTCCAGTTACCATTATTAAACATTTTTTACCGTTATTTTTACTCCAGCTCCAGTAACCATCATTAACTATTATTCTACCGTTTTTTTTCACTCCAGTTACCATTATTTACCATTATTTTACCGTTATTTTCAATACAGCTCCCGTGACCATAATTTACCATTATTTTATCGTTATTTTCACTCCATTTACCATAATTTACATTTTTTTACCGTCATTTTCACTCCAGCTCCAGTTACCATAATTTACCATTATTTTACAGTTATTTTCACTCCAGCTACCATTATTTAGCATTATTTTACCGTTATTTTTACTCCAGCTCCAGTTACCATTATTAACCATTATTTTACCGTTATTTTCACTCCATATATCATTATTAACCATTATTTTACCGTTATTTTCACTCCAGCTTAAGTTACCATTATTTACCATTATATTACCGATATTTTTACTCCAGCTCCAGTTGCCATTAATTACCAATATGTTACCGTTATTTTCACTCCAGTTACCATTTTTACCATTATTGTACCGTTATTTTCACTCCATTCACCATTATTTACCATTATATTACCGATATTTTCAGTCCAGCTCCAGTTGCCATTAATTATCATTATGTTACCGATATTTTCACTCCAGTTACCATTATTTACCATTATTTTACTGTTATTTTCACTCCATTTACCATTATTAATCATTATATTACCGATATTGTCAGTCCAGCTCCAGTTGCCATTATTATCTTTATAATACCGATATTTTCACTAAAGTTACCATAATTTACCATTATTTTACCGTTATTTTCAATCCTTTTACCATTATTTACCATTATTTTAACGTTATTTTCACTCCAGCTCCAGTTACCATCTTTTACCGTTATTTTTCCGTTATTTTCACTCCAGTTACCATTTTTACCATTATTTTACCGTTATTTTCAGACAAGTTACCATAATTTACCATTACTTTATCCTTATTTTCACTATAGTTACCATTATTTACCATTATCTTACCGTTGTTTTCACTCCAGCTCCAGTTACCATAATTTTCCATTATTTTACCGTTATTTTCACTCCAGCCACCATTATTTAGCATTATTTTACCGTTATTTTTATTCCAGCTTCAGTTACCATTATTAACCATTATTTTACCGTTATTTTCACTCCATATATCATTATTAACCATTATTTTACAGCTAATTTCACTCCAGCTTAAGTTACCATTATTTACCATTATTTTACTGTTATTTTAACTCCAGCACCAGTTACCAAAATTTACCATTATTTTACCGTTATTTTCAATCCAGCTCCAGTTACCAAAATTTACCATTATTTTTCCGTTATTTTAACTCCAGCTCCAGTTACCAAAATTTACCATTATTTTCACTCCAGTTACCATTATTTACCATTATTTTATCGTTATTTTCAATACAGCTCCCGTTACTATAATTTACCATTATTTTACCGTTATTTTCACTCCATTTACCTTTATTTACATTATTTTACCGTTATTTTCACTCCAGCTCCAGTAACCATTATTTACCATTATTTTAATGTTTTTTTTTTTACTCCATTTACCATTATTTACCATTATTTTACCGTTATTTTCACTCCAGCTCCAGTTACCAATTTTTAGCATTATTTTACAGTTATTTTCACTCCAGTTACCATTTGTACCATTTTTTTACTGTTATTTTCACTCAATTTACCATTATTGACCATTATTTTACCGTTATTTTTACTCCATTTACCATTATTTACCATTATATTACCATTATTTACAATTATTTTACCGTTATTTTCACTCCAGCTCAAGTTACCATCATTTATCAATATTTTACCGTTATATTTACTCCATTTACCATTATTTACCATTATTTTACAGTCACTCCAGCTCCAGTTACCATTAATTACCATGTTTTTTACTGTTTTTTTCACTCCAGTTACTATTATTTACCATTATTTTACTATTATTTTTACTCCAGCTTTAGTTACCATTTTTTACCATTATTTTACCGTTACTTTCACACCAGTTACCATTTCTACCATCATTTTACCGTTATTTTTTACTCCAGTTACCATAATTTACCATTATTTTATCGTTATTTTCACTCCAGTAACCATTATTTACCATCATTTTACCGTTATTTTCACTCCAGCTTTAGTTACCATTTTTTACGATTATTTTACCGTTATTTTCCCTCCAGTTACTATTATTTACCATTATCTTACCGTTATTTTCACTCCATTTTAAATAATTTACCATTATATTACTGATATTTTCACTCCAGCTCCAGTTTCCATTAATTACCATTATGTTACCGTTATTTTATAATAATAATAATAATAATAATAATAATAATAAATTCTTTATTTTAAGATGGTAATCTCTTAAGTTTCATACATAGTCAAATAACAATTATACAAAACTTATTTTCAAGAGGCCATCTAACTAAACACACGCACACACAACAATAATACAATAATATCAATAATAATTCATAATAATTAAATAAAAAACAACAACAAAATAACAACACAAAATCACACATGTTTACAAAGCAGTGGTCTAAGAAGTCGAATTGTTTTTTAACAAATATGTTTTATACGTCTTTTTAAAAATTTCAAGTTTCGATATAAATTTTATTGAAGCTGGTATTGTATTCCAGATCACCATTCCAGAGTAACTGAATGTCTTTTTAAGGTATTCTGTGTTTGGTTTTAGGACAACTAGATTCAAATTACTTTGGGATCGCAAATTGTAGTTTTCATTGTTACATGTATGAATTAATTCTCTCATGTATGAAGGAGATAAATTGTTAATAGTTTTATAAACAAGAATAGCAATATAGTATTTATAACGGTCTGTTATTGGTAACCAGTTTAAGTTCTTGAAAAGAATTAACCGTTGCACATTAGCTTGTTTAGGAAATATCAGTTTTGCAAATTTATGTTGAAATTTGAAGTCCTTATCTAACAGTCTTTTTGAGCATCCTCCCCATGTAACTAACCCATAATCTATAATTGGAGTAACATAAGCATTATAAAACATTTCTTTCATTTCATGAGTGAGATATTTTGATATGCGATGAAACAGATATAATTTTGACTTGAGTTTTTTGCAAACATTGTCTATTTGTGGTGACCATTTCATGGTTTGGTCTACGGTAACACCTAAAATAATCTGAGTTTCAACATTATGAATTTGCAATTGATTTATTGAAACATTTAGAGGAGCAGAACGTTTTAATCTTAGATTTTGACCAATGAGCATGCAAGTTGTTTTTGCAGGATTTAATGCCATGCTGTTAACAGAACACCAGTTGTTTATATTAATAAGATCTTTTTGAAGTTTTTCTTGAATATCAGAAACATTCTTTGCAGAACAATGTAAGGTTGAATCATCGGCATACATGTCTAGATTAGATTCTGGTACCGATAAAGGTAGGTCATTGACATAAAGCAAAAATAACAGAGGACCTAGAATAGAACCCTGGGGTACCCCGGACTTGATACCGAGTTTTTGTGACTCGAAATTATTAACCTTGACAAATTGGTGTCTATCTGTTAAATAAGATTTAAACCATTTTAACGCCTGGTTATCGAAGTGATAAAGTTTTAGTTTATGCAGAAGAATTTCATGAATAACCATGTCGAATGCTTTGCTAAGATCTAAGAATACACTCCCAACTAGTTTACCACTATCAATATCTGTCATCCAGTTATCAATAAGGTATGCAAGGGCTGTTTGGCATGAATGGGTTTTCCTAAACCCAGACTGAGTCTTGTGTAAAATGTTTGTAGATTGCAAAAACTCGTGCAATTGATTTGCCACGTGGCGTTCAATAACTTTTGAAATAGTGTTTAAAATTGATATCGGTCGGTAATTATTAGGGTCTTCTCTTTGCCCTTTTTTATGAAGAGGAAGAACTGCTGCCTCTTTAAGCTTGTTGGGAAAATCGCCTAACACTATGCAATCATTAATAATTTTCGCAATAGCAGACGAGACATAATCACAACTTATTTTTAAAATACGTGGTCCAATTCCATCAGGCCCAGTAGCCTTCTTTATATTTAATGAATCTATTATCTTTTTAACCTCAAATGGCGTAATTAATTTAATAGTAAATGCTTTATATTTCAATTTTTCATCTAGATAAAGTTTTAAATCATTGAAATCTGTGATACACAAGTTGGAGTTTATTAGTGAGTCAGCAATATTAATAAAATGACAATTCAGGGCATTTATTATGTCGTGTTCCTTAGTTAAAGTGCTACCGTGAAATATTAGTGTAGATGGCAATGAACATGGTTTGTGAATATCATCCGAGGACACAGTTTTAATATGTTTCCACAGTAATTTTGAATCAGATTTGTCTTTAATAGCATTATTGTAAAAATTTGTTTTAGCTTGTTCAATAAGTTTTATAGTATTATTACGCCAAACTTTGTAGTTATTCCAATCCTTTTTGGCATGAAATATATCCCTTGTTTTCCGAGCATGTTTAATTTCTTCCGAGTACCAATCAGGTTGATGTTGTCTTTTTATGCGTTTAACTTTTATCGGTGCGTGTTTATTTAACACATCATAGAATATGTTGTAAAAAATATCAAGCGCATCAGAAGGGTACGGTATTGATTCAACATAATCAATGCCATAGTTTAAAAGATCCGCATTAAATTCGTTTTCATTAAATTTGCTAAATGATCTGTATTTTATCGTGGTATGTCTACTTGGTGAGTTACAACGCATTTGCTTGATTTTTCTGGTAAAACATATAGGATAATGATCGCTCAAACTGATTTTGGGAACAGTTACCTCAATAATATTTTCAGGAAAGGTTGAGTATATGTGGTCAATAATCGAGTTGTTGGCTTCAGTTACCCTGGTTTGGGATTTTACCATTTGCGTCATGCCTAAACACATAATTGTTGCATTCCATTTGTTATTTTTAAATCCTTTTTCTGGCGAGAAATCAAAATTATAATCCCCAAGAGAATATATTTCATCAAACAATTCCTGTGCTCTAGTTACTTGTTGTTCGTAAGAATCTATCCAACTTTGTAATGCGGAAGGCGGTCTAAAGCGGTTTAAAATGAAAGGCTTTCCGTTTGGTATAATTATTTCAATAAAAATTGATTCTAAGATATCATTTTCGAGGTCTAATCTTCGCCGATATGAAACATTATCTTTTATATAAACTACTATTCCACCACCTTGTTTTGAAAATCTGTCTCTTCTTTCCAAATTATAACCATGAATATGAATTTCATCATTTACAGTATTCTCAGTCAAAAAAGTTTCGCATAATCCTAAAACATGAATGGGATCTTCTAAAAGTTATATCTTGATTTCATCCAATTTCGGTAAAATATGTTGAATATTAAGATTAACTACTCGAAATCCTTTGCTTACGAATTGAAACGGTGAGTATTGTTTAGTGGCATTAACAAAATTTGAAGAGTATGCATTGCGTTCATCGCTGCATCAACTGTTATTAAACATTGAAGTAGTCTGCATTAGTAATTTAGCATTTAGTGTTTTTTCACCCAAAGAAAAGTGACATGTACATATATTAAAAACATTATTACATTCAGAACATAAATCATTAAAAACATTAAACATATTTTGATTAGAATTATAACTATTAGATTCTTTGATACTGCTCAGAGTGTCCTAGTACTGTCCATCGTGTTTATTTTAATTTGACCTGGAGTTACCTCCATTTCGATAACCTGATGCCGGCGACCAAGTAGAACGTTGTTGACCATGGCTCCGATAATGATGTCCTCGAACTTCGGTGGGATTCCCCCTGGGCGGAAATTTTCGGTAGTTTCCGTGATTGTCAGTTTGCCTCGAACGGTAGAAACTTTCTGTGGATCGCTCCTTTATAACTACTGTTGACATGTGTATGTTATGTAATAACGTGCTGGTTCCACGAGGAGATAGATGGATGCCGTCACGTTGAAACATCTGACGTGCAGTATTCCCATTGCCGTAAATGAAAGCGGAATAGTTTTCAATACAGGTGATTTTGCGTATTTGGCAGATTTCTTTTATCATTTTGTTTAGATGCGAAACATCTACATCTTTGCGTGGACAAACTGTGCATATAAATATTTTACAATCATTTTCCTCAAGAAAGTCCATCATCTTTTGAAATTCGTGTTGTATCGTCTGGATAGATTTGCCGTTTGAAATGTCATTTCCACCAACATGAACGATTACATTTTTATAATTACACTGACTTAGCACCGTTTTGATATAAGTAGATATTTCTGCCGTATCTGCACCTCGTATTGTTCTTACATCAGTTTGTTCCTGAAGACCGCGGATTTTAATTCCCTTAAGGATGGAATCGCCAATAATCAGCGTGGTTGAGTTATTGTTTTTGTTACAGTCAAATTGATTATTAACATGTGTATCAATTTCCTCAACTTTCTTTACTTCTGTGTTGTTTGAAGGCAACGATTTTGGACTAAGTGACTTTCTGTCATGCCGAGAAATATTTTCAGTAGGGATAATGTGATTTTCTGTAACTTTCTGAGATTTCAGATGATCAGAAATTGACTGAAGTCTGCGTTGAATAGTTGTTGTTGCTACAGTTAGTTCTGATTGGATATTCTGAGTTAAATCAGCACTCCAGTTACCAGAATTTACCATTATTTTACCGTTATTTTCAATCCTGCTCCAGTTACCATAATTCACCATTATTTTTCCGTTATTTTCACTTCATTTACCATTATTAACGATTATTTTACCGTTATTTTTCACTCCAGATCCAGTTAACAGAATTTATTATTATTTTACCGTTATTTTCACTCCAGTTACCATTATTAACCATTTTGTTACCGTTATTTTCACCCCAGCTCCAGTTAAAATAATTTAAAATTCTTTTACCGTTATTTTCACTCCAGTTACCATAATTTACCATTATTTTACCGTTATTTTTACTCCAATTACCATAATTTACCATTATTTTATCATTATTTTCACTCCAGTTAACATAATTTACCTTTTTTACCATTATTTTTACTCCAGTAACCATAATTTACCATTATTTTTTCGGTATTATCACTCCAGTTACCATAATTTACCATTTTTTACCGATATTTTCACTCCAATTACCATTATTTACCATTATTTTACCGTTTTTTTCAATCCAGCTGCAGTTACCAAAATTTACCATTATTTTACCGTTGTTTTCAATCCAGCTCCAGTTACCATAATTTACCATTATTTTTCCGTTATTTACACTCCAGTAACCATTATTAACCATTTTTTAACGTTATTTTTACTCCAGCTCCACTAACCATAATTCACCATTATTTTACCGTTATTTTCACTCCAGTTACCATTATTTACCATTATTTTACCGTTATTTTCAATCCAGCTACAGTTATCATAATTAAACATTATTCGAAAGTTATTTTCACTCCAGTTACCATTATTTAGCATTAATTTACCGTAATTTTCACTCAAGCTCCCTTTAAAATTATTTACCATTATTTTTCCGTTATTTTCACTTCATTTACCATTATTTACCATTATTTTACCGTTATTTTCACTCCAGCTCCAGTTACCATCTTTTACCGTTATTTTACCGTTATTTTCACTCCAGTTACCATAATTTACCATTATTTTACCGTTATTTTCACTCCAGTTACCATTATTTACCATTATTTTACCGTTAATTCCACTCCAGATCTAGTTACCATTATTTACCATTATTTTACCGTTATTTTCACTCCAGTTAGCTTTTTCACAATTATTTTACCGTTATTTTCATTCGTTACCATTATTTAAGATTATCTTACCGTTATTTTCACTCCATTTACCATTATTTACCATAATGTTACCGATATTTTCACTCCAGTAACCATTATGTACCATTATTTTACCGTTATTTTCACTCCAGTTACCATAATTTACCTTTTTTTACCGTCATTTTCACTCCAGTTACCATTATTTACCATTACTTTACCGTTATTTTCACTCCAGCTCCAGTTACCATAATTTACCATTATTTTACCGTTATTTTCACTCCAGTTACCATTATTTACCATTATCTTACCGTTGTTTTCACTCCAGCTCCAGTTACCATAATTTACCATTATTTTACCGTTATTTTCACTCCAGTTACCATTATTAACCATTTTTTTACCGTTATTTCACTCCAGCTCAAGTTAAAATAATTTAAAATTCTTTTACTGTTATTTTCACTCCAGTTGCCATTTTTTTACCATTATTTTACCGTTATTTCCACTCAAGTTACAACTATTTACCATAATTTACCGTTATTTTGACTCCATTTACCATTATTTACCATTATATTACCGATATTTTTACTCCAGCTCCAGTTGCCATTAATTACCATTATGTTACCGTTATTTTCACTCCAGTTACCATTTTTACCATTATTTTACCGTTATTTTCACTCGTTACCATTATTTACCATTATTTACCGGTATTTTCACTCCATTTACCATTATTAACCATTATATTACCTATATTTTCAGTACAGCTCCAGTTGCCATTAATAATCATTATGTTACCGATATTTTCACTCCAGTTACCATTATTTACCATTATTTTACCGTTATTTTCCCTCCATTTACCATTATCTTACCGATATTTTCAGTCCAGCTCCAGTTGCCATTAATTATCATTATGTTACCGATATTTTCACTAAAGTTGCCATAATTTACCATTATTTTACCGTTATTTTCAATTCATTTTACCATTATTTACCATTATTTTAACGTTATTTTCACTCCAGCTCCAGTTACCATCTTTTACCGTTATTTTACCGTTATTTTCACTCCAGTTACCATAATTTACGATTATTTTACCGTAATTTTCTCTCCAGTTACCATTATTTACCATTATTTTACCGTTATTTTCACTCCAGTTACCATTTTAACAATTATTTTACCGTTATTCTCACTCGTTACCATTATTTACCATTATCTTACCGTTATTTTCACTCCATTTACCATTATTTACCATTAAATTACCGATATTTTCACTCCAGTAACCATTATGGACCATTATTTTACTGTTATTTTCACTCCAGTTAATATAATTTACCTTTTTCTACCGTTATTTTCACTCCAGTTACCATTATTTACCATTATTTTACCGTTATTTTCACTCCAGCTCCATTTACCATAATTTACCTTTATTTTACCGTTATTTTCACTCCAGTTACCATTATTTACCATTATCTTACCGTTGTTTTCACTCCAGCTCCAGTTACCATAATTTACCATTATTTTACCGTTATTTTCACTCCAGCTACCATAATTTAGCATTATTTTACCGTTAAATTAACTCCAGCTCCAGTTACCATTATTAACCATTATTTTACGTTATTTTCACTCCATTTATCATTTTTAACCATTATTGTACCACTATTTTCACTCCAGATTAAGTTGCCATTATTTACCATTATTTTACCGTTATATTAACTCCAGCTCCAGTTACCACAATTTACCATTATTTTACCGTTATTTCACTCCAGCTACAGTTACCAAAATTTACCATTATTTTTCCGTTATTTTCACTCCAGTTACCATTATTAAACATTTTTTACCGTTATTTTCACTCCAGCTATAGTAACCATAATTTACTATTATTCTAGCGTTATTTTCACTCCAGTTACCATTATTTACCATTATTTTACCGTTATTTTCAATACAGCTCCAGTTACCATAATTAACCATTATTTTACCGTTACTTTCACTCCATTTACCATTATTTACCATTATTTTACCGTTATTTTCACTCCAGCTCCAGTTACCATTATTTACCATTATTATACTGTGTTTTTTTTTCACTCCATTTACCATTATTTACAATAATTTTACCGTTATTTTCACTCCAGCTCCAGTTACCATTTCTTAGCATTATTTTACCGTTATTTTCACTCCAGTTACCATTTTTACCATTTTTTTTTACTGTTATTTTCACTCAAGTTACCAATATCTACCATTATTTTACCGTTATTTTCACTCCATTTACCTTAATTTACCATTATATTACCGATATTTTCACTCCAGCTCCAGTTGCTATTAATTACCATTATGTTACCGTTATTTTCACTCTAGTTACCACTATTTACCATTATTTACCATAATTTTACCGTTTTTTACAATCCAGCTCCAGTTACCATAATTTACCATTATTCGACCGTTATTTTCTCTCCAGTTACCATTATTTACCATTATCTTACCGTTTTTTTCACGCCATTTACCATAATTTACCATTATTTTACCGTTATTTTTACTCCGGCTACCATTTACCATTATTTTACCGTTATTTTCACTGCAGCTCCAGTTACCAATAATTACCATTATTTTACAGTTTTTTTCACTCGATTTACCAATATTTACCATTTTTTTACCGTTATTTTTACTCCAGTTACCACTTTTCACCTTTTTTACCATTATTCTCACTCCAGTAACCATCATTTACCATTATTTTATCGTTATTTTCACTCCAGTTACCATAATATACCATTTTTTACCGTTATTTTCACTCCAGTTACCATTATTTTACATTATTTCCAATTCAGCACCAGTAACCATTATTCACCATTATTTTACCGTTATTTCCACTCCATTTATTATTATTAACCATTATTTTACTGCTATTTTCACTCCAGCTTAAGTTACCATTATTTACCATTATTTTACCGTTATTTTAACTCCAGCTCTAGTTACCATAATTTACCATTATTTTACCGTTATTTTCACTCCAGCTCCAGTTACCATAATTTACCATTATTTTACCGTTATTTTCACTCCATTCACCATTATTTACCATTATTTTACCGTTATTTTCACTCCAGCTCCAGTTACCATAATTTACCATTATTTTACCGTTATTTTCACTCCATTCACCATTATTTACCATTATTTTACCGTTATTTTCACTCCAGCTCCAGTTACCATTAATTACCATGTTTTTTACTGTATTTTTCACTCCATTTACGATTATTTACATTATTTTACCGTTATTTTCACTCCAGCTCCAATAACCATTATTTACCATTATTTTTGCTGTTTTTTTTTTCTCCATTTACCATTATTTACCATTATTTTACCGTTATTTTCACTCCAGCTCCAGTTACCAATTTTTAGCATTATTTTACCGTTATTTTCACTCCAGTTACCATATGTACCATTTTTTTACTGTTATTTTCACTCAAGTTACCATTATTGACCATTATTTTACCGTTATTTTTACTCCATTTACCATTATTTACCATTATATTACCATTATTTACAATTATTTTACCGTTATTTTCACTCCAGCTCAAGTTACCATCATTTATCAATATTTTACCGTTATATTTACTCCATTTACCAATATTTACCATTATTTTACCGTTATTGTCACTCCAGCTCCAGTTACCATTAATTACCATGTTTTTTACTGTTTTTTTCACTCCAGTTACTATTATTTACCATTTTTTTACTATTATTTTTACTCCAGCTCCAGTTACCATTTTTTACCATTATTTTACCGTTACTTTCACACCAGTTACCATTTCTACCATTATTTTACCGTTATTTTTACTCCAGTTACCATAATTTACCATTATTTTATCGTTATTTTCACTCCAGTTACCATTATTTAGCATTATTTTACCGTTATTTTCACTCCAGCTCCAGTTACCATTTTTTACCATTATTTTACCGTTATTTTCACTCCAGTTACTATTATTTACCATTATCTTACCGTTATTTTCACTCCATTTACAATAATTTACCATTATATTACTGATATTTTCACTCCAGTTCCAGTTGCCATTAATTACCATTATGTTACCGTTATTTTCACTCCAGTTACCAGAATTTACCATTATTTTACCGTTATTTTCAATCCAGCTCCAGTTACCATAATTCACCATCATTTTACCGTTATTTTCACTCCAGCTCCAGTTACCATTTTTACAATTATTTTTCCGTTATTTTCACTTCATTTACCATTATTTACCATTATTTCACCGTTATTTTTCACTCCAGATCCAGTTAACAGAATTTATTATTATTTTACCGTTATTTTCACTCCAGTTACCATTATTAACCATTTTGTTACCGTTATTTTCACCCCAGCTCCAGTTAAAATAATTTAAAATTCTTTTACCGTTATTTTCACTCCAGTTACCATAATTTACCATTATTTTACAGTTATTTTTACTCCAGTTACCATAATTTACCATTATTTTATCATTATTTTCACTCCAGTTAACATAATTTACCTTTTTTACTATTATTTTTACTCCAGTAAGCATAATTTACAATTATTTTTTCGGTATTATCACTCCAGTTACCATAATTTACCATTTATTTACCGTTATTTTCACTCCAATTACCATTATTTACCATTATTTTACCGTTTTTTTCAATCCAGCTGCAGTTACCAAAATTTACCATCATTTTACCGTTATTTTCAATCCAGCTCCAGTTACCATCATTTACCATTATTTTTCCGTTATTTACACTCCAGTTACCATTATTAACCATTTTTTAATGTTATTTTTACTCCAGCTCCACTAACCATAATTCACCATTATTTTACCGTTATTTTCACTCCAGTTAAGATTATTTACCATCATTTTACCGTTATTTTCAATCCAGCTACAGTTATCATAATTTACCATTATTCGAAAAATATTTTCACTCCAGTTACCATTATTTAGCATTAATTTACCGTAATTTTCACTCAAGCTCCCTTTAAAATTATTTACCATTATTTTTCCGTTATTTTCACTTCATTTACCATTATTTACCATTATTTTACCGTTATTTTCACTCCAGCTCCAGTTACCATCTTTTACCGTTATTTTACCGTTATTTTCACTCCAGTTACCATAATTTACCATTATTTTACCGTTATTTTCACTCCAGTTACCATTATTTACCATTATTTTACCGTTAATTTCACTCCAGATCTAGTTACCATTATTTACCATTATTTTACCGTTATTTTCACTCCAGTTACCATTATTAACCATTTTTTTACCGTTATTTTCACTCCAGCTCAAGTTAAAATCATTTAAAATTCTTTTACTGTTATTTTCACTCCAGTTACCATTTTTACCATTATTTTACCGTTATTTCCACTCAAGTTACAACTATTTACCATAATTTACCGTTATTTTGACTCCATTTACCATTATTTACCATTATATTACCGATATTTTTACTCCAGCTCCAGTTGCCATTAATTACCTTTATGTTACCGTTATTTTCACTCCAGTTACCATTTTTACCATTATTTTACCGTTATTTTCACTCGTTACCATTATTTACCATTATTTTACCGGTATTTTCACTCCATTTACCATTATTAACCATTATATTACCGATATTTTCAGTACAGCTCCAGTTGCCATTAATAATCATTATGTTACCGATATTTTCACTCCAGTTACCATTATTTACCATTATTTTACCGTTATTTTCCCTCCATTTACCATTAATTACCATTATCTTACCGATATTTTCAGTCCAGCTCCAGTTGCCATTAATTATCATTATGTTACCGATATTTTCACTAAAGTTGCCATAATTTACCATTATTTTACCGTTATTTTCAATTCATTTTACCATTATTTACCATTATTTTAACGTTATTTTCTCTCCAGCTCCAGCTACCATCTTTTACCGTTATTTTACCGTTATTTTCACTCCAGTTACCATAATTTACGATTATTGTACCGTAATTTTCACTCCAGTTACCATTATTTACCATTATTTTACCGTTTTTTTTCACTCCAGATCTAGTTCCCATTATTTACCATTATTTTACCGTTATTTTCACTCCAGTTACCATTTTAACAATTATTTTACCGTTATTTTCACTCGTTACAATTATTTTCCACTATCTTACCGTTATTTTCACTCCATTTACCATTATTTACCATTATATTACCGATATTTTCACTCCAGTAACCATTATGGACCATTATTTTACTGTTATTTTCACTCCAGTTACCATTATTTACCATTATTTTACCGTTAATTTCACTCCAGATCTAGTTACCATTATTTACCATTATTTTACCGTTATTTTCACTCCAGTTACCTTTTTCACAATTATTTTACCGTTATTTTCATTCGTTACCATTATTTACCATTATCTTACCGTTATTTTCAATCTATTTACCATTATTTAACATAATGTTACCGATATTTTCACTCCAGTAACCATTATGTACCATTGTTTTACCGTTATTTTCACTCCAGTTACCATAATTTACCTTTTTTTACCGTTATTTTCACTCCAGTTACCATTATTTACCATTATTTTACCGTTATTTTCACTCCAGCTCCAGTTACCATAATTTACCATTGAAAATCTATCTTTCTCCAATAAGGCTATCTTCTGCGTCTTCTGTCCAAACACCGCATAAAATTAAATCTTTTAAAAGTCTGCAGCCTTCGGTTCGTTTATCACGTATTAATTTATCTTCGGCTAGCTCTATCAATATGACAGGTCTGCAGAGGGCTCACTGTACTAATTTATTTAAAAACAATTTAAAAATTACTCTTTCACCTTTAAAATCTCCTATTCTTCGAAAGTATAATATTTCTACAACAAATAATTTGAATGACGGAAGACGCAGACCTTATCCTTCTATTTTCAAGTGCAATTCTAAGAGGTGCAGATGCTGTGATTATTTGAATTGTAATTCTATCATTAAATCCACAGTTAACGGCAGAACTTTCTCAGTTAACATTAATAATGATATAGACTGACGAACTGATAATATTGTTTACGTTTTAACTTGAAATTCTAATAACTGTGGTATTCAATATGTGGGACAAACAGGTCGCCCTTTAAAAACACGTTTTGGACAACATTGTTCTAAAATTCGAAACAACAGTAAATTTAAAACATTTTTATACCAACACTTTAAGCATTCAGGACACCGTTTACAAAATATTTCCGTTCAACCAGTAGAAAAACTTTCATTTGACAGCACTGCTTCAAGAGCATTTAAAATCAGGGCCAGGCTCGTTTCGGAGCAGAAATGGATTAAAAAATTACAAACTCCTTACCCACTTGGTTTAAATGATAATATTTATCAAGAAGGCAACATTTCTAAAAATCCTGATTATGACGTCTTTGAATTACTTGAAATACGTAAAAGAAAATCGAGGTCGCACGGAAGCAGAACTAATGGAAACATAAAAAGAAAATCACGTATTCGTTGTTCTATTCATGACCTACATATTATTTTAAAACAATCTGGCAGACACGCTATGCTATCTAGGTTAGCTTCTCTTTCTATATCAAGTTTGCAGAAACTGGATGAGGAAGCCGACGACATCGTCATTAGAACCCATCCATTTTACGAGGTTGCTAGTCTTATTCAGTGTTATACTCGGCATGTTCTCAGGCCGCATATTGACTTGGAATCTGACCATCAAAGACATTTCCTTAAAATTTCTTTTTTAAATAAAGGAATAGATTTTATTGACCTTCCTAGTATATTTAAAGATAAAACAGTTCAATCGGCGGTTCCTATTTATTTTAAGAATACTGAATCGCCTATGGTTTGTTATAAATACAACAAACCAACTAGAATTTTTAATTACAATAAAATTACTTCGGATTTACAGATCATTGAAAATACACCAAAATCTTGAGATTGTTTAACTTCTAAATATTGCTATAAGCCTGCCGGTCATATTGTTACCGGTGATCTTAATTTAATCAAAGACTCTAGAATTCGTAATTTAATTTCTAAAGGTCCCAAATATAGAATATCATCCAAAATTGACTTTAATGCATGCCGTGCAGAAATTGCCGAGTCTTTGAACTTATTTTGCAATAAATGGTGCAAAAGAGAACATGCCGAGCCTAATGCACTTTCTAACTGGAAAAAGCACATATTCAAAATAATTGACACCCGTATATCATTTTATGAAAGAAACATTGCTTTATTACCACCTCGACCTCGTTTTAACTTTCGTCATTTGAAAAAAGGAATTCAAGACTTTCATAACAGATTTGTTTTAACACCTGCTGATAAGGCTTCTAATAATGTAATTATAGTGTGACGAATACACTATATTAATATTCAAACTGAAGAACTGAACAGCACTAATGCTTATATACTGACTTCTTCATCTGAGAGTGATATTGTTACTGCACACACTCTACAAATTACAAAATTTAGAATCAGTATTGAGCCGAAACAAGACAAAGTACCTACTATGTATTGGTTACCTAAAATGCATAAAACACCGTATAAAGCAAGATTTATTGCTAACTCTAGTTCTTGCACTACTACTAAATTATCTGTGCTCTTAACATCTTGTCTTACAGCTATAAAAGAACACGTAATTAGGTATTGTGATAAGGTTTTTGAAACTTCTGGCAAAAATTTATTTTGGTCGATTAAGAATTCAAATGACGTTTTGAATAAGCTTAAATCAAATAATTATCGGGCGTTCTGTTTGTCTACTTACGATTTCTCAACATTATACACTTCGCTCCCTCATAATTTAATAAGAGACAAACTAACCAGTCTCATTGAAAAAACGTTTGCTAGAGAGAATAAAGCCTTCATCGCTTGTAATGAACATAGGGCATTTTTTACAGATGGTTCTTATGATAATTATACCTTATGGACTTGTCAAGACCTTATAGAGTCGCTAACTTTCTTACTAGATAATATTTATGTTAGATTCGGTACCTCTATTTATAAACAAGTAATAGGCATCCCAATGGGTACTAATTGTGCACCCCTTGTTGCTGATCTGTTTTTATACTGTTATGAAAGAGACTTTATGTTATCTCTTTCTACTGAACATCAAGATGATATAATTACAGCTTTTAACAACACCTCGAGGTACCTTGATGATTTATTAAATATAGACAATAACCATTTTCCATTACTTGTTAATAAGATTTATCCTAAAGAACTACAACTTAACAAAGCGAACACTTCAGAAAAGCAAGCAAACTTTCTCGATCTAAATCTGTCCATTGAAAATGGTTATGTCACTACTAAAATTTATGATAAAAGAGATGATTTTAATTTTAATATAGTAAATTTTCCGTTTTTAGACGGCGATGTTCCCCGTGCAACATCTTATGGGGTTTATATCTCACAGCTTGTTCGCTTTTCAAGAGCTTGCAACAATGTTAATGATTTCAATGAACGTAATCTTTGCATTACAGAAAAACTTTTAAAACAAGGTTATCGGTATCACAAATTAAGGAAAACCTTTTGCAAGTTTTATCGCCGATACCCAGATTTAATTCATAAATACAAATGCAGTTTAAAATCACTTTTGCAACAAGGTATTTCACAACCAGTTTTTTATGGAGATTTAATTTATAAACTTAAAAAGATAAAAGGCAGTGTTAATTTCTCCCGGTTATTCGTAAAAACCATCTGTAAATTTAAAAAGAAAGGTTACCAACATGATATTTTACAGCGCTCTGCAGGCCTAGTGATTAACCCTTCTACAGTTGATCATTATGCTTACCTCTTTGATTGCACGACGGTGGCAGGGGTTAAAGAGTTTATGAAGGTTAATGGGGAAATCTTTTCTTAAAAGAACCTAGAAGCTCGATTTGTTTCTTTTATCCCTGTCATCGTGTTCTTGCTGATTTTACTCCAGATGCTCTGGTCTCGGAAAGATCATTGAGTACCCGCCCTTTGGCTTTGCAATGCTATTAGCTTCTTATGTTTTTATGTTTGTATGCTTTTGCATACAACATTGTTGAGCTGATGGGTGGGTTGGAGTTATTTCACCAAGACAATTTGTACTTGTCTTGTGATACGAGAACCTGTTGGGGCAAGTGTGAGGTTGGTGCACCCTAGAACCTGGTTTAAACCCCCAGTGGCAATTAGATTTGCCACTGACCGTTCCAAGGCGGTAACCCCTCGGGTTCTCATTTTTGTTTTTTGTTAGTGGCGTCCTTTTTAAACTGATTATTTTATTAACCATGCTTTCTCCCCCTCTCTTCTTCTTGACTGTGTGGGGAGGCTGTTGTTTTCTGAATGTGGCAATTCCTGATATGCATATTTCAATTTTTTACCATTATTTTACCGTTATTTTCACTCCAGTTACCATTATTTACCATTATCTTACCGTTGTTTTCACTCCAGCTCAGGTTACCATAATTTACCATTATTTTACCGTTATTTTCACTCCAGTTACCATTATTAACCATTTTTTTACCGTTATTTTCACTCCAGCTCAAGTTAAAATCATTTAAAATTCTTTTACTGTTATTTTCACTCCAGTTACCATTTTTTACCATTATTTTACCGTTATTTCCACTCAAGTTACAACTATTTACCATAATTTACCGTTATTTTGACTCCATTTACCATTATTTACCATCATATTACCGATATTTTTACTCCAGCTCCAGTTGCCATTAATTACCATTATGTTACCGTTATTTTCACTCCAGTTACCATTTTCACCATTATTTTACCGTTATTTTCACTCGTTACCATTATTTACCATTATTTTACCGGTATTTTCACTCCATTTACCATTATTAACCATTATATTACCGATATTTTCAGTACAGCTCCAGTTGCCATTAATAATCATTATGGTACCGATATTTTCACTCCAGTTACCATTATTTTCCATTAGTTTACCGTTATTTTCCCTCCATTTACCATTAATTACCATTATCTTACCGATATTTTCAGTCCAGCTCCAGTTGCCATTAATAATCATTATGTTACCGATATTCTCACTAAAGTTGCCATAATTTACCATTATTTTACCGTTATTTTCAATTCATTTTATCATTATTTACCATTATTTTAACGTTATTTTCTCTCCAGCTCCAGTTACCATCTTTTACCGTTATTTTACCGTTATTTTCACTCCAATTACCATAATTTACGATTATTGTACCGTAATTTTCACTCCAGTTACCATTATTTACAATTATTTTACCGTTTTTTTCACTCCAGATCTAGTTCCCATTATTTACCATTATTTTACCGTTATTTTCACTCCAGTTACCATTTTAACAATTATTTTACCGTTATTTTCACTCGTTACAATTATTTACCATTATCTTGCCGTTATTTTCACTCCATTTACCATTATTTACCATTATATTACCGATATTTTCACTCCAGTAACCATTATGGACCATTATTTTACTGTTATTTTCACTCCAGTTACCATAATTTACCTTTTTTTACCGTTATTTTCACTCCAGTTACCATTATTCACCATTATTTTACCGTTATTTTCACTCCAGCTCCAGTTATCATAATTTACCTTTATTGTACCGTTATTTTCACTCCAGTTACCATTATTTACCATTATCTTACCGTTGTTTTCACTTCAGCTCCAGTTACCATAATTTACCATTATTTTACCGTTATTTTCACTCCAGCTACCATAATTTAGCATTATTTTACCGTTAAATTAACTCCAGCTCCAGTTACCATTATTAACCATTATTTTACGTTATTTTCACTCCATTTATCATTATTAACCATTATTGTACCACTATTTTCACTCCAGCTTAAGTTGCCATTATTTACCATTATTTTACCGTTATATTAACTCCAGCTCCAGTTACCAAAATATACCATTATTTTACCGTTATTTCACTCCAGCTACAGTTACCAAAATTTACCATTATTTTTCCGTTATTTTCACTCCAGTTACCATTATTAAACATTTTTTACCGTTATTTTCACTCCAGCTATAGTAAACATAATTTACTATTATTCTAGCGTTATTTTCACTCCAGTCACCATTATTTACCATTATTTTACCGTTATTTTCAATACAGCTCCAGTTACCATAATTAACCATTATTTTACCGTTACTTTCACTCCATTTACTTTTATTTACCATTATTTTACCGTTATTTTCACTCCAGCTCCAGTTCCCATTATTTACCATTATTATACTGTGTTTTTTTTCACTCCATTTACCATTATTTACCATTATTTTACCGTTGTTTTCACTCCAGCTCCAGTTTCCATTTCTTAGTATTATTTTACCGTTATTTTCACTCCAGTTACCATTTTTACCATTTTTTTACTGTTATTTTCACTCAAGTTACCATTATCTACCATTATTTTACCGTTATTTTCACTCCATTTACCTTTATTTACCATTATATTACCGACATTTTCACTCCAGCTCCAGTTGCTATTAATTACCATTATGTTATCGTTATTTTCACTCTAGTTACCATTATTTACCATTATTTACCATTATTTTACCGTTTTTTACAATCCAGCTCCAGTTACCATAATTTACCATTATTCGACCGTTATTTTCTCTCCAGTTACCATTATTTACCATTATCTTACCGTTTTTTTCACGCCATTTACCATAATTTACCATTATTTTACCGTTATTTTTACTCCGGCTACCATTTACCATTATTTTACCGTTATTTTCACTGCAGCTCCAGTTACCAATAATTACCATTATTTTACAGTTTTTTTTCACTCGATTTACCAATATTTACCATTTTTTTACCGTTATTTTTACTCCAGTTACCACTATTTACCTTTTTACCATTATTTTCACTCCAGTAACCATCATTTACCATTATTTTATCGTTGTTTTCACTCCAGTTACCTAAATTTACCATTTTTTACCGTTATTTTCACTCCAGTTACCATTATTTACCATTATTTTACATTATTTCCAATTAAGCTCCAGTAACCATTATTCACCATTATTTTACCGTTATTTTCACTCCATTTATTACTATTAACCATTATTTTACTGCTATTTTCACTCAAGCTTAAGTTACCATTATTTACCATTATTTTACCGTTATTTTAACTCCAGCTCCAGTTACCATAATTTACCATTATTTTACCGTTATTTTCACTCCAGCTCCAGTTACCATAATTTACCATTATATTACCGTTATTTTCACTTCATTCACCATTATGTACCATTATTTTACCGTTATTTTCACTCCAGCTCCAGTTACCATTAATTACCAAGTTTTTACTGTTTTTTTTCACTCCAGTTAATATTATTTACCATTATTTTACAATTATTTTCACTCCAGCTCCAGTTACCATTTTTTACCATTATTTTACCGTTACTTTCACTCCAGTTACCATTTCTACTATTATTTTACCGTTATTTTTACTCCAGTTACCATAATTTACCATTATTTTATCGTTATTTTCACTCCAGTTACCATTATTTACCATTATTTTACCGTTATTTTCACTCCAGCTCCAGTTACCATTTTTTACCATTATTTTACCGTTATTTTCACTCCAGTTACTATTATTTACCATTATCTTACCGTTATTTTCACTCCATTTACAATAATTTACCATTATATTACTGATATCTTCACTCCAGCTCCAGTTGCCATTAATAACCATTATGTTACCGTTATTTTCACTCCAGTTACCAGAATTTACCATTATTTTACCGTTATTTTCAATCCAGGTCCAGTTACCATAATTTACCATTATTTTACCATTATTTTCACTCCAGCTCCAGTTACCATTTTTACCATTATTGTTCCGTTATTTTCACTTCATTTACCATTATTTGCCATTATTTTACCGTTATTTTTCACTCCAGATCCAGTTAACAGAATTTATTATTTTTTTACCGTTATTTTCACTCCAGTTACCATTATTAACCATTTTGTTACCGTTATTTTCACCGCAGCTCCAGTTAAAATAATTTAAAATTCTTTTACCGTTATTTTCACTCCAGTTACCATAATTTACCATTATTTTACCGTTGTTTTTACTCCAGTTACCATAATTTACCATTATTTTATCGTTATTTTCACTCCAGTTAACATAATTTACCTTTTTTACCATTATTTTCACTCCAGTAACCATAATCTACCATTATTTTTTCGTTATTATCACTCCAGTTAAAATAATTTACCATTTTTTTACCGTTATTTTCACTCCAATTACCATTATTTACCATTATTTTACGGTTATTTTCAATCCAGCTGCAGTTACCAAAATTTACCATTATTTTACCGTTATTTTCAATCCAGCTCCAGTTACCATAATTTACCATTATTTTAACACTATTTACACTCCAGTTACCATCATTAACCATTTTTTACCGTTAGTTTTACTCCAGCTCCACTTACCATAATTTACCATTATTTTACCGTTATTTTCACTCCAGTTACCATTATTTACCATTATTTTACCGTTATTTTCAATCCAGCTACAGTTACCATAATTTACCATTATTCGACCGTTATTTTCACTCCAGTTACCATTATTTAGCGTTAATTTACCGTAATTTTCACTCAAGCTCCATTTAAAATTATTTACCATTATTTTTCCGTTATTTTCACTTCATTTACCATTATTTACCATTATTTTACCGCTATTTTCACTCCAGCTCCAGATACCATCTTTTACCGTTACTTTACCGTTATTTTCACTCTAGTTACCATAATTTACGATTATTTTACCGTTATTTTCACTCCAGTTAAATTATTTACCATTATTTTACCGTCAATTTCACTCCAGATCTAGTTACCATTATTTACCATTATTTTACCGTTATTTTCACTCCAGTTACCATTTTAACAATTATTTTACCGTTATTTTCATTCGTTACAATTATTTACCATTATCTTCCAGTTATTTTCACTCCATTTACCATTATTTACCATAATGTTACCGATATTTTCACTCCAGTAACCTTTATGTGCCATTATTTTACCCTTATTTTCACTCCAGTTACCATAATTTACCTTTTTTACCGTTATTTTCACTCCAGTTACCATTATTTACCATTATTTTACCGTTATTTTTACTCCAGCTCCAGTTACCATAATTTACCATTATTTTACCGTTAATTTCACTCCAGTTACCATTATTTACCATTATCTTACAATTGTTTTCACTCCAGCTCCAGTTACCATAATTAACCATTATTTTATCGTTATTTTCACTCCAGTTACCATTATCAACCATTTTTTTACCGTTATTTTCACTCCAGCTCAAGTTAAAATAATTTAAAATTCTTTTACTGTTATTTTCACTCCACTTACCATTTTTTACCATTTTTTTACCGTTATTTCCACTCAAGTTACAACAATTTACCATAATTGACCGTTATTTTGACTCCATTTACCATTATTTACCATTATATTACCGATATTTTTACTCCAGCTCCAGTTGCCATTAATTACCATTATGTTACCGTTATTTTCACTCCAGTTACCATTTTTACCATTATTTTACCGTTATTTTCACTCGTTACCATTATTTACCATTATATTACCGATATTTTCAGTCCAGCTCCAGTTGCCATTAATAATCATTATGTTACCGATATTTTCACTCCAGTTACCATAATTTACCTTTTTTACCGTTATTTTCACTCCAGTTACCATTATTTACCATTATTTTACCGTTATTTTTACTCCAGCTCCAGTTACCATAATTTACCATTATTTTACCGTTAATTTCACTCCAGTTACCATTATTTACCATTATCTTACAATTGTTTTCACTCCAGCTCCAGTTACCATAATTAACCATTATTTTATCGTTATTTTCACTCCAGTTACCATTATCAACCATTTTTTTACCGTTATTTTCACTCCAGCTCAAGTTAAAATAATTTAAAATTCTTTTACTGTTATTTTCACTCCACTTACCATTTTTTACCATTTTTTTACCGTTATTTCCACTCAAGTTACAACAATTTACCATAATTGACCGTTATTTTGACTCCATTTACCATTATTTACCATTATATTACCGATATTTTTACTCCAGCTCCAGTTGCCATTAATTACCATTATGTTACCGTTATTTTCACTCCAGTTACCATTTTTACCATTATTTTACCGTTATTTTCACTCGTTACCATTATTTACCATTATATTACCGATATTTTCAGTCCAGCTCCAGTTGCCATTAATAATCATTATGTTACCGATATTTTCACTCCAGTTACCATTATTTACCATTATTTTACCGTTATTTCCCCTCCATTTACCATTAATTACCATTATCTTACCGATATTTTCAGTCCAGCTCCAGTTGCCATTAATTATCATTATGTTACCAATATTTTCACTAAAGTTGCCATAATTTTCCATTATTTTACCGTTATTTTCACTCCAGTTACCATTTAAACAATTTTTTACCGTTATTTTCACTCGTTACCATTATTTACCATTATATTACCGTTATTTTCACTCCATTTACCATTATTCACCATTATGTTTCCGATATTTTCACTCCAGTAACCATTATGTACCATTATTTTACTGTTATTTTCACTCCAGTTACCATAATTTACCTTTTTTACCGTTATTTTTACTCCAATTACCATTATTTACCATTATTTTACCGTTATTTTCACTCCAGCTCCAGTTACCATAATTTACCATTATTTTACCGTTATTTTCACTCCAGTTACCATTATTTACCATTATCTTACCGTTGTTTTCACTCCAGCTCCAGTTACCATAATTTACCATTATTTTACCGTTATTTTCACTTCAGCTACCATAATTTAGCATTATTTTACCGTTAAATTAACTCCAGCTCCAGTTACCATTATCAACCATTATTTTACGTTATTTTCACTCCATTTATCATTATTAACCATTATTGTAGCACTATTTTCACTCCAGCTTAAGTTACCATTATTTACCATTATTTTACCGTTATATTAACTCCAGCTCCAGTTACCAAAATTTACCAATATTTTACCGTTATTTCACTCCAGCTACAGTTACCAAAATTTACCATAATTTTTCCGTTATTTTCACTCCAGTTATCATTATTAAACATTTTTTACCGTTATTTTCACTCCAGCTCCAGTAACCATAATTTACTATTATTCTACCGTTATTTTCACTCCAGTTACCATTATTTACCATTATTTTACCGTTATTTTCAATACAGCTCCAGTTACCATAATTAACCATTATTTTACCGTTACTTTCACTCCATTTACCATTATTTACCATTATTTTATGGTTATTTTCACTCCAGCTCCAGTTACCATTATTTACCATTATTATACTGTGTTTTTTTTTCACTCCATTTACCATTATTTACCATTATTTTACCGTTATTTTCACTCCAGCTCCAGTTACCATTTATTAGCATTATTTTACCGTTATTTTCACTCCAGTTACCATTTTTACCATTTTTTTTACTGTTATTTTCACTCAAGTTACCATTATTTACCTTTATTTTACCGTTATTTTCACTCCATTTACCTTTATTTGCCATTATATTACCAATATTTTCACTCCAGCTCATATCGCTATTAATTACCATTATGTTACCGTTATTTTCACTCCAGTTACCGTTATTTACCAATATTTACCATTATTTTACCGTTTTTTACAATCCAGCTCCAGTTACCATAATTTACCATTATTCGACCGTTATTTTCGCTCCAGTTACCATTATTTACCATTATCTTACCGTTTTTTCACACCATTTACCATTATTTACCATTATTTTACCGTTATTTTCACTCCAGTTACCATAATTTACCATTATTTTACCGTTATTTTTATTCTATTTACCATTATTTACCATTATTTTACCGTTATTTTCACTCCTTCTCCAGTTACCATAATTTACAATTACTTTACCGTTATTTTCACTCCAGTTACCATCATTTAACATTATCTTACCGTTATTTTCACTCCAGCTCCAGTTAACATAATTTACCATTATTTTACCGTTATTTTCACTCCAGTTACCATTATTAACATTATCTTACCGTTATTTTTACACCAGCTCCAGTTACCAATATTTACCATTATCTTACCGCTATTTTCACTCCAGTTACCATTATTTACCATTATTTTACCTTATTTTCACTCCAGTTACCATTATTTACCATTTTGTACCATTATTTTCACTCCAGTTACCATAATTTACCATTTTTCTACCGTTATTTTCACTCTAATTACCATTATTTACCATTATTTTACCGTTATTTTCAATCCAGCTCCTGGTACCGTTATTTACAATTATTTCTTCGTTATTTTCACTCCAGCTCCAGTTACCATAATTTACCATTATTTTACCTTTATTTTAACTCCAGTTACCTTTATTAACCATTTTTTACCGTTATTATCACTCCAGCTCCAGTAACCATAATTTACCATTATTTTACGTTATTTTCACTCCAGTTACCATTATTTACCATTATTTTACCGTTATTTTCATACCAGCTCCATTTACCAATATTTACCTTTATTTTGCCATAATGTTCACTCCTGTTACCATTATTTACCATTATCTTACCGTTATTTTCACTCCAGTTACCATTATTTACCATTATTTTTATTTATTTTCACTTCAGCTCCAGTTACCATAATTTAACTTTATTTTACCTTTATTTTCACTCCATTGACCATTATTTACCATTATTTTACCGTTATTTTCACTCCAGTTACCATAATTTGCCATTATTGTACCGTTATTTTCATTCCATTTACCATTATTTACCATTATTTTACCGTTATTTTCACTCCAGCTCCAGTTCCCATAATTTACCATTTTTTACCGTTATTTTTACTCCAGTTACCATTATTTACCATTATCTTTCCGTTATTTTCATTCCAGCTCCAGTTACTATAATTTACCAGTACTTTACCGTTATTTTCACTCCATTTACCAATATTTACCATTATTTTACCGTTTTTTTTCACTCCAGATACTATTATTTACCATTATTTTACCCTTATTTTCACTCCAGTTACCATTATTTTCCTTTTTTTACCATTATTTTAACTCCAGTAACCATAATTTTCCATTATTTTACCATTATTTTCACTCCAATAACCATTATTTACCACCTAGAACCTGGTTTTAACCCCAAAGGTTCTCTTCTTCGTTAATTGTTTGTGGCGTCCTATTTGAATTGACATAAATATATAAAACATGCGCTCTCTCTCTCTTCCTCCCTTCTTTTCGATGCGTGGGGAGGTTGTGTTTTGTGAGTGTGGCTATTCCTGATATGCATATATTGCTTTTTAAAAGTTATTTTCACTCCAATTACCATTATTACCCTTATTTTACCGCTATTTTCAATCCAGTTCCAGTTACCGTTATTTACAATTATTTTACCGTTATTTTCACTCCAGCTCCAGTTACCATTATTTACCATTATTTTACCGTTATTTTCACTCCATTTATCATTATTAACCATTTTTTCTCTCCAGGTACCATTATTTACCATTTTCTTATCGTCATTTTCACTCCAGCTCCAGTTACCATAAATTACCATTATTTTACCGTTATTTTCACTCCATTTATCATTATTTACCATTATTTTACCGTTATTTTCAGTCCAGCTCCAGTTACCATTATTTATAATGTTGTTTACTGTTTCTTATTACTCCAGTTACAATTAATTACCATTATTTTACCGTTATTTTCACTCCAGCTCCAGTTACCATTTTTTACTATTATTTTACCATTATGACTCCGGTTACCATTTTTACCATTATTTTACCGTTATTTTCACTCCAGTTACCATAATTTACCCTTATTTTATCGCTTTTTTCACTCCAGTTACCATTATTTACCATTATTTTACCGTTATTTTCACTCCAGCTCCAGTTACCATTTTTCACCATTATTTTACCGTTATTTTCACTCAAGTTACCATTATTTACCAAATTTTACCGTTATTTTCAGTCCATTTACCATTATTTACCATTATATTACCGATATTTTTACTCCAGATCCAGTTGCCATTAATTACCATTATGTTACCGTTATTTTCACTCCAGTTACCATTATTTACCATTATTTTACAGTTATTAAACTCCAGCTCCAGTTACCATAATATACCATTATTTTTCCGTTATTTTCACTCCAGTTACCATTATTAAACATTTTTTTACCGTTATTTTCACTACAGCTCCAGTTGAAATAATTTAAAATTCTTTTACCGTTATTTTCACTCCAGTTACCATAATTTACCATTATTTTACCGTTATTTTCACTCCAGTTACCATAATGTACCATTATTTTATCGTTATTTTCACTCCGGTAACATAATTTAGCATTATTTTACCGTTATTTTCACTCCAGCTCCAGTTACCATAATTAAGCATTATTTTACCTTTATTTTCACTCCAGTTGCCATTTTTACCATTATTTTACCGTTATTTTCACTCGTTACCATTATTTACCATTATTTTACCGATATTTTTACTCCATTTACCATTATTTAAAATTATATTACCGATATTTTCACTCCAGCTCCAGTTGGGGTTAATTATCATTATGTGACCGATATTTTCACCCCAGTTACCATTATTTACCATTATTTTACCGTTATTTTAAATCCAGCTCCAGTTACCATTATTTACCACTATATTACCGTTATTTTCACTCCAGCTCCAGTTACCTTAATTTACCATTATTCTATCGTTATTTTTACTCCAGTTACCAATATTTACATTATTTTACCGTTATTTTCACTCCAGTTACCATAATTTACCATTTTTTCGCGTTATTTTCCCTCCAGTTACCATTATTTACCATTATTTTACCGTTATTTTATATTCCAGCTCCATTTACCATTATTTACCTTTATGTTACCGTAATGTTCACTCCAGTTACAAATATTTACCATTATTTTACCGTTATTTTCACTCCAGTTACCATTATTTACCATTATTTTACCTTTATTTTCACTCCAGCTCCAGCTACCATAATTTACCATTATTTTACCGTTATTTTCACTCTATTTACCATTTTGTACCATTATTTTACCGTTTGTTTCACTGCAGTTACCATAATTTACCATTATTTTACCGTTATTTTCACTCCAGTTACCATTCTTTACCATTATTTAATCGTTATTTTAACTCCAGCTCCAGTTACCATAATTTACCATTATTTTACCGTTATTTTCACTCCGGCTACCATTATTTACCATTATTTTACTTTTAATTTCACTCCAGCTCCAGTTACCGTTATTTACCATTATTTTACCGTTATTTTCACTCCAGCTCCAGTTACCATTATTTACCATAATTTACCGTTATTTTCACTCCATTAACCATTATTTATCATTATATTACCGATAGTTTCACTCAACCTCCAGTTACCATTATTTACCATTATTTTACCTTTATTTTCACTCAAGTTACCATTATTTACCATAATTAACCGTTATTTTCACTCCATTTACCATTATTAACCATTATTTTACCGCTATTTTCACTCGTGCTTAAGATACCATTATTTACCATTATTTTACCGTTATTTTAACTCCAGATCCAGCTACCAAAATTTACCATTATTTTACCGTTATTTTCACTCCAGCTCCAGTTACCATAATTTACCATTATTTTTCCGTTATTTTCACTCCAGTTACCATTATTAACCATTTTTTACCGTTATTTTCAATCCAGCTCCACTAACCATAATTTACCATTATTTTACCGTTTTTTTCACTCCAGTTACCCTAATTTACCATTATTTTACCATTATTTTCACTACTGCTCCAGTTACCATAATTTACCATTATTTTACCGTTATTTTCATTCGTTACAATTATTTACCATTATCTTACCGTTATTTTCACTCCATTTACCATTATTTACCATAATGTTACCGATATTTTCACTCCAGTAACCATTATGTACCATTATTTTACCCTTATTTTCACTCCAGTTACCATAATTTACCTTTTTTTACCGTTATTTTCACTCCAGTTACCATTATTTACCATTATTTTACCGTTATTTTTACTCCATCTCCAGTTACCATAATTTACCATTATTTTACCGTTATTTTCACTCCAGTTACCAATATTTACCATTATCTTACAATTGTTTTCACTCCAGCTCCAGTTACCATAATTTACCTTTATTTTACCGTTATTTTCACTCCAGTTACCATTATCAACCATTTTTTACCGTTATTTTCACTCCAGCTCAAGTTAAAATAATTTAAAATTCTTTTACTGTTATTTTCACTCCAGTTACCATTTTTTACCATTATTTTACCGTTATTTCCATTCAAGTTACAACAATTTACCATAATTGACCGTTATTTTGACTCCATTTACCATTATTTACCATTATATTACCGATATTTTTACTCCAGCTCCAGTTGCCATTAATTACCATTATGTTACCGTTATTTTCACTCCAGTTACCATTTTTACCATTATTTTACCGTTATTTTCACTCGTTACCATTATTTACCATTATATTACCGATATTTTCAGTCCAGCTCCAGTTGCCATTAATAATCATTATTTTACCGATATTTTCACTCCAGTTACCATTATTTACCATTATTTTACCGTTATTTCCCCTCCATTTACCATTAATTACCATTATCTTACCGATATTTTCAGTCCAGCTCCAGTTGCCATTAATTATCATTATTATGTTACCGATATTTTCACTAAAGTTGCCATAATTTTCCATTATTTTACCGTTATTTTCACTCCAGTTACCATTTAAACAATTTTTTTACCGTTATTTTCACTCGTTACCATTATTTACCATTATCTTACCGTTATTTTCACTCCATTTACCATTATTCACCATTATGTTACCGATATTTTCACTCCAGTAACCATTATGTACCATTATTTTACTGTTATTTTCACTCCAGTTACCATAATTTACCTTTTTTTACCGTTATTTTCACTCCAATTACCATTATTTACCATTATTATACCGTTATTTTCACTCCAGCTCCAGTTACCATAATTTACCATTATTTTACCGTTATTTTCACTCCAGTTACCATTATTTACCATTATCTTACCTTTGTTTTCACTCCAGCTCCAGTTACCATAATTTACCATTATTTTACCGTTATTTTCACTTCAGCTACCATAATTTAGCATTATTTTACCGTTAAATTAACTCCAGCTCCAGTTACCATTATCAACCATTATTTTACGTTATTTTCACTCCATTTATCATTATTAACCATTATTAATTAACTAAAACAATATTGACACAATATGTACAATTCGGTCCACCTTATATGGGGTGCACTCAATTCATATGAAATTTCAACAGGGCCATTACGAGATAACCTGGGCCAATACGGGTTTTACTGAGCCAATATGAGATCGCATGATTCTGATTGGATAATGAACTGGTCCAATATGGATTAAATCACTTCCTTTTAAAAACAAACATGCCGCCATTTTGGAATTTCTAAGTCGAATTTTTATGGATAAAAATGATAATAGATAGTGTGACTTTGGACACGAGGTGCATTTATTCAAAGCGGCAGAGTATAAGTCTATGTTGCCGCTTTTGGTCGTTTCTTTCTGTGTAATGAAAATCTTTGAGTTTATCTAACTCATCAGTACAACAACAACGCGGATGTCTGCAGCAAGAATTCTTGAAACTAAAAAACAGTGACTTTTAAGGGATTACTCTTGATTTGAGCAAGTATATTCAGAAAAATTTTGCAAAAAGGATCAAAGCTTCGTTTGGATAACTTACAGACATGATAAATTGAGTATAACATGCGGAATTCGTGGATGGAATGTGCGAAAAAAGAAATTTTTTTGGATATATTTGGATATAAACTAAATTTAGACTGGAAGAACAAGAGAGTTGGCTGCCACAGTGTGTAGGAATGTTCAGGTTGTTTTTATATTCAAAACAAAACAACCTTCATATCTGCATCTCCATGGTAGCTTATATCAGCCAGGTCACTACTGGACATAGACTCATTGAAGATGCCAGACATTAGAATCAGAGTTGACACTTCATCTCTTCAGGCCGGTAAATTAGCAAGTCTAGAACTATGAATATTGTGTTAATTAATAAAATTGTCATTAATCAAGTGAATTCATATTGGCCTTGTTATTGGGTCTCGGGCAGTCATATTAGCCCTCGGCCTTCGGCCTCGGGCCAATATGACTACCCTTGACCCAATAACAAGGCCAATATGAATTCACTTGATTAATAACATTATATTATTGTACCACTATTTTCACTCCAGCTTAAGTTACCATTACTTACCATTATTTTACCGTTATATTAACTCCAGCTCCAGTTACCAAAATTTACCAATATTTTACCGTTATTTCACTCCAGCTACAGTTACCAAAATTAACCATAATTTTTCCGTTATTTTCACTCAAGTTACCATTATTAAACATTTTTTAACGTTATTTTCACTCCAGCTCCAGTAACCATAATTTACTATTATTCTACCGTTATTTTCACTCCAGTTACCATTATTTACCACTATTTTACCGTTATTTTCAATACAGCTCCAGTTACCATAATTAACCATTATTTTACCGTTACTTTCACTCCATTTACCATTATTTACCATTATTTAACCGTTATTTTCACTCCAGCACCAGTTACCATTTATTAGCATTATTTTACCGTTATTTTCACTCCAGTTACCATTTTTACCATTTTTTTTACTGTTATTTTCACTCAAGTTACCATTATTTACCATTATTTTACGGTTATTTTCACTCCATTTACCTTTATTTGCCATTATATTACCGATATTTTCACTCCAGCTCCAATCGCTATAAAAAACCATTATGTTACCGTTATTTACCATTATTTACCATTATTTTACCGTTTTTTACAATCCAGCTCCAGTTACCATAATTTACCATTATTCGACCGTTATTATCGCTCCAGTTACCATTATTTACCATTATCTTCCCGTTTTTTCACACCATTTACCATTATTTACCATTATTTTACCGTTATTTTCACTCCAGTTACCATAATTTACCATTATTTTACCGTTATTTTCATTCTATTTACCATTATTTACCATTATTTTACCGTTATTTTCACTCCTTCTCCAGTTACCATAATTTACCATTACTTTACCGTTATTTTCACTCCAGTTACCATCATTTAGTATTATCTTACCGTTATTTTCACTCCAGCTCCAGTTAACATAATTTACCATTATTTTTGCCGTTATTTTCACTCCAGTTACCATTATTTACCATTATCTTACAGTTATTTTTACACCAGCTCCAGTTACCAATATTTACCATTATCTTACCGCTATTTTCACTCCAGTTACCATTATTTACCATTATTTTACCCTTATTTTCACTCCAGTTACCATTATTTACCATTTTGTACCATTATTTTCACTCCAGTTGCCATAATTTACAATTTTTCTACCGTTATTTTCACTCTAATTACCATTATTTACCATTATTTTACCGTTATTTTCAATCCAGCTCCTGTTACCGTTATCTACAATTATTTCTTCGTTATTTTCACTCCAGCTCCAGTTACCATAATTTACCATTATTTTACCTTTATTTTAACTCCAGTTACCTTTATTAACCATTTTTTACCGTTATTTTCACTCCAGCTCCAGTAACCATAATTTACCCCTATTTTACGTTATTTTCACTCCAGTTACCATTATTTACCATTATTTTACCGTTATTTTCATACCAGCTCCATTTACCATTATTTACCTTTATTTTACCATAATGTTCACTCCTGTTACCATTATTTACCATTATCTTACCGTTATTTTCACTCCAGATACCATTATTTACCATTATTTTTCCTTTATTTTCACTTCAGCTCCAGTTACCATAATTTAACTTTATTTTACCTTTATTTTCACTCCATTGACAATTATTTACCATTATTTCACCGTTATTTTCACTCCAGTTACCATAATTTGCCATTATTGTACCGTTATTTTCATTCCATTTACCATTATTTACCATTATTTTACCGTTATTTTCACTCCAGCTCCAGTTCCCATAATTTACCATTTTTTACCGTTATTTTTACTCCAGATACCATTATTTACCATTATCTTTCCGTTATTTTCATTCCAGCTCCAGTTACTATAATTAACCATTACTTTACCGTTATTTTCACTCCATTTACCAATATTTACCATTATTTTACCGTTTTTTTTTCACTCCAGATACTATTATTTACCATTATTTTACCCTTATTTTCACTCCAGTTCCCATTATTTTAACTCCAGTAACCATAATTTTCCATTATTTTACCATTATTTTCACTCCAATTACCATTATTTACCACCTAGAACCTGGTTTTAACCCCCAGTGGCAATTTGTTTTGCCACTGACCGTTCCAAGGCGGTATCCCCAAAGGTTCTCTTTTTCGTTAATTGTTTGTGGCGTCCTATTTGAATTGACATACCTATATAAAACATGCGCTCTCTCTCTTCCTCCCTTCTTTTCGATGCGTGGGGAGGCTGTGTTTTGTGAGTGTGGCTATTCCTGATATGCATATATTGCTTTTTAAAAGTTATTTTCACTCCAATTACCATTATTACCCTTATTTTACCGTTATTTTCAATCCAGTTCCAGTTACCGTTATTTACAATTATTTTACCGTTATTTTCACTCCAGCTCCAGTTACCATTATTTACCATTATTTTACCGTTATTTTCACTCCATTTATCATTATTAACCTTTTTTTTTTCTCCAGTTACCATTATTTACCATTTTCTTATCGTCATTTTCACTCCAGCTCCAGTTACCATAAATTACCATTATTTTACCGTTATTTTCACTCCATTTATCATTATCTACCATTATTTTACCGTTATTTTCACTCCAGCTCCAGTTACCATTTTTTACTATTATTTTACCATTATGACTCCGGTTACCATTTTTACCATTATTTTACCGTTATTTTCACTCCAGTTACCATAATTTACCCTTATTTTATCTCTTTTTTCACTCCAGTTACCATTATTTACCATTTATTTACCGTTATTTTCACTCCAGCTCCAGTTACCATTTTTTACCATTATTTTACCGTTATTTTCACTCAAGTTACCATTATTTACCATATTTTACCGTTATTTTCAGTCCATTTACCATTATTAACCATTATATTACCGATATTTTCACTCCAGATCCAGTTGCCATTAATTACCATTATGTTACCGTTATTTTCACTCCAGTTACCATTATTTACCATTATTTTACAGTTATTTTCACTCCAGCTCCAGTTACCATAATTTACCATTATTTTTCCGTTATTTTCACTCCAGTTACCATTATTAAACATTTTTTTACCGTTATTTTCACTCCAGCTCCAGTTGAAATAATTTAAAATTCTTTTACCGTTATTTTCACTCCAGTTACCATAATTTACCATTATTTTACCGTTATTTTCACTCCAGTTACCATAATGTACCATGATTTTATCGTTATTTTCACTCCGGTAACATAATTTAGCATTATTTTACCGTTATTTTCACTCCAGCTCCAGTTACCATTATTAAGCATTATTTTAACTTTATTTTCACTACAGTTACCATTTTTACCATTATTTTACCGTTATTTTCACTCGTTACCATTATTTACCATTATTTTATCGTTATTTTTACTCCAGATACAATTATTTACCATTATTTTACCGTTATTTTCACTCCAGCACCAGTTACCATTTTTTACTATTATTTTACCATTATGACTCCGGTTACCATTTTTACCATTATTTTACCGTTATTTTCACTCCAGTTACCATAATTTACCCTTATTTTATCGCTTTTTTCACTCCAGTTACCATTATTTACCATTATTTTACCGTTATTTTCACTCCAGCTCCAGTTACCATTTTTTACCATTATTTTACCGTTATTTTCACTCAAGTTACCATTATTTACCATATTTTACCGTTATTTTCAGTCCATTTACCATTATTTACCATTATATTACCGATATTTTCACTCCAGATCCAGTTGCCATTAATTACCATTATGTTACCGTTATTTTCACTCCAGTTACCATTATTTACCATTATTTTACAGTTATTTTCACTCCAGCTCCAGTTACCATAATTTGCCATTATTTTTCCGTTATTTTCACTCCAGTTACCATTATTAAACATTTTTACCGTTATTTTCACTCCAGCTCCAGTTGAAATAATTTAAAATTCTTTTACCGTTATTTTCACACCAGTTACCATAATTTACCATTATTTTACCGTTATTTTCACTCCAGTTACCATAATGTACCATTATTTTATCGTTATTTTCACTCCGGTAACATAATTTAGCATTATTTTACCGTTATTTTCACTCCAGCTCCAATTACCATAATTAAGCATTATTTTACCTTTATTTTCACTCCAGTTACCATTTTTACCATTATTTTACCGTTATTTTCACTCGTTACCATTATTTACCATTATTTTACCGTTATTTTTACTCCATTTACCATTATTTAAAATTATATTACCGATATTTTCACTCCAGCTCCAGTTGGGGTTAATTATCATTATGTGACCGATATTTTCACCCCAGTTACCATTATTTTAACGTTATTTTAAATCAAGCTCCAGTTACCATAATTTACCATTATTCTATAGTTATTTTTACTCCAGTTACCAATATTTACATTATTTTACCGTTATTTTCACTCCAGTTACCATAATTTACCATTTTTTTCGCGTTATTTTTCCTCCAGTTACCATTATTTACCATTATTTTACCGTTATTTTATATTCCAGCTCCATTTACCATTATTTACCTTTATTTTACCGTAATGTTCACCCCAGTTACCAATATTTACCATTATTTTTCCGTTATTTTCACTCCAGTTACCATTATTTACCATTATTTTACCTTTATTTTCACTCCAGCTCCAGTTGCCATAATTTACCATTGTTTAACCGTTATTTTCACTCCATTTACCATTTTGTACCATTATTTTACCGTTTGTTTCACTGCAGTTACCATAATTTACGATTATTTTACCGTTATTTTCATTCCATTTACCATTCTTTACCATTATTTTATCGTTATTTTCACTCCAGCTCCAGTTACCATAATTTACCATTATTTTACCGTTATTTTCACTCCGGCTACCATTATTTACCATTATTTTACCGTTAATTTCACTCCAGCTCCAGTTACCGTTATTTACCATTATTTTACCGTTATTTTCACTCCAGCTCCAGTTACCATTATTTACCATAATTTACCATTATTTTCACTCCATTAACCATTATTTACCATTATATTACCGATAGTTTCACTCAACCTCCAGTTACCATTATTTACCATTATTTTACCGTTATTACCACTCAAGTTACCATTATTTACCATAATTAACCGTTATTTTCACTCCAGTTACCATTATTTACCATTATTTTACCGTTATTTTCACTCCATTTACCATTATTAACCATTATTTTACCGCTGTTTTCACTCCAGCTTAAGATACCATTATTTACCATTATTTTACCGTTATTTTAACTCCAGATCCAGTTACCAAAATTTACCATTATTTTACCGTTATTTTCACTCCAGCTCCAGTTACCATAATTTACCATTATTTTTCCGTTATTTTCACTCCAGTTACCATTATTAACCATTTTTTACCGTTATTTTCACTCCAGCTCCACTAACCATAATTTACCATTATTTTACCGTTTTTTTCACTCCAGTTACCATAATTTACCATTATTTTACCATTATTTTCACTACTGTTCCAGTTACCATAATTTACCATTATTTTACCGTTATTTTCACTCCATTTACCATTATTTACCATTATTTTACCGTTATTTTCACTCCAGCTCCAGTTACCATTATTTACCATGTTTTTACTGTTATTTTCACTGCAGTTTCCATAATTTGCCATTATTTTACCCTTATTTTCATTCCATTTACCATTTTTTATCATTATTTTAACATTATTTTCACTCCAGCTCCCTTCACCATAATTTACCGTTATTTTTCCGCAATTTTCACTCCAGTTGCCATTATTTACCATTATCTAACCGTTATTTTCACTCCAGCTCCACTTACCATCATTTACCATTATTTTACCGTTGTTTTCACTCCGGATACCATTATTTATCATTATTTTACTGTTAATTTCACTCCAGCTCCATTTACCATTATTTACCATTATTATACCGTTATTTTCACTCCATTTAACAATATTTACCATTATTTTACCGTTATATTCACTCCAGTTACAATTATTTACCATTATTTTACCCTTATTTTTACTACAGTTACCATTATTTACCAAATTTACCATTATTTTCACTCCAGTAACCGTAATTTACCACTATTTTATCGTTATTTTACTCCAGTTACCATAATTTACCATTTTTTTACCGTTATTTTCACTTCATTTACCTTTATTTACCATTATTTTACCGTTATTTTTCACTCCAGATCCAGTTACCAGAATTTATTATTATTTTGCCGTTATTTTCATTCCAGTTACCATTATTAACCATTTTTTACCGTTATTTTCACTCCAGCTCGAGTTTAAATATATTAAAATTCTTTTACCGTTATTTTCACTCCAGTTACCATGATTTACCATTATTTTACCGTTATTTTCACTCCTGTTACCATAATTTACCATTATTTTACCGTTGTTTTCACTCCAGTTAACATAATTTAGCATAATTTTACCGTTATTTTCACTCCTTCTCCAGTTACCATAATTTACCATTACTTTACCGTTATTTTCACTCCAGTTACCATTATTTAACATTATCTTACCGTGATTTTCACTCCAGCTCCAGTTAACATAATTTACCATTATTTTACCGTTATTTTCTCTCCAGTTACCATTATTTACCATTATCTTACCGTTATTTTCACACCAGCTCCAGTTACCATTATTTACCAATATTTTACCGTTATTTTCACTCCAATTACCAATATTTACCATTATCTTCCCGCTATTTTCACTCCAGTTATCATTAATTACCATTATTTTACCCTTATTTTCACTCCAGTTACCATTATTTACCACTTTGTACCATTATTTTCACTCCAGTTACCATAATTTACAATTTTTCTACCGTTATTTTCACTCTAATTACCATTATTTACCATTATTTGACCGTTATTTTCAATCCAGCTCCTGTTACCGTTATTTACAATTATTTCTTCGTTATTTTCACTCCAGCTCCAGTTACCAAAATTTAGCATTATTTTACCGTTATTTTCACTCCAGCTCCAGTTACCATAATTTACCATTATTTTAACGTTATTTTCACTCCAGTTACCATTATTAACCATTTTTTACCGTTATTTTCACTCCAGCTCCAGTAACCATAATTTACCATTATTTTACCGTTATTTTCACTCCATTTACCATAATTTACCATTTTCTTACGTTATTTTCACTCCAGTTACCATTATTTACCATTCTTTTACCGTTATTTTCATTCCAGCCCTATTTACCATTATTTACCTTTATTTTACCATAATGTTCACTCCAGTTACCATTATTTACCATTATTTTACCGTTAATTTCACTCCAGTTACCATTATTTACCATTATTTTACCTTTATTTTCAATTCAGCTCCAGTTACCATAATTTACCTTTATTTTACCGTTATTTTCACTCCATTTACCATTATTTACCATTATTTTACCGTTATTTTCACTCCAGTTAATATAATTTGCCATTATTGTACCGTTATTTTCATTCCATTTACCATTATTTATCATTATTTTACCGTTATTTTCACTTCAGCTCCAGTTACCATAATGTACCATTATTTTACCGTTATTTTTACTCCTGTTACCATTATTTACCATTATCTTACCGTTATTTTCATTCCAGCTCCAGTTACCATAATTTACCATTATTTTACCGTTATTTTCACTCCATTTACCAATATTTACTATTATTATACCGTTTTTTTTATTCCAGTTACTATTATTTACCATTATTTTACCCTTATTTTCATTCCAGTTACCATTATTTTCCTTTTTTTACCATTATTTTAACTCCAGTAACCATAATTTTTCATTATTTTACCATTATTTTCACTCCAATTACCATTATTTACCACCTAGAACCTGGTTAAAACCCCCAGTGGCAATTTGTTTGCCACTGACCGTTCCAAGGCGGTATCCCCAAAGGTTCTCTTCTTCGTTAATTGTTTGTGGCGTCCTATTTGAATTGACATACTTATATAAAACATGCGCTCTCTCTCTTCCTCCCTTCTTTTTCGATGCGTGGGGAGGCTGAGTTTTGTGAGTGTGGCGATTCCTGATATGCATATATTGCTTTTTTAAGTTATTTTCACTCCAATTACCATTATTTACCCTTATTTTACCGTTATTTTCAATCCAGTTCCAGTTACCGTTATTTACAATTATTTTACCGTTATTTTCACTCCAGCTCCAGTTACCATTATTTACCATTATTTTACCGTTATTTTCACTCCATTTATCATTATTAACCATTATTTTACCGCTCTTTTCACTCCAGCTTAAGTTACCATTATTTTCCATTATTTTACCGTTATTTTAACTCCAGTTCCAGTTACCAAAATTTACCATTACTTTACCGATATTTTCACTCACGTTACCATTATTAACCACTTTTACCTTTATTTTCACTCCAGCTCCAACAACCATGATTTACCATTATTTTACCGTTATTTTCACTACAGTTACCATTATTTTACAATATTTTACCGTTATTTTCACTACAGCTCCTGTTACGATAATTTACCATTATTTTACCGTTATTTTCACTCCATTTATCATTATTTACCATTATTTTACCGTTATTTTCACTCCAACTCCAGTTACCATTATTTACCATGTTTTTTACTGTTCTATTTACTCCAGTTACCATTATTTACCATTATTTTACCGTTATTTTCACTCCAGTTCCAGTTACCATTTTTACTATTATTTTACCATTTTGACTCCGGTTACCATTTTCACCATTATTTTACCGTTATTTTTACTCCAGTTACCATAATTTACCCTTATTTTATCGTTATTTTCACTCCAGTTACCATTATTTACCATTATTTTACCGTTATTTTCACTCCAGCTCCAGTTACCATTTTTTACCATTATTTTACCGTTATTTTCTCTCAAGTTACCATTTTTTACCATAATTTTACCGTTATTTTCACTCCAGCTCCAGTTACCATAATTTACCATTATTTTACCGATATTTTCACTCCAGCTCCAGTTGCCATTAATTACCATAATGTTACCGTTATTTTCACTCCAGTTACCATTATTTGCCATTATTTTTCCGTTATCTTCACTCCAGTTACCATTATTAAACATCTTTTACCGTTATTTTCACTACAGCTCCAGTTGAAATAATTTAAAATTCTTTTACCGTTATTTTCACTTTACTTACCATAATTTACCATTATTTTACCGTTATTTTCACTCCAGTTACCATAATTTACCATTATTTTTTCGTTATTTTCACTCCAGTTAACATAATTTAGAATTATTTTACCGTTATTTTCACTCCAGCTCCAGTTACCATATTTTACCATTATTTTACCGTTATTTTCACTCCAGTTACCATTTATACCATTATTTTACCGTTATTTTCACTCGTTACCATTATTTACCATTATTTTACCGTTATTTTCACTCCATTTACAATTATTTACCATTTTTTTACAGATATTTTCACTCCAGCTCCAGTTGTCATTAATTACCATTATGTTACCGTTATTTTCACTCCAGTTACCATTTATACCATTATTTTACCGTTATTTTCACTCGTTACCATTATTTACCATTATTCTACCGTTATTTGTACTCCAGTTACCATTATTTACATTATCCTACCGTTATTTTCACTCCATTTATTATTATTAACCATTATTTTACCGCTATTTTCACTACAGCTTAAGTTACCATTATTTACCATTATTTTACCGTTTTTTTAACTTCAGCTCCAGTTACCAATATTTACCATTATTTTACCGTTATTTTCACTCCAGCTCCAGTTACCATAATTTACCATTATTTTACCGTTATTTTCACTCCATTTACCATAATTTACCATTTTTTTACGTTATTTTCACTCCAGTTACCATTATTTACCATTATTTTACCGTTATTTTCATTCCAGCCCTATTTACCATTATTTACCTTTATTTTACCATAATGTTCACTCCAGTTACCATTATTTACCATTATTTTACCCTTATTTTCATTCCAGTTACCATTATTTTCCTTTTTTACCATTATTTTAACTCCAGTAACCATAATTTTTCATTATTTTACCATTATTTTCACTCCAGTTACCATTATTTACCACCTAGAACCTGGCTAAAACCCCCAGTGGCAATTTGTTTGCCACTGACCGTTCCAAGGCGGTATCCCCAAAGGTTCTCTTCTTCGTTAATTGTTTGTGGCGTCCTATTTGAATTGACATACTTATATAAAACATGCGCTCTCTCTCTCTTCCTCCCTTCTTTTTCGATGCGTGGGGAGGCTGTGTTTTGTGAGTATGGCGATTCCTGATATGCATATATTGCTTTTTTAAGTTATTTTCACTCCAATTACCATTATTTACCCTTATTTTACCGTTATTTTCAATCAAGTTCCAGTTACCGTTATTTACAATTATTTTACCGTTATTTTCACTCCAGCTCCAGTTACCATTATTTACCATTATTTTACCGTTATTTTCACTCCATTTATCATTATTAACCATTATTTTACCGCTATTTTCACTCCAGCTTAAGTTACCATTATTTTCCATTATTTTACCGTTATTTTAACTCCAGTTCCAGTTACCAAAATTTACCATTATTTTACCGTTATTTTCACTCACGTTACCATTATTAACCATTTTTACCTTTATTTTCACTCAAGCTCCAACAACCATGATTTACCATTATTTTACCGTTATTTTCAATACAGTTACCATTATTTTACAATATTTTACCGTTATTTTCACTACAGCTCCTGTTACGATAATTTACCATTATTTTACCGTTATTTTCACTCCATTTATCATTATTTACCATTATTTTACCGTTATTTTCACTCCAACTCCAGTTACCATTATTTACAATGTTTTTTACTGTTCTTTTTCGTTCCAGTTACCATTATTTACCATTATTTTACCGTTATTTTCACTCCAGCTCCAGTTACCATTTTTACTATAATTTTACCATTATGACTCCGGTTACCATTTTTACCATTATTTTACCGTTATTTTCACTCCAGTTACCATAATTTTACAATATTTTACCGTTATTTTCACTACAGCTCCTGTTACGATAATTTACCCTTATTTTATCGTTATTTTCACTCCAGTTACCATTATTTACCATTATTTTACCGTTATTTTCACTCCAGCTCCAGTTACCATTTTTTACCATTATTTTACCGTTATTTTCACTCAAGTTACCATTATTTACCATAATTTTACCGTTATTTTCACTCCAGCTCCAGTTACCATAATTTACCATTATTTTACCAATATTTTCACTCCAGCTCCAGTTGCCATTAATTACCATAATGTTACCGTTATTTTCACTCCAGTTACCATTATTTGCCATTATTTTTCCGTTATCTTCACTCCAGTTACCATTATTAAACATCTTTTACCGTTATTTTCACTACAGCTCCAGTTGAAATAATTTAAATTTCTTTTACCGTTATTTTCACTCCAGTTACCATAATTTACCATTATTTTACCGTTATTTTCACTCCAGTTACCATAATTTACCATTATTTTTTCGTTATTTTCACTCCAGTTAACATAATTTAGAATTATTTTACCGTTATTTTCACTCCAGCTCCAGTTACCATATTTTACCATTATTTTACCGTTATTTTCACTCCAGTTACCATTTATACCATTATTTTACCGTTATTTTCACTCGTTACCATTATTTACCATTATTTTACCGTTATTTTCACTCCATTTACAATTATTTACCATTTTTTTACAGATATTTTCACTCCAGCTCCAGTTGTCATTAATTACCATTATGTTACCGTTATTTTCACTCCAGTTACCATTTATACCATTATTTTACCGTTATTTTCACTCGTTACCATTATTTACCATTATTCTACCGTTATTTGTACTCCAGTTACCATTATTTACCATTATTTTACCGTTATTTTCATTCCAGCCCTATTTACCATTATTTACCTTTATTTTACCATAATGTTCACTCCAGTTACCATTATTTACCATTATTTTACCGTTATTGTCACTCCAGTTACCATTATTTACCATTATTTTACCTTTATTTTCACTTCAGCTCCAGTTACCATAATGTACCATTATTTTACCGTTATTTTTACTCCTGTTACCATTATTTACCATTATCTTACCGTTATTTTCATTCCAGCTCCAGTTACCATAATTTACCATTATTTTACCGTTATTTTCACTCCATTTACCAATATTTACTATTATTATACCGTTTTTTTCACTCCAGATACTATTATTTACCATTATTTTACCCTTATTTTCATTCCAGTTACCATTATTTTCCTTTTTTACCATTATTTTAACTCCAGTAACCATAATTTTTCATTATTTTACCATTATTTTCACTCCAATTACCATTATTTACCACCTAGAACCTGGCTAAAACCCCCAGTGGCAATTTGTTTGCCACTGACCGTTCCAAGGCGGTATCCCCAAAGGTTCTCTTCTTCGTTAATTGTTTGTGGCGTCCTATTTGAATTGACATACTTATATAAAACATGCGCTCTCTCTCTCTCTTCCTCCCTTCTTTTTCGATGCGTGGGGAGGCTGTGTTTTGTGAGTATGGCGATTCCTGATATGCATATATTGCTTTTTTAAGTTATTTTCACTCCAATTACCATTATTTACCCTTATTTTACCGTTATTTTCAATCAAGTTCCAGTTACCGTTATTTACAATTATTTTAACGTTATTTTCACTCCAGCTCCAGTTACCATTATTTACCATCATTTTACCGTTATTTTCACTCCATTTATCATTATTAACCATTATTTTACCGCTATTTTCACTCCAGCTTAAGTTACCATTATTTTCCATTATTTTACCGTTATTTTAACTCCAGTTCCAGTTACCAAAATTTACCATTATTTTACCGTTATTTTCACTCACGTTACCATTATTAACCATTTTTACCTTTATTTTCACTCCAGCTCCAACAACCTTGATTTACCATTATTTTACCGTTATTTTCAATACAGTTACCATTATTAACCATTTTTACCTTTATTTTCACTCCAGCTCCAACAACCATGATTTACCATTATTTTACCGTTATTTTCAATACAGTTACCATTATTTTACAATATTTTACCGTTATTTTCACTACAGCTCCTGTTACGATAATTTACCATTATTTTACCGTTATTTCACTCCATTTATCATTATTTACCATTATTTTACCGTTATTTTCACTCCAACTCCAGTTACCATTATTTACCATGTTTTTTACTGTTCTTTTTACTCCAGTTACCATTATTTACCATTATTTTACCGTTATTTTCACTCCAGCTCCAGTTACCATTTTAACAATTATTTTACCATTATGACTCCGGTTACCATTTTTACCATTATTTTACCGTTATTTTTACTCCAGTTACCATAATTTACCCTTATTTTATCGTTATTTTCACTCCAGTTACCATTATTTACCATTATTTTACCGTTATTTTCACTCCAGCTCCAGTTACCATTTTTACCATTATTTTACCGTTATTTTCACTCAAGTTACCATTATTTACCATAATTTTACCGTTATTTTACACTCCTGCTCCAGTTACCATAATTTACCATTATTTTACCGATATTTTCACTAAAGTTACCATAATTTACCATTATTTTATCGTTATTTTCACTCCAGTTAACATAATTTAGAATTATTTTACCGTTATTTTCACTCCAGCTCCAGTTACCATAATTTACCATTATTTTACCGTTATTTTCACTCCAGTTACCATTTATACCATTATTTTACCGTTATTTTCACTCGTTACCATTATTTACCATTATTTTACCGTTATTTTCACTCCATTTACAATTATTTACCATTTATTTACCGATATTTTCTCTCCAGCTCCAGTTGTCATTAATTACCATTATGTTACCGATATTTTCACTCCAGTTACCATTATTTACCATTATCTTACCGTTTTTTTCTCTCCAGCTCCAGTTACCATTATTTACCATTATTCTACCGTTATTTTTACTCCAGTTACCATTATTTACATTATTTTACCGTTATTTTCACTCCATTTATTATTATTAACCATTATTTTACCGCTATTTTCACCCCAGCTTAAGTTACCATTATTTACCATTATTTTACCGTTTTTTTAACTTCAGCTCCAGTTACCAATATTTACCATTATTTTACCGTTATTTTCACTCCAGCTCCAGTTACCATAATTTACCATTATTTTACCGTTATTTGCACTCAATTTACCATTATTTACGACTATTGTACCGTTATTTTCACTCCAGCTCCAGTTACCATTATTTTCCATGTTTTTTACTGTTTTTTTCACTCCAGTTACTATTATTTACAATTATTTTACCCTTATTTTCACTCCAGCTCCATTTACCATTTTTTGCCATTATTTTACCGTATTTTTCACTCCAGTTACCATATCTACCATTATTTTATTGATATTTAAACTCCAGTTACCATTATTTACCATTTTTTTACCTTTATTTTCACTCCAGCTCCAGTTACCATTTTTTACCATTATTTTACCGTTATTTTCACTCAAGTTACCATTATTTACCATAGTTTACCGTTATTTGCACTCCATTTACCATTATTTACCATTATAATACCGATATTTTCACTCCAGCTCCAGTTGCCATTAATTACAATTATGTTACCGTTATTTCACTCCAGTTACCGTTATTAACTATTATTTTACCGTCATTTTCAATCCAGCTCCAGTTACCATAATTTACCATTATTCGACCGTTATTTTCACTCCAGTTACCATTATTTACCATTATTTTATCGTTATTTTCACTCCAGTCAACATAATTTAGAATTATTTTACTGTTATTTTCACTCCAGCTCCAGTTACCATAATTTACCATTATTTTACCGTTATTTTCACGCCAGTTACCATTTATACCATTATTTTACCGTTATTTTCACTCGTTACCATAATTTACCATTATTTTACCGTTATTTTCACTCCATTTACAATTATTTACCATTTTTTTACCGATATTTTCACTCCAGCTCCAGTTGTCATAAATTACCATTATGTTACCGATATTTTCACTCCAGTTACCATTATTTACCATTATCTTACCGTTTTTGCTCTCCAGCTCCAGTTACCATTATTTACCATTATTCTACCGTTATTTTTACTCCAGTTACCATTATTTACATTATTTTACCGTTATTTTCACTCCATTTATTATTATTAACCATTATTTTACCGCTATTTTCACCCCAGCTTAAGTTACCATTATTTACCATTATTTTACCGTTTTTTTAACTTCAGCTCCAGTTACCAATATTTACCATTATTTTACCGTTATTTTCACTCCAGCTCCAGTTACCATAATTTACCATTATTTTACCGTTATTTGCACTCAATTTACCATTATTTACGACTATTGTACCGTTATTTTCACTCCAGCTCCAGTTACCATTATTTTCCATGTTTTTTACTGTTTTTTTCACTCCAGTTACTATTATTTACCATTATTTTACCCTTATTTTCACTCCAGCTCCATTTACCATTTTTTAACCATTATTTTACCGTATTTTTCACTCCAGTTACCATATCTACCATTATTTTACTGATATTTAAACTCCAGTTACCATTATTTACCATTTTTTTACCTTAATTTTCACTCCAGCTCCAGTTAACATTTTTTACCATTATTTTACCGTTATTTTCACTCAAGTTACCATTATTTACCATATTTTACCGTTATTTTCACTCCATTTACCATTATTTACCATTATAATACCGATATTTTCACTCCAGCTCCAGTTGCCATTAATTACAATTATGTTACCGTTATTTTCACTCCAGTTACCATTATTAACCATTATTTTACCGTCATTTTCAATCCAGCTCCAGTTACCATAATTTACCATTATTCGACCGTTATTTTCACTCCAGTTACCATTATTTACCATTATTTTACCGTTATTTTCACTCCAGCTCCAGTTACCATTATTTACCATTATTTTTCCTTTATTTTCCCTTCATTTACAATTATTTACCATTATTTTACCGTTATTTTTCACTTCAGATCCAGTTACCAGAATTTATTTTTATTTTACCGTTATTTTCACTCCAGTTACCATTATTTACCATTATATAACCTTTATTTTAAATCCAGCTCCAGTAACCATTATTTACCATTATCTTACCGTTATTCTCACTCCAGCTCCAGTTACCATTATTTACCATAATTCTACCGTTTTTTTTACTCCAGTTACCATTATTTACATTATTTTAGCGTTATTTTCAATCCAGTTACCATAATTTACCTTTTTTCACGTTATTTTTTCTCCAGTTACCATTATTTACCATTATTTTACCGTTAATTTCATTCCAGCTCCAGTTACCAATATTTACCTTTATTTTACCGTAATGTTCCCTCCAGTTACCATTATTTACCATTATTTTACCGTTATTTTCACTCCAGCTCCAGTTACCGTAATTTGCCATTGTTTCACCGTTACTCTCACTCGACTTACCATTTTTTAACATTATTTTACCGTTATTTTCACTGCAGTTACCATAATTTACCATTATTTTACCGTTATTTTCACTCCAGCCCCAGTCACCATAATTTACCATCATTTTACCGTTATTTTCACTCCAGTTACCATTATTACCATTATTTTACCGTTATTTTCACTCCAGCCCCAGTCACCATAATTACCATTATTTTACCGTTATTTTCACTCCAGTTACCATTATTACCATTATTTTACCGTTATTCCCACTCCAGTTACCATAATTTACAATTATTGTACCGTTATTTACACTCCGGCTACCATTTTTTACCATTATTTTACCGTTATTTTCACTCAAGCTCCAGTTACCATTGTTTACCATTATTTTACAGTTATTTTCACTCCATTTACCAATATTTACCATTCTTTCACCGTTATTTTCACTTCAGTTACCAATATTTGCCATTATTTTACTTATTTTCACTCCAGTTACCATTATTTACCTTTAAAACCATTTTTTTCACTGCAGTAACCATAATTTACTATTATTTTATCGTTATTCTCACTCCAGTTACCATAATTTACCATTTTTAACCGTTATTTTCACCTCAATTACCATTATTTACCATTAATTTACCGTTATTTTCAATCCAGCTCCAGATACCAAAATTTACCATTATTTTACCGTTATTTTCAATCCAGCTCCAGTTACCATAATTTACCATTATTTTTCCGTTATTTTCACTCCATTTACCATTATTAACCATTTTTTACCTTTTTTTCACTCCAGCTCCAGTTACCATTATTTACAATGTTTTTTACTGTTTTTTTCACTCCATTTACCATTATTTAACATTATTTTACCGTTATTTTCACTCCATCTCCAGTTGCCATTTTTCAACATTATTTTACCGTTATTTTCACTCCAGTTACCATTTTCACCACTATTTTACCGTTATTTTCACTCTAGTTACCATAATTTACCCTTATTTTATCGTGATTTTCACTCCAGTTAAAATTATTTACCATTATTTTGCCGTTATTTTCACTCCAGCTCCAGTTACCATTTTTTACCATTATTTTACCGTTATTTTCACTCAAGTTACCATTATTTACCATAATTTACCGTTGTTTTCACTCCATTTACCATTATTTACCATTATATTACCGATATTTTCACTCCAGCTCCAGTTGCCATTAATTACCATTATGTTACCGTCATTTTCACTCCAGTTACCATTATTTTACCGTTATTTTCAATCCAGCTCCAGTTACCATAATTTACCATTATTCGACCGTTATTTTCGATCCAGTTACCATTATTTACCATTATTTTACCGTTAATTTCACTCCAGCTCCAGTAACCATTACTTACCATTATTTTTCCGTTATTTTCAATACATTTACCATTATTTACCATTATTTTACCGTTATTTTTCACTCCAGATCCAGTTACCAGAATTTATTATTATTTTACCGTTATTTTCACTCAAATTACCATTATTTACCATTATATTATCGATATTTTCAGTCCAGCTCCAGTTGCCATTAATTATCATTATGTTACCGATATTTTCACTCCAGTTACCATTATTTACCATTATTTTACCGTTATTTTCACTCTAGCTTCAGTTACCATAATTTACCATTATTCTACAGTTATTTTTACTCCAGTTACCATTATTTACATTATTTTACCGTTATTTTCACTCCAGTTACCATAATTTACCATTTTTTTCACGTTATTTTCCATCCAGTTACCATTATTTACTATTATTTTACCGTTATTTTCATTCCAGCTCCATTTAACTTATTTACCTTTATTTTACCGTAATGTTCACTCCAGTTACCATTATTTATCATTATTTTACCTTTATTTTCACTCCATCTCCAGTCACCATAATTAACCATTATTTTAAAGTTATTTTAACTCCAGTAACCCTTTTTCAACATTATTTTTCCGTTATTTTCACTGCAGTTACCAAATTTTACCATTATTTTACCGTTTTTTTCATTCCATTTACCATTATTTACCATTATTTTACCGTTATTTTCACTCCAGCTCCAGTCACCATAATTTGCCATTATTTTACCGTTATTTTCACTCCAGTTACCATTATTTACCATTATTTTACCTTATTTTCACTCCAGTTACCATAATTTACCATTCTTTTACCGTTATTTTCACTCAAGCTACCATTATCTACCATTATTTTACCGTTATTTTCACTCAAGCTCCAGTTGCCATTGTTTACCATTATTATACCGTTATTTTCACTCCATTTACCAATATTTACCATTATTTTACCGTTATTTTTACTCCAGTTACCATTATTTGCCATTATTTTACCTTTATTTTCACTCCAGTTACCATTATTTACCTTTTATACCATCATTTTCACTCCAGTAACCATAATTTACCATTATTTTACCGATATTTTCACTCCAGTTACCATAATCTACCATTTTTTTCCATTATTTTCACTCCAATTACAATTATTAAACATAATTTTACAGTTATTTTCAATCCAGCTCCAGTTACCAAAATTTACCATTATTTTACCGTTATTTTCAATCCAGCTCCAGTTACCATAATTTACCTGTTTTCCGTTATTTTCCCTCCAGTTACCATTATTAACCTTTTTTTCCCGTTATTTTCACTCCAGCTCCACTAACCATAATTAACCATTATTTTACCGTTATTTTCACTCCAGTTACCATTATTTACCATTATATTAACGTTATGTTCACTCCAGCTCCCGTTACCATTATTTACCATGGTTTTTACTGTTTTTTCACTCCAGTTACCATTATTTAACATTATTTTACCCTTATTTTCACTCCAGCTCCAGTTACCATTTTTACCATTATTTTACCGTTATTTTCACTCCAGTTACAATAATTTACCCTTATTTTATCGTTATTTTCACTCCATTTACCATTATTTACCATTGTTTTGCTGTTATTTTCACTCCAGCTCCAGTTAAAAAATTTTACCGTTATTTACTGTTATTTTCACTCAAGTTACCATTATTTCCCATAATTTACCGTTATTTTTACTCCACTTACCATTATATACCATTATATTACAGATATTTTCACTCCAGCTCCAGTTGCCATTAATTACCATTATGTTACCGGTATTTTCACTCCAGTTACCATTATTTTACCGTTATTTTCAATCCAGCTCCAGTTACCATAACTTACCATTATTCGACCGTTATTTTCACTCTAGTTACCATTATTTACCATAATTTTACAGTTATTTTCACTCTATAAATGTAAGTAAGTTAAACGCAACTTTTACGTGAAATTTGGAATAAAAGTAAATAGTAAAATTAATTATACGTAAAATAAAAAATATACCAAGATTCAAGATTCAATAGTTTATTGATATGCAGGCCTCCGCCCATACACAAACACATCAATACATATGGAATATTACAACAGTATGCAATCTATAGGTTTGTATTCGTTGAGTATGAAAACAATATCACGGGAGACCGAAGATCGAGCGTGATGTAGTTTAAATACGCAACGAGATGTATTACAAATCTACAGATTGCATACTGGTATAATGTTCATTTCACTCCCAATTAAATGAGCAATATTTCAATAATGAAGAGTGAAATTAGATGTAAGCAATTACGTCACAATATAACTTGTGAGGTAAGATATTTCAAAGAAATGTTTACATTTTTCAAGCGCCTTGATCGAGTCAATCAGAGGATTATTTAAGTTTCGAATATTTCAATGACTTGAAGGACTAAAAACAATTACAACAAAATTTGGAAAAGAAGCGGAAGATGCTGGAAGTGTTTACCGTGGTATTCGAAATGCAACGACTAGGATTTGAACTTAATAGGGTTAAGCTGAAAAGAGGAAACTACGAAGGATTTTTACAAGTGGATATTTTAATCGTAATACTTGAACGGTATGTCATATATATTATATATTCTCTTTATTTCCACGTGATGTGATGTGATTAGCAACATAAAATACGAACAAATAGCAAATAGCATAATACAAACATATAAAGAGCATTGCATGCGTGTTCAACCATTACATCTAACATCAATACTAACATAACGAGCATACTATTATTGTCTAATAAATTGTACTAATCTCTATCTATGGTATACCTAAGATACTGTTTTCCTGACCTTTTGATGAGAAAATACTAAATAAAATGATCTCAGTCGAACTTTGAACTGTCAATTACAAATTTTATTGCTATTCGTAGAAAATGTTTGTGTACTTGATTACTATCAAGAGATAATAATCGTCTACCTATTAATTTTTGGAACCTAAAATTCATTGTTTCATTGTTCCCACAAAATAGACCGTTCAATGTTTAAAATGATAGTGTCTCTAGCTGGGAGCGAACCCGCACCGTCACGGCGACAGCGCCTAGCCATGTAATTCTAAACCTGCGAAAAGAGTCGTCTGCGTTATTCTCGCAGTCCAATTGTTATGCTCAAAAGTACGAATAGAGTATTTTCAGAGTGATTTCCAAATTCGATGAGTTGGGAAAATTCCACTTTGCAGGTATTCAACTGTGATGTGAAAGTGTATACTTTTGGAGTATTTTAATAACATCGGGAATAAAACCTTTCTGTCGCTTTTCAATAGACCAAACGAACTGTGCTAACCTAGCATTGAAGACATGATAAGATAGTACTGTATCAGGAATGTTGCATAAAGTTTTCTTAGGTCAATTTCACATACCAACCTAACATACCAAGGCACATATCTGTTCTTGTCAGAATATGAAATTTTTGTATTTTCTTAGGAGCTAATCTATGAAATCTATCTAGGCATTTTTTCACATGCGTATATAAGCAAACTTTGCTTATAAGTGAAGCCGATGTAATTGGATTAAGTCAAAACGAGTCTATTTTTACCGATAACAATGAGAAAAAAGAGAGCATTTACAACTTTATCATTGTCCGATATTTTATCATTTAAGTGAATTCCAAGAGGCTTGGTTTTTCATGATTGCAAAAAAATTTTTATGTCACAAAGCGGATATAATGAATTTTAGGGAAATCGGCATCTCATTAAACTTTGGTTCGTATTTTATTTTGTTACATTTAAAATGTGATACTGGGGTTGAATGAGATTATGGGTGGTCTTCACCATTTGATAGAGGTTAAATTTTAAAAGTAAATCTCAGCCAAGTAGTCTCCAGATCCTTGTTGACAGGTACGGGAACTTAATACACTGGCATGGTGTGAACACCAAATCAAAAACACTGTCATGTTTGCAGCGTTGAGACTAGCCCAATAGCATGTGACAAGTCTCCAGTTCCAAATTGTGTACGGGAACTTAATACACTGTCGAACCGAATTGGGAATTGTTGTACCACATATAAGATATATAGCTAAATGTTTAATATGGAGATTTTTATGCAGGAAAGTGCAATATTGTAAGTTCTTGAGATGGACGCTGTTGATTTTCTGTTTTATTTGTTCTATGAATTCAGATTACAAAATAATATATAAATACATTAAGTTTAGGGCTTAACAGATACATATTTTAACAGAAATAATGTTACATAGTTTTACTTAAATTTGGTATTTTTCGATTAAGTTTAAATATAATTTGCTGATATAAAGATCTGTGTTGCTGACTTTATTATTTATCTGGCTTTCGTAAATTTCTTCTGTGTTCATCAACCTGCAAATATAAAAATACATTGTTTAATGATGAAATGAGGACTTGGTATTCGTATTTTTTATTATCTTATCAGATCGTGTTCTTTTATGTAAGTTTTGTTCAATATTTATTAAAGAATAAATTTTTAATTGAATTGTATTGACTTCATTCATTTTGAAGAATTATTTTAGTTAATGATGTAAGTCACAAGTTTTTATTAAAAAATTGTCAAAATTAAATTTAACGAAGAGTAATACCATATCAGCATTATGAAATATTGAGGAATTTTAAATGAGAAGTGACAATTATATAATCTCATGACAACTATCAAATATTTCACAGGAATGTATGTGGAATTTCACTCATTTTATATGGAACTCGGTTTAACAAATTCCATGCTCAAAATGCATCATTCAGGATATTGACGGGTAAAAAGATGGTAAAAGTGATGGGATAGTGTGCACAGCCGATGGTCCCATGTTATCGACAAAGTGTTCGCTGCAGAGAAGTTTGTGCTCGTTCCATTTAAATGTTTTCATCACAGTTTTGCACCTCTGAATCCATACTTGTTTCAAACGTTTGTTTTGAGGAAACCTGTGCAGCGAGATAGTCCTGCCATTCAATACTTGACCACGATCAACTCCGCTACACACACAACAATATTTCAATGAGTTTTTCTTCTTTTCGCTTTGTGGCAACATTATAATTATATTCTTATTGCTCGTATTCCTGTAAATATCGTTTATCGAACGACGTCCCCGGAAGACGTCCCCGGAAGTGGAAACATAATTTTCTGGCATGCGCACTTCGTCAAAGGGCAAGTAATTTTCAAGGGAAACAACCTAAAAAGTAACGCTTGGTCACGTGACGAGATTCTCGTCGAATCCACGTCAAAAAACGAGATTTCTTTTAAAGTAATAGAGAGATGCGAATCTATTTATATATATAGGTCTCTGTGCTAACCTAGCATTGAAGACATGATAAGATAGTACTGTATCAGGAATGTTGCATAAAGTTTTCTTAGGTCAATTTCACATACCAACCTAACATACCAAGGCACATATCTGTTCTTGTCAGAATATGAAATTTTTGTATTTTCTTAGGAGCTAATAATCTATGAAATCTATCTAGGCGGTTTTTAAGATTACTCCATAATTCACATCCGTATAGTAAACGAGATAAGCAAACTTTGCTTATAAGTGAAGCCGATGTAATTGGATTAAGTCGAATCGAGTCTATTTTTACCGATAACAATGAGAAAAAAGAAGAGTACTGTAGAGCGTTTACAACTTAATCATTGTCCGATATTTTATCATTTATGAGGATTCCATTTTTTTTTTATTGCAGGACCAAGGCTGAACGACAATTCTTTTTGGGATTTTTTGGAAAACCAGACAGGGCAATGTCGTCTGCTAACATTGTGTTACCAGTTACATTAAGTAAAAACTTTGCTCGAAAAGGCCATCGATAAATAATTTATAGATCCAGGTCGAAATAACTCCTCCCTGTCGAATTCCCTGTTAAACATTAAAGATTAGAGAGTATACCATTTGCAGCAAGCAACACAACTATACTACTAGTAATGTCCACATTTTCCCAATAACACCTATATTATATAATTTCTGGAATTGCTTGCTGCTATGCAATTCTAAGTTATGATAAATTGTTTGTTGGGGAATTTTAAGCTTTTATCCAGTTGTTAAGAAGCTCAGAGTAACTTTTCGAAAAGTTTATAGATACAAGGTGGTAACGTAATGGTCTGTAGTATTTGGGGTCAGTTCTTAATATTCCGTTATCCTTAAATACTGGTATAATCCTTTTTTGCAATTTTGAGGGATTTAGCCTTTTTCAATGATAGTTAAAGAATTCCGCAAGCGTTTCTAGAAGTTGAAAGAGCCCCTAGTTTGATATGCTCATTACAGACCATATCAAACGAGGGTGCTTTATTGTTTTCAAGTGTTTTAACAGTTAATGAGGCATGGTAAGATTTCGGGACAATCTGGTAGTTGCTTATTTGTTAACTTAATCTGCATTTTCGATGTTAATCTTAAATTGTTCATCAAAATGGGGTTCTTGCAATGGGGAGTATAAGTTTTTATAAAAGTCGCGAAAAGTATCCGCAATTTTATATTTCATTTTTATATACTATCGATAAACCACCTTTTCCACAGCGTATTGGTCAAAAATAATCATACGTATTATCACAAACGGTATAATGATCGTGACTGTCATAGTGTTTGTAGTCCGCTGTCTTGTCTTTGGTTCCACATGTTTTTGGTTCGCCATTGACGGCCCCGCATAAAACGAGACCAGAATTCAGAGTCTTCGATAATATAAGCTTCGTAGTTATTTTTGCACACAAGTTGCCTCGTTTACTCTCAAAAAGCGACAGCTCTGTTGGGTTTATTCCACGGTCTGTCAAATATTCTTCTAGGCCGCCGTCTGTTGAATTGGGGTGGATTCCACCCACATTATAACGTTTACCTGTATATTGGCCTTTAAAAAATATGTTCTTTTTACATTAAAGTTTTATGATTTCTCCATAGCTTGCACTAGTTTACTAGCAGCTTTTAAAGCTTTCGAATCGGAAGTTAGTTCATTTCGCAGCTTAGTTTCTCTGTTAGTGATGGGGACCGTTTTAATTTTTTCTTCGGTAATTTTTGTGTTTGAACTAGATCTGGTCCATCGTTTGGTCTCCGGATCTTGTATCATTAATCTTTTCACCGCTGGATTGGAACTAGCGGTCTCTGTTGCTTTTTCTTTTAAGTTTTTTTTTAGCACATCTGCGTACGATGGTTGTGTTGTCTTTAGTGGCTTCATGCACAGGTAAGTGGTATGAGTTTGAGCCCGTTTTGTATTCCTTGTATTGTGAGGATCGGTCATTTATCGGTATCTCTGTCACGTGTTTCGTTACTGTTATTGTAGGGTCTATATGTGCTGGTGCCGTGATTAGACTTGCGGGCATGCGCGTCTGTCTTAAGTAAAGATGCCGTGAACTCTGCGACGTGCAGTCTTGAACTTCGGGTGTATCATTGCGACCACAAGAGCGTATCAAGTAAGTGGGGTTTTGTGGTCACCGCGAGAGCAGGCCGAAATGATCTGCACGTGCGAAGCACAATGCAGCACACCATTCCACGAATTCTGAGCGATTGATAGTAAGTTCCCGTGTAATTTTAGAGCATTCATGCCAATAACGCCAGCTAACAAATGTAGAGTGATATCCCGACCAGCTACGGCAGTGAACAAGCAACTTTATATGCATGAGTAGTTAGGTTGCGCCTGAAAGATTTCGTAGTTGTGTGGCATGAAAAGTAGTACATTTTAAGAAAATACAAATATTCGAGAAGGAATGCGAACTTTGAAAAATAATACAAATAAAAACAAGAAAACAATGTAATGTTGTTGTTCGAACAGCTATGAAAGGATATTAAAAGAACGATTAAAACAAATCAGTCACGTGACAAGCGTCAGATAACGTGGGTTGCCATTTTCGTTAGGTTGGAGCAGTTGTTGATCGAGATTTTGCTCGGCTTTCGAGGACCGAGCCGGGCGCCCGATAGCCGTTAACAAGCGTTATTTCTAACAAGCGTTAAATTCGCCGACATCCGTTTATTTTAAATGTCATAATTTTCTGTTTCTTGCATTGTGAACACAGGTCGCTTTTCAATACACACCTCATTCAATGTTAAGAGTAGTGGAGTTAGGAGAGAGGTCGGAAGTTTTGCGTGCGTTTTGGTGTGTGAACGTGGGCGTGAGTGGCAGTTGAGATAATTGGTACTTGAGTTAAGTAGCCGGTACTTGAGTTGTCGCAACTCGGGCACTGATACGTCGGATCAATGGCACTTGATGAACGTTAATTAAAATGGCACACTGGTGATCTAAAAAACATCGCAAAAGTATATTTTGTATTAGTTTTATCCACCACCTCCGATATAATTTGTGATTACTCGTTTTTTTAATTAAACATGTCAAATATTTCTGTGTAAAGTAACACTTTAGACCGCGAAGGAACAATTGGAGGAAACCGAGACAATTATGGAAATGCGAATGACTGGACAGTCTGCGGTAGCCGTACACCTAAAAACCAGGTGACATATTTGACGCAGGTGATCGTCGTATACAGGATTATTTTAGTGTCGATTGCTTAGCTGTGTCTCAAGTCGTCCGACAAAGAGCTCTGGCTGGTGCTTCTAAAGTACATTCTTCCATATCCAGGGTTAAAGTACATGAAAAACAAAATATCTGACGAAATCGGCGGAAGAGGAAGTGACGCAAATTCCGCTACAACGAACGAATAAAATATTTATCAGGACTGCGAAACTATTTCTAGTTAAACAAAAATACTGTCGTTTTTTTACTCAACGAAGAAAACAGTTGTAGTAGCCATGTCGGACGAATGCAAAAAATTGTTGGAACAATACGTGAAATCGGGTAACGCAGGAGCTTTTTCGGCCCTTTAAAGTTTAAACAAGCCATAGAAAAGGATTATAAGGACGTAAGTTTACAAGACATCAAAAAATTATTTGAGGCTCACGAAACGTACACCGTAAACCGGCATGTGCCGAGAAAATTCAAGAGAAATTCAATCTTGATTTGGCAGTCCGGAAAACTCTAACATAAATTTTCTATTGGTCGCCATTGACAATTTCAGCCGTTTCGCTTATGTACGAACCTTGGAAAATAAAACTTTAGCATCTGTAGCGAAGGCAATGCTTCAGCTATTAAATGAGCCAAAAGAAAACACTGCCAAGGAAAAATATACACACTGAGAATCATTGAGATAATTGGTACTTGAGTAAGTAGCCGGTACTTGAGTTAAGTCGCAACTCGGGCACTGATAAGTCGGATCAATACTAAAAACAGAAACACAAGTATTAAACTATTCGTTATTTGAAAAAGCTACTCGTAGAGGATGTATCTTAGCCATCTTCTGATGGAGCGCACAACGTTTTTACCTCGAACTCAAAAACAATGGCGGACAGCATCACTAACAACAATACCGGTGTAACTGCAAAGGTGACGAAGCAGGACGATTCTGAATGCTATAAGAACGAGTCATTTATCAATTTCATCACTCCGTGTACAATGACATAAGTGGGTGGGTATTAGTTGTTCGATTTAATTTGAATGTTCAAACATTTAATAAAGACACTGACGAAATCGTTTTCATGAAGAGTAAACGCGTATTTATTAACGGACACAAAATCTACTTTCATTTTAGGAATGTCATCCAGCGGAAAAAGCTCTTACACTCGTAGTCTTTTGGAAAATGCGAACGCTGTATTCACCGATGCTCCTTCCAAGATAATTTACTTGTACAACGTACACCAGCCGATTTTCACGGAAATGGAGAGTAGCATTACGAATATAATATTCGTACAAGGTTCAGTTGAGCGTGAGCGAATAGAGGAATGGGCACCCCGAAAACACACCTTTCTCGTTGTTGATTACTAGTGCGATGATTTAATTATCAGTAAAGGCCGTTATTCATTGGTGATAATGCTTTCGCATCATTTGAACATCACCTTGATTTTGACCTCGCACAACATATTTATGTCTTCAAAATACGATAAAAGCATAGCCACGAACATGCACTGCTTACTGCTTCTCACTCTAAGATACCGACTACAGCTCTCCATACTAGCTAGTCAGTTGTTTTGTCATTCGAAAAAAAAAACAAAAAACTTTCTGTAACTATGAAACGGTGCTAGGGAAATCCCTACAGCCCCGCAAACTGTCGTCATCACGGTCGCCAAAGCTAAAAGACATGAGTATTTTTTGCAGGTAAGTGGTATGAGTTTGAGTCCGTTTTGTATTCCTTGTATTGTGAGGATCGGTCATTTATCGGTATCTCTGTCACGTGTTTCGTTAGTGTTATTGTAGGGTCTATATGTGCTGGTGCCGTATTAATAATTTTAGCAGTAGTAGTAAAAATATCTTTGCAGTAGTAAGAACTAGTACTACTCTTTTTGTTGATGATGAATATTCTTATATTGTATTGTAAGAATGAACAGGGTCATAAAAAAAGTTTTAAAACGTTTGTGTGCAAAAATCACAGTGTTTTGTGAAAAGACTGGGATGAGAAAATATGACGTGTTGCGCTTTTTTTCATTAATTTAGGTCAGAACAAGAATCGCTACTTGCTTGCATATATAATGTGGCGTGTTATGACAGGTCAACACAGCAAAATAGAATACCATATAGTCTAAAATTACTTTTTCTCTCTGATTTACATGTTGTAACTTCTTAGTAGGTGTTTTCTTTACAAATATAGTAATGTTTGTAATATTTCAGTCTGCCTTTGAAATGCAAATATTGTGTTTTTAATCATCAGGTAGGTGTCTGGTTAATTTGAGCTTCGACCATATTAAATTCAAATACAGAGGTAACTGCGAGACGCTCGATCAGCTGGTCAGCATCGTGGAAAGATCATCAAAGATCAACACAGCTGTCCGCTATCCACAGTGGAGTTGGAGGAAAGAAGAACATTTCAGGGCTATTCCTGGCATATTATTCTTATTGTTGTACACTAAATAACTTTTTATTTTCAACCGGTTTTTTTTAATTTTTGTTCCATAATTTATTTTTTCAGACAATATCAGCACTTCCGTTTTGATAGCGAGAAGCCGGGCGTTGTCTGTGTAAAAACTGACCCCGACGCCGATGAACGAGAGTTCCTCATTCTTAAGAATCCCGCCTTTCGGTTCATGTCGTCTGCAAGGCCATCTGCTGTAGAATCTGGTGGAATGTCCAAACAGAGGAGAGAGTATCTCCAGCGAAGCGTACACAGAAGCCAGAAAACAGACACTATTATCAATTTTAATTTTAAAAAAATTGACAAACTAGATCTAATTATCGAATGTTGTTAATTTATAATTTTGAATACAGAAAGATAGAACTTATTGATTTATCATTGATAAATATGCCTTACTATGTTATAGTACGTCGAGGACCGAAACAGATCATAACGATAACGTCGCTATTTCGCGACGACTTATTTCGCGACGTTACGCGTGAAGCAAACCTTTACAATGGCGTTGCTTGATCCTTGATATCTTCGCGAGTTTTAAGCCGATTTCAAAACTTTTAACAGATTAGTATGCAGAAGGAAGTGATCTTTCGTTTGATACCAAATTTCAAAAATCGAAAATTTTGTCCATAAGACCGGTTTTCTCACGTCCCGCCTCAAATAGTTTTTCTCTCATCTTTGTTTCAAAGCAATGTTTTAGTTAAAAATCATACTGGTTTAAAGTTTTTATTCCATTTTTAAAAGAAACAACACATTGTATAAACAAAACAGACATGATCCAATCTCAAAGTTAATAGATGAATCATCAATTGTACGTATAATATTATCTTAATGAGGCGATAATATAATTCCATAGCAAATTATAAATGAAGTTCTTCTTGTCGGTATGGTGTATGTTGTTACAGTTGTACTAACAACAAATCAAGGAACACAATTAAATAACCGAAGAATGAGTGCAATACAGAAAGAAATATCCAACAAATTAAGGAAGCCTGCAAATAGCAGACAGTGAAAAACGTTCAGAATTAGTAACATCTCTCTCTATGCTTTTTACAAGAGTTCAAGGCAACTGACTAATGCCACAACCCAAATAACTAGATCTAAGATCCTAACCAGCAATAATTAAACGATTCATATTAAATTGTATTAGATGTAATAAGTTGTGCTCAGAATAGAGGATATAACAAAAAAACCTCCAACTTCCAAGGGATTTTAGCAGAGAAACATGTTGCATTGATGCATAAACATGCTATCAAACGTATTACGGGCAGCAATTTATTCAAATTACGTTAGCAGAAACATGCAAACATAACGAATTAAACGTCCGGATAATTGGTCCGGAAAATCACCGTCTATGATTGCTGTTCACCTGGTCTGCAAGGATTTATCCGCTTTGATCCAGACGTACATGTAGATCTCCATAATTTCTCTTTTGATTTCTCTGTGTCCCACATAGTGTCAGAAAAATTCGACTACTTGGAAGCACACGTCTAATTTGTTGTCACAGTCACTCATGTGTTATCTATCTTTTTCAGTCTCCGATACATGCGTATTTTCACTATCTGACCAATTATTGTACAATAACACATTTTGAATATTTTAAAGAGGCGGCAGCTTAGAACCACGCGCGCGTTTTCTGCACACATCTTTTTATAATATCTATTTTAGTAAATTTATGTAAGCTTTGTAAATAAAAGCATCTGTTGAAGATGGAGGTAGGATTTACAAGATTATTTGTTACCGGGGATCTACATTTCGATATTAGCTTTCATTATTGAAATAGCGCTAATTTAATTGGGAGTAAAATAAGGGTATATAATACACTGACACGATTTAAAAACGCAAAGGGCATTTTTATCAGCTATTCTGTTCCTGCAGCCTCGATCGGCACCATATTTGGGGACATAAATGATACAATGTATACCCTTCACGCCCCACCAATTTTGTCGTGCCAAATTAAAACCTCGCGGGCATTTGAGCCGCCCTTCACAAAATGCACGTGCGTCTCGTGCACTTAATCCACGAGGAAAATCAATGCGATTTTTTGTGTGTAAACTGGCACATTGATTTACTCTCTGAAAATCAAACACAAACTACGGATATTTTTCGTTTGCAATATGCAGAGGCTAACTTTTGCACAACGGAACCAAGCTTTGGGGCTTTTGGCCGGCGGGGCTACGCAAACAGAGGTAGCTAGACGGTTTAATGTCGCCGACTCGACGATTACAAGGTTAGTGACACGTGTAAATGCTACTGGAACAACTGCAGACCGCCCACGCCCCGGTCAGCCACGTGTAACAAGTGTACGTCAAGACAATTATATACTGCAACGTCACTTACGCAACAAATTTGCGACGGCTCAGTCTACTGCAAATGTTGGTAATCGTGGACGGTCTATACATCGTGACACAGTGATAAATCGCCTGAGAGAACGTGGGATTCACTGTCGTCGTCCTGCGCGGTGCCAGGCTTTCACCCAACGTCATCGCCTTGAGAGACAACGTTGGGCTTTAAACAACCGCCGACGGCAGTGGGACAATGTCGTTTTCAGCGACGAGTCCAGGTTAAATATTCACCATGCTGATGGGAGGGTTAGAATCTACAGACGTCGTAATGAACGCTTTGCAAACAATTGTGTACGTAAAGTGTACCCATACGGCGGTGGGGGCGTCATGGTCTGGGCAGCGATCAATACCAACTTTAAGTCTGACCTGGTTGTTTGTAATGGCAATTTCAACGCAAGACGGTATATCGACCAAATCCTTCGACCCCACGTCGTGCCCATCTTCCGTCAGCAATAGTCACTAGACAGTTTTTACAGCAAAACAATGTCCCGGTGTTACAATGGCCGTCTCGTTCCCCTGATTGTAATCCAACTTTCTTTTCTGTTATGTCTACACTAGTTAAGTACACAGTTATACATGGTTATACATCGGCTATGTGGAATATATCCTGTGTTAAAGTACTTTTTGCGTGTCAGTTTAAAATGAACATTATACCAGTATGCAATCTGTAGATTTGTATTACGTCTCGTTGCGTATGTAAACCACATCACGCTCGAACTTCGACTAAGCCTGTTCCGTCTTGTTGAATTGTTTGTTACAGAATTAAAGCAATTCAATATTTTAGCGATTTTTGTTTGATATTTTAATTTAAGTTTCATTTTAGTTTTATTTGAAATTCAACACTTGAAATGTAAATGAAATCTAAAATGTAGACATTCTATGCATGTTTCCGTTTCGACATTAAAAAGAAATATATATATCTTAGAAGTGGCTACTTAAGTTTTAGTCGAGTTTATAATAATATGTTGTTTTAAAAGCACCTAAACGTACCTATACTTCGAATTGTATACATTTTTTAAATTACTTCAAATTTAATACTTGTTTAATTTCAACGTTTGTGCAAGGTAAAACGTAAGTAAGTAAAACGCAACTTTTACGTGAAATTTGGAATAAAAGTAAATAGTATAATTAATTATACGTAAAATAAATAATATATCAAGATTCAAGATTCAATAGTTTATTGATATGCAGGCCTCCGCCCATACACAAACACATCAATACATATGGAATATTACAACAGTATGCAATCTATAGGTTTGTATTCGTTGAGTATGAAAACAATATCACGGGAGACCGAAGGTCGGAGCGTGATGTAGTTTAAATACGCAACGAGACGTATTACAAATCTACAGATTGCATACTGGTATAATGTTCATTTCACTCCCAATTAAATGAGCACTATTTCAATAATGAAGAGTGAAATTAGATGTAAGCAATTACGTCACAATATAACTTGTGAGGTAAGATATTTCAAAGAAATGTTTACATTTTTCAAGCGCCTTGATCGAGTCAATCAGAGGATTATTTGAGTCGAATATTTCAATGACTTGAAGGACTAAAAACAATTACAACAAAATTTGGAAAAGAAGCGGAAGATGCTGGAAGTGTTTACCGTGGTATTCGAAATGCAACGACTAGGATTTGAACTTTATAGGGTTAAGCTGAAAAGAGGAAACTACGAAGGATTTTTACAAGTGGATATTTTAATCGTAATAGTTGAACGGTATGTCATATATATTATATATTCTCTTTATTTCCACGTGATGTGATGTGATTATGAGATTAGCAACATAAAATAAGAACAAAAATAGCAAATAGCAGAATACAAACATATGAAGAGCATTGCTTGCGTGTTCAACCATTACATCTAACATCAATACTAACATAACTAGCATACTATTATTGTCTAATAAATTGTACTTATATCTCTATATATTTGGTATACCTAAGATACTGTTTTCCTGACCTTTTGATGCGAAATTACTTAATAAAATGATCTCAGTCGAACTTTGAACTGTCAATTACAAATTTTATTGCTATTCGTAGAAAATGTCTGTGTACTTGTTTACTATCAAGAGATAATAATCGTCTGCCTATTAATTTTTGGAACCTAAAATTCATTGTTTCATTGTTCCCACAAAATAGACCGTTCAATGTTTAAGAACTTAAACCTGCGAAAAGAGTCGTCTGCGTTATTTGTTGCAGTCCAATTGTTATGCTCAAAAGTACGAATAGAGTATTTTCAGAGTGATTTCCAAATTCGATGAGTTGGGAAAATTCAACTTTGCAGGTATTCAACTGTGATGTGAAAGTGTATTCTTTTGGAGTATTTTAATAAAATCGGGAATAAAACCTTTTTGTCGCTTTTCAATAGACCAAACGAACTGTGCTAACCAAAGACCTATATTATACATAGATATGCGTCATCGCTTTTTCACGCATGTGCACGCGGCCTGCGTTATCTCGGCGAGTCAGGTGATCGCTATCCCTGTCATAGTTATCAATATGGCTGTCAATTAATACATCCGAAACTTTCATTTTATTGATCATGAAAAATTGTTATTAATAAAATATTTTAAATAAAAGTAAACGTTTTTAATGCTTATATTATCAAAATAAGTTATTCTTTCATCAAAGATTTGTAAAAGTGCTAGTATTAGCCGAAATAAACGATATGAAATTTGATATTTTACGAAGAAATTCTTGTTTGTTTGTTGTTGTTGTTGTTTATTGCCTCTCGTGTCATTTGTTTGTTGTTGTTTTTTAATTAATTTTTATGTCACAAAGCGGATATAATGAATTTTAGGGAAATCGGCATCTCATTAAACTTTGGTTCGTATTTTATTTTGTTACATTTGAAATGTGATACTGGGGTTGAATGAGATTATGGGTGGTCTTCACCATTTGATAGAGGTAAATCTCAGCCAAGTAGTCTCCAGATCCTTGTTGACAGGTACGGGAACTTAATACACTGGCATGGTGTGAACACCAAATCAAATACACTGTCATGTTTGCAGCGTTGAGACTAGCCCAATAGCATGTGACAAGTCTCCAGTTCCAAATTGACAGGTACGGGAACTTAATACACTGTCGAACCGAATTGGGAATTGTTGTACCACATATAAGATATATAGCTAAATGTTTAATATGGAGATTTTTATGCAGGAAAGTGCAATATTGTAGTTCTTGAGATGGACGCTGTTGATTTTCTGTTTTATTTGTTCTATGAATTCAGATTACAAAATAATATATAAATACATTAAGTTTAGGGCTTAACAGATACATATTTTAACAGAAATAATGTTACATAGTTTTACTTAAATTTGGTATTTTTCGATTAAGTTTAAATATAATTTGCTGATATAAAGATCTGTGTTGCTGACTTTATTATTTATCTGGCTTTCGTAAATTTCTTCTGTGTTCATCAACCTGCAAATATAAAAATACATTGTTTAATGATGAAATGAGGACTTGGTATTCGTATTTTTTATTATCTTATCAGATCGTGTTCTTTTATGTAAGTTTTGTTCAATATTTATTATAGAATAAATTTTTAATTGAATTGTATTGACTTCATTCATTTTGAAGAATTATTTTAGTTAATGATGTAAGTCACAAGTTTTTATTAAAAAATTGTCAAAATTAAATTTAACGAAGAGTAATACCATATCAGCATTATGAAATATTGTGGAATTTTAAATGAGAAGTGACAATTATATAATCTCATGACAACTATCAAATATTTCACAGGAATGTATGTGGAATTTCACTCATTTTATATGGAACTCGGTTTAACAAATTCCATGCTCAAAATGCATCATTCAGGATATTGACAGGTAAAAAGATGGTAAAAGTGATGGGATAGTGTGCACAGCCGATGGTCCCATGTTATCGATAAAGTGTTCGCTGCAGAAATGTTTGTGTTCGTTCCATTTAAATGTTTTCATCACAGTTTTGCACCTCTGAATCCACACTTGTTTCAAACGTTTGTTTTGAGGAAACCTGTGCAGCGAGATAGTCCTGCCATTCAATACTTGACCACGATCAACTCCGCTACACACACAACAATATTTCAATGAGTTTTTCTTCTTTTCGCTTTGTGGCAACATTATAATTATATTCTTATTGCTCGTATTCCTGTAAATATCGTTTATCGAACGACGTCCCCGGAAGACGTCCCCGGAAGTGGAAACATAATTTTCTGGCATGCGCACTTCGTCAAAGGGCAAGTAATTTTCAAGGGAAACAACCTAAAAAGTAACGCTTGGTCACGTGACGAGATTCTCGTCGAATCCACGTCAAAAAACGAGATTTCTTTTAAAGTAATAGAGAGATGCGAATCTATTTATATATATAGGTCTCTGTGCTAACCTAGCATTGAAGACATGATAAGATAGTACTGTATTAGGAATGTTGCATAAAGTTTTCTTAGGTCAATTTCACATACCAACCTAACATACCAAGGCACATATCTGTTCTTGTCAGAATATGAAATTTTTGTATTTTCTTAGGAGCTAATCTATGAAATCTATCTAGGCGGTTTTTAAGATTACTCCATAATTCACATCCGTATAGTAAACGAGATAAGCAAACTTTGCTTATAAGTGAAGCCGATGTAATTGGATTAAGTCGAATCGAGTCTATTTTTACCGATAACAATGAGAAAAAAGAAGAGTACTGTAGAGCGTTTACAACTTATTGTCCGATATTTTATCATTTAAGAGGATTCCATTTTTTTTTTATTGCGTGATTTTATCAGGACCAAGGCTGAACGACAATTCTTTTTGGGATTTTTTGGGAAACCAGACAGGGCAATGTCGTCTGCTAACATTGTGTTACCAGTTACATTATTTAGTATAAATGTACCGTAAAAGTAAAAACTTTGCTCGAAAAGGCCATCGATAAATAATTTATAGATCCAGGTCGAAATAACTCCTCCCTGTCGAATTCCCTGTTAAACATTAAAGAAATCCGAGAGTATACCATTTGCAGCAAGCAACACAACTATACTACTAGTAATGTCCACATTTTCCCAATAACACCTATATTATATAATTTCTGGAATTGCTTGCTTTGTTATCAAGCATGCTATGCAATTCTAAGTTATGATAAATTGTTTGTTGGGGAATTTTAAGCTTTTATTCTTTATCCAGTTGTTAAGAAGCTCAGAGTAACTTTTCGAAAAGTTTATAGATACAAGGTGGTAACGTAATGGTCTGTAGTATTTGGGGTCAGTTCTTAATATTCCGTTATCCTTAAATACTGGTATAATCCTTTTTTGCAATTTTGAGGGATTTAGCCTTTTTCAATGATAGTTAAAGAATTCCGCAAGCGTTTCTAGAAGTTGAAAGAGCCCCTAGTTTGATATGCTCATTACAGACCATATCAAACGAGGGTGCTTTATTGTTTTCAAGTGTTTTAACAGTTAATGAGGCATGGTAAGATTTCGGGACAATCTGGTAGTTGCTTATTTGTTAACTTAATCTGCATTTTCGATGTTTATCTTAAATTGTTCATCAAAATGGGGTTCTTGCAATGGGGAGTATAAGTTTTTATAAAAGTCGCGAAAAGTATCCGCAATTTTATATTTCATTTTTATATACTATCGATAAACCACCTTTTCCACAGCGTATTGGTCAAAAATAATCATACGTATTATCACAAACGGTATAATGATCGTGACTGTCATAGTGTTTGTAGTCCGCTGTCTGTCTTTGGTTCCACATGTTTTTGGTTCGCCATTGACGGCCCCGCATAAAACGAGACCAGAATTCAGAGTCTTCGATAATATAAGCTTCGTAGTTATTTTTGCACACAAGTTGCCTCGTTTACTCTCAAAAAGCGACAGCTCTGTTGGGTTTATTCCACGGTCTGTCAAATATTCTTCTAGGCCGCCGTCTGTTGAATTGGGGTGGATTCCACCCACATTATAACGTTTACCTGTATATTGGCCTTTAAAAAATATGTTCTTTTTACATTAAAGTTTTATGATTTCTCCATAGCTTGCACTAGTTTACTAGCGGCTTTTAAAGCTTTCGAATCGGAAGTTAGTTCATTTCGCAGCTTAGTTTCTCTGTTAGTGATGGGGACCGTTTTAATTTTTTCTTCGGTAATTTTTGTGTTTGAACTAGATCTGGTCCATCGTTTGGTCTCCGGATCTTGTATCATTAATCTTTTCACCGCTGGATTGGAACTAGCGGTCTCTGTTGCTTTTTCTTTTAAGTTTTTTTTAGCACATCTGCGTACGATGGTTGTGTTGTCTTTAGTGGCTTCATGCACAGGTAAGTGGTATGAGTTTGAGCCCGTTTTGTATTCCTTGTATTGTGAGGATCGGTCATTTATCGGTATCTCTGTCACGTGTTTCGTTACTGTTATTGTAGGGTCTATATGTGCTGGTGCCGTGATTAGACTGGCGGGCATGCGCGTCTGTCTTAAGTAAAGATGCCGTGAACTCTGCGACGTGCAAGTCTTGAACTTCGGGTGTATCATTGCGACCACAAGAGCGTATCAAGTAAGTGGGGTTTTGTGGTCACCGCGAGAGCAGGCCGAAATGATCTGCACGTGCGAAGCACAATGCAGCACACCATTCCACGAATTCTGAGCGATTGATAGTAAGTTCCCGTGTAATTTTAGAGCATTCATGCCAATAACGCCAGCTAACAAATGTAGAGTGATATCCCGACCAGCTACGGCAGTGAACAAGCAACTTTATATGCATGAGTAGTTAGGTTGCGCCTGAAAGATTTCGTAGTTGTGTGGCATGAAAAGTAGTACATTTTAAGAAAATACAAATATTCGAGAAGGAATGCGAACTTTGAAAGATAATACAAATAAAAACAAGAAAACAATGTAATGTTGTTGTTCGAACAGCTATGAAAGGATATTAAAAGAACGATTAAAACAAATCAGTCACGTGACAAGCGTCAGATAACGTGGGTTGCCATTTTCGTTAGGTTGGAGCAGTTGTTGATCGAGATTTTGCTCGGCTTTCGAGGACCGAGCCGGGCGCCCGATAGCCGTTAACAAGCGTTATTTCTAACAAGCGTTAAATTCGCCGACATCCGTTTATTTTAAAGCGACATGTCATAATTTTCTGTTTCTTGCATTGTGAACACAGGTCGCTTTTCAATACACACCTCATTCAATGTTAAGAGTAGTGGAGTTAGGAGAGAGGTCGGAAGTTTTGCGTGCGTTTTGGTGTGTGAACGTGGGCGTGAGTGGCAGTTGAGATAATTGGTACTTGAGTTAAGTAGCGGGTACTTGAGTTGTCGCAACTCGGGCACTGATACGTCGGATCAATGGCACTTGATGAACGTTAATTAAAATGGCACACTGGTGATCTAAAAAACATCGCAAAAATATATTTTGTATTAGTTTTATCCACCACCTCCGATATAATTTGTGATTACTCGTTTTTTTAATTAAACATGTCAAATATTTCTGTGTAAAGTAACACTTTAGACCGCGAAGGATCAATTGGAGGAAACCGAGACAATTATGGAAATGCGAATGACTGGACAGTCTGCGGTAGCCGTACACCTAAAAACCAGGTGACATATTTGACGCAGGTGATCGTCGTATACAGGATTATTTTAGTGTCGATTGCTTAGCTGTGTCTCAAGTCGTCCGACAAAGAGCTCTGGCTGGTGCTTCCATATTCTTCCATATCCAGGGTTAAAGTACATGAAAAACAAAATATCTGACGAAATCGGCGGAAGAGGAAGTGACGCAAATTCCGCTACAACGAACGAATAAAATATTTATCAGGACTGCGAAACTATTTCTAGTTAAACAAAAATACTGTCGTTTTTTTTACTCAAAGAGCACGAAGAAAACAGTTGTAGTAGCCATGTCGGACGAATGCAAAAAATTGTTGGAACAATACGTGAAATCGGGTAACGCAGGAGCTTTTTCGGCCCTTTAAAGTTTAAACAAGCCATAGAAAAGGATTATAAGGACGTAAGTTTACAAGACATCAAAAAATTATTTGAGGCTCACGAAACGTACACCGTAAACCGGCATGTGCCGAGAAAATTCAAGAGAAATTCAATCTTGATTTGGCAGTCCGGAAAACTCTAACATAAATTTTCTATTGGTCGCCATTGACAATTTCAGCCGTTTCGCTTATGTACGAACCTTGGAAAATAAAACTTTAGCATCTGTAGCGAAGGCAATGCTTCAGCTATTAAATGAGCCAAAAGAAAACACTGCCAAGGAAAAATATACACACTGAGAATCATTGAGATAATTGGTACTTGAGTAAGTAGCCGGTACTTGAGTTAAGTCGCAACTCGGGCACTGATAAGTCGGATCAATACTAAAAACAGAAACACAAGTATTAAACTATTCGTTATTTGAAAAAGCTACTCGTAGAGGATGTATCTTAGCCATCTTCTGATGGAGCGCACAACGTTTTTACCTCGAACTCAAAAACAATGGCGGACAGCATCACTAACAACAATACCGGTGTAACTGCAAAGGTGACGAAGCAGGACGATTCTGAATGCTATAAGAACGAGTCATTTATCAATTTCATCACTCCGTGTACAATGACATAAGTGGGTGGGTACTAGTTGTTCGATTTAATTTGAATGTTCAAACATTTAATAAAGACACTGACGAAATCGTTTTCATGAAGAGTAAACGCGTATTTATTAACGGACACAAAATCTACTTTCATTTTAGGAATGTCATCCAGCGGAAAAAGCTCTTACACTCGTAGTCTTTTGGAAAATGCGAACGCTGTATTCACCGATGCTCCTTCCAAGATAATTTACTTGTACAACGTACACCAGCCGATTTTCACGGAAATGGAGAGTAGCATTACGAATATAATATTCGTACAAGGTTCAGTTGAGCGTGAGCGAATAGAGGAATGGACACCCCGAAAACACACCTTTCTCGTTGTTGATTACTAGTGCGATGATTTAATTATCAGTAAAGGCCGTTATTCATTGGTGATAATGCTTTCGCATCATTTGAACATCACCTTGATTTTGACCTCGCACAACATATTTATGTCTTCAAAATACGATAAAAGCATAGCCACGAACATGCACTGCTTACTGCTTCTCACTCTAAGATACCGACTACAGCTCTCCATACTAGCTAGTCAGTTGTTTTGTCATTCGAAAAAACTTTCTGTAACTATGAAACGGTGCTAGAGAAATCCCTACAGCCCCGCAAACTGTCGTCATCACGGTCGCCAAAGCTAAAAGACATGAGTATTTTTTGCGTTCCATCATACTTCCTTACGCGTTAACTTATGTGAACGACATCGATTTAATCAACATATTGTGTAAAGTCGTGGATTAAAGCTATCAGTCGCATTCGATTGAGGTTTCAAGTGGTCCACACCGCTGAACTGAGTGGCTAATGAACGAGAATGTCAGTGTGAGCAAGTTTTAAAAGAATATTATAGATTTTTTCGTTGAGCTTAAATATCTATGCGTTGGCTTAAACAAATCGAGTGGTCGATCCGCACAACATCACAAACGCGAAGTCATGCGGCTTATGAACGTGTTTAAGTGTCTCTTAAGTTTTGGCTGGTTGCATTGATTGATAGAGTGCCCCATTGGTACTTGAGTTAATTAGCCGGTACTTGAGTTAATTGCAACACGGGCGCTTATACGTCGGATATACTAACATGCAAAGTAAAACATACACATATGTTATACGTGGAAGACATTTTAAATTGAAATGGAGAAATGAAAACATGTATCCTGCGAATAAAACAGTTATGAAATATTTTTGTATTAATTGTATAAACTTATAATTGAATTACATAACCTAGTCTGCTAAATACGCCTACATTCTAAGCGTGTTGAACGCCATCTTCGAAAATAAACTGGGTCAGTTTAAAGTTATCGCTCGAATTCACCAGGATGAATTAACTGACTGAACATACTTACTTATAATCTGGTCTTAGCCATCTAAATAATATTTTTGTTCTAAAATGTTATCATAGAACACCCATAACATAATTCAACAAAAAAAACTCTACATACTCAAGCAAACATAAAATACATTAATTCTCTCTCTTAAGCATAATATTTGGTACCCTAAATCATTGAGGTCAGAAACCAATCGCTGATACTCATCTTTAGCTGAGAACCTCTATATGAAGCCGGATCCATTATCTCTTGGGTCGGAATAGCTGTACGTGTTAAAATGGTCATCTGGTTATAATTAACTAGTTATGACCCATAGTTCGTCTAAAAATAGAAATATGAAAGACAAATTATTTGCTATTTCATAAACTACTCGTAGGGGATGTATCTTGACTTAGTCAACTCATAAAAGACAAAACAAACTCTGTCGTTGTAGACGACTTGTACGACGAGTTGAATAATGTTATGCATTCGCGTCATTTGATCAACAGACTCGCACAACATATTTATGTCTTCAAAATACGATAAAGGGATCGCCACGAACATGCAATACTTACTGCTTTTCACTCTAAGATACCGACTACTGTTCTCCATACTAGCTTGGCAGTTTTTTTTTATTGAGACCACAGAGGTAACCCCGTTAAGATTGGCAGTTATTTTGTCATTCGAAAAAATCAAAAAAACTTTCTGAAACTTGACGACATGGTGATAGGGGAAAATCACTTCTGTAACAGTCCGTTAATAGTTGACATGTCGTCAAAACTCAGACATGTAATTTTTCTTGCGTTCCAACATATTTCCTAAAGCATTAACGTTTGTGCACGACATCTATTAAATTATAATTGTGAACAGTCGTGGATTACAGCTATCATAAGCATGCGATCGAGCTTTAAAGTGGTCCACTACGCGAAAGCCGCACAGAGCGGCTAATGCGCGGGAATAAGTCAGTATTTGCAAGTGTTTGTACGACATAAATTTAAGTATAATATAGTACATGCGTGGATTACAGATATCATACCCATTCGATCGAGGTTTCAAGTGGTCCACTCCGCGAAAGCTGCACTGAGCGGCTAATGCGCGGAAATAAGTCAGTGTTTGCAAGTGTCTTACAACATTATTGATGTATTCGTTTAGCCTAAACATCTATTCATGGGATTAATTTGTTATAACAAATCAAGTGGTCAGCTCCACTTACAACATCGCAAACGCGAGGTCTATCTCGACATGCTGCTTATGAACGTGTTCAAGTGTCTCTTAAGTGCAGGCTGGTTGCATAGATTGATACAGACCCAGTACAGACAACACGGCAAATTATTTTGTTTGTTTTTAGTTTGAGTTTCTCATCATAACAAGTCATTTGAAATGTGGATATTTGTTTATACCAAATTTAACAGCCTCATTCAACATTAGGAAGAATTCAAATGGAATAATAGAAAACAGCCTCATTCAACATTAGGAAGAATTCAAATGGAATAATAGAAAACACTGGCAAGGAAAAAATTACACACTGAGAACCTTTTAATCATTGATAAGTTAAGGAAAACAACCTTTAGGGTTCACTATATCGTAAATGTTCTCAAAAACAAGGTTTAAGCAGAAAACTGTAAAGCAAACAATGTGTTTTAAATGTAATCGAATTCAACTGTTGCGTATTCTTCCTGGAAGATGTTTTTGTTTACACTTATATATCCCCGACGGATATATTTGTATTTCTTGCTTTGATCTCGTCAAGCGTAGAATTTTGCATATGGATCCTAAGCATATGTGAAAACTTTTGTTAAGGGTATTTAACATAAATTGTTAATCATTTCTGGGCAAACTCGCTCAGCATGTCAGACAAATGTGCGTATCATCAAACATAAAAATGTATATGCACGTTAGTAAACAACTAACAACTATCTGATTAATACATGTAAACAGAAAATTAAACGCAAACATTTAAGTCATTTAATGCTGTTTTCATATTTCTGTTGTTGTTTTTACCCAGCTTTCTAACAATAACCTTACTCCAAGCATTCACTTAACCGTCAATTAACCATAAACACTTGTTGAGCAGTGTTCTGAGCCTAGTTCGTGCGGTTTTGATCTATACTTTTCTTGCAGGAAACGGAGAGTGTAAAAACTTCGCTTTAAAAGTATATGTTAAGCCTTTTTGCAGACAGAGCAAACATTATCATTATCACTGTTGGCTGAGGATGTCAAATCACAAGCCGTTTCGTTACAAAGACATGTAAAGGTCTCGTTGTGAGCATTTGCTTACATCAAGCCTAGGCAGATATATGCGCCTAAAAACTGCAATTCTTGGTGTGGATCATAGGAAAGTTACAGAGAAATGGTGAATCAATGTGAAAAAACAATAAAAACGCTTATAATTTACAACTATTTATCGATTGAAAAACTAGAGTAAAAGCTAAAACAATCAATTACGTTATTTTCCAATATCGAATGTTTATATACAATTTGTTTTGCCGCTGACAGTTCAAAGACGGTAACCCCACGGGTTTTCATTTTCGTTAATTGTGTGTTGTCTGTTTTGAAGCAGGTCATTTTATTAACTCCCGCATTCTCATTTTATTTAATTGTTTTAAGTGTCTGTTTTGAAGCTGATCATTTTATTAACCATGCTCTCCCGCACACAGGTTCTCTTTTTTGTTAATTGTGGGTGGTGTCTGTTTTGAAGCTGATCATTTTATTAAACATGCTCTCTCCCGCACACGGGTTCCCAATTTTGTGAATTGTGTGTAGTGTCTGTTTTGAAGCTGATCATGCTCTCTCCCGTACACGGGTTCTCATTTTTGTTAATTGTTTGTTGTGGATCATTTTATCACCGTATTTTCTAGTGTTTCCGGTGAGTCTAGTTATCGATCGGGCACTCATAATAAGTGACCAGAAACATGCAAGCGACCATTGGTATCGTTTAAAATAAGTTCGATAGTCAGCCAGGATTTTTAGCAGGATTTTGATCAGAATAAAACACCAATTTACCTTTTTTTTATTTTCATCCTTATTAAAACGTTTTCGTGGGTTAGAAGACCATTAAACCATCATGATTGGACACCAGTATATAACTTGAAACTTATTTAACCGCCAACAGTGGCGACTAAGTCGAGCTAACCACAAGCGGACATGACAAAAATATGTTTTAGCCAATCTATTAAAGATTTGTATCAGATTGCAACCATTAGAAGATATTGCAAACAGAAGCCCAAATCACCATCAACAAAAATCTTGCGTGCGTTCGTGGGGGAATAGGCTATACGGACCTGGGGAAATGCGTTTGGGCTTCTAAAGTCGAGTTGATTAAGGAGTTATCTTGCATCGTTGCAAATGGTGCGTAAAATGGAAATAATTATACAACACAAATTTTTACCAATTCATTTTAATGTGGAGTAACTATACACGAGTTTTGTCGTCGCTCTCAAGATTTGTAATCATTTCACCAGAAACCAAATAGCAAATATGTACTTTCTATGCAGTATGTTTCAAAATGCGACTGTTCTGCTGAAAGAAAATAGTCTATTTTGTACGTATATGGGCGGATTTTTTAAATATGATTTACGAAAATAGAGTCCAAATATATAACGGGGATTGCGGAATACTGCTACAGAGATAATAGGCAATGAAAATTTTCAAAATATTTCATGTACTATACTCCGGAAATCGTGACATGTCAACATTCGGTTACAGTATCTGTACGTTATACTTGTACTCATCTATTACTTGAATTCATCTTACTGTTAATGTTCAACGAACAAATAATTTTGAATTTTTGAAAACGTCACGTATACTTCACAACCAAAAATACGGTACGATTGATTCTGTCTTGAAATTAAGAAGGATCAATAAGGTTATCTGATTGTTCGTTTACGTAAGAGTATCATTCATAGAATAAAATTCAAGGATTCTGATGCTGGCTTCTAATAAAGATGGAGATGCCGGCTTCAAACAATGATGGGAACATTTACTCACTTTAACGTGAGTAAATTAATTATTTCCTTATCTCATAATACGTTAAAAACACAAACAAAAACTAGGAATAGGTCGTTGTATTCAGCGGTAATATACATTAAAATTTTCAAATGTCTGTAAAGTCCAAGTTGCTCAAAAACTGTCCAAAGAGGTAGAAATCAGTGGGCCTGTAGTGTGCGAACCGTCCGAATGAAAAGCTGACATCCGTAGTTCTGGCTATTTAGCAGTCCGGAGGACGAACGGAAAACTTTCAACACATCTGGATAAAGCTTCGTCTAATAGTACCACTCGAACCTGAAACTAGTGAATGGCCTTAAAATATCCATATTTCTTACATGATAAATAAATATATTGTTTATGACTAAGAGAAAACAGCAAAACTCGAAACACCTGAAACAAAAATAAACACTTTATTTACACCCATTTTTCAATTTATTCTCTGAAAGTTCTGTTAAACCTCGACAACCATCCAAAAATAATATTAACAACCTATAGGGCGGGTGGGCGGGTGCCGACATGTTTACCGCTGAATAGAAACGCCTCGAATGGTGTACACAGATAAAACCAACACTTAAATAGCCTAATCGCACGAGATACACGCACCTTTTCCCTCCACACTGACAATTACCGTCAAGTTCGTATTATTCGAAACGGAAATAATTCCATTTACTCACTTTAACGTGAGTAAATTAATTATTTCCTTATCTCATAATACGTTAAAAACACAAACAAAAACTAGGAATAGGTCTTTGTATTCAGCGGTTATATCGAATCAAACAAAGAGAGACAACTGATGAGAACTGCAGTTGAAAGGCATTTACATTTATAAAAATCTTAAATTGTCACACCTTTTGTAACTTGCATGCGTCGTTTCAACCTTTGAAAAGATTGTACTTCATACTATCAACAAAATGAAAACAAATTTACTCATTTATAATTTCACCAAATAATCTGGAACCATCACGGACACCTCAGCCACTGTCAAAAAACAATGTTAAGAACTTGTTTTGTTAACAACTGGTCTACAACAAAGTAGGTCTCAGGATCGTGTCATCAATCTTCAAAGAAACTGAATATTCAAAAACCACATTAACTACAAATGTACTTATTTGACACACAACGGCACCAGAGAACGTGTATCAAACACAAATAAAACACAGAAACCACAACATTGAGTTCAGGGAACATATCAAACACATATTACACAATTAACACAAGACTTAATCACAAACCAACGGCATCTGTGTGCGTAAAAACCAGACACGTTAACATATACAAGACGACAACAAGAACTGGCTAAAATTTTACTCAACAAACAAGAAAACTGCCCAGGCTACATAACTGACACTGCAAACAAACAGCAACAGTTCGTATACAAGACGACAACAAGAACTGGCTACAATTTTTCTCAACAAACAAGAAAACTGCACAGACTACATAACTGACACTGCAAACAAACATCAACAGTTAGTATACAACACGGCATCAAGAACTGGCTACATTTTTACTCAACAAGCAAGAAAACTGCACAGACTACATAACTGACACTGCAAACAAACAGCAACAGCTCGTACATAACTGACACTGCAAACAAACAGCAACAGTTCGTATACAACATACTTGGCACCGGGGGCCACACAACAACGGCACCGGGGGCCGTGTTCTCAAACACATAAAACACAAAATACTTGGCACCGGGGGCCACACAACAACGGCACCGGGGGCCGTGTTCTCACACATAAAACACAAAATACTTGGCACCGGGGGCCACACAACAACGCCACCGGGGGCCGTATTCTCACACATAAAACACAAAATACTTGGCACCGGGGGCCACACAACAACGGCACCGGGGGCCGTATTCTCAAACACATAAAACACAAAATACTTGGCACCGGGGGCCACACAACAACGGCACCGGGGGCCGTGTTCTCAAACACATAAAACACAAAATACTTGGCACCGGGGGCCACACAACAACGGCACCGGGAGCCGTGTTCTCAAACACATAAAACACAAAATTCTTGGCACCGGGGGCCACACAACAACGGCACCGGGGGCCGTGTTCTCAAACACATAAAACACAAAATTCTTGGCACCGGGGGCCACACAACAACGGCACCGGGGGCCGTGTTCTCAAACACATAAAACACAAAATACTTGGCACCGGGGGCCACACAACAACGGCACCGGGGGCCGTGTTCTCAAACACATAAAACACAAAATACTTGGCACCGGGGGCCACACAACAACGGCACCGGGGGCCGTGTTCTTAAACACATACAACATAAACTTTGGCACCGAGGGCCGTGTGTAAAATACAACACATATAAGCACTGTATCACACACCAATAGCACTCGGTGTGATCTTGAAATAAAGCATCTCTAGAAAAACATTAATATTTAATTATCGTTACTATTTAACAATGTAACTTCCCAAAATATTCTATTCATTAAAATAATAATTTCTAAATCGTTGACATTAAAATTGGCAGCATTTTCTCAGCGATGCATAATTCAAACGATAATATTTACTACATTTCAAATCCAGACTCAACGATACTTAAAGTCTGCCTGCAAAGTGTCTTTCACATTTGCCATGTCACTGAGAGTATCTCACTAGTTTCATCATTTGCACTAATCGTAAACTTTTCCGGACCACAATTATATCCAAAGTTATTCTTATCATTACACCGAAATTGTCAGTTTTGGCTTCAAAAAAAAAACATTAAAGATTGAATACGATGCTGTTAATTACATCATCTCAAAAGCCATAGATGCATTATTTACAAAAATAAGGGGATCTTATATCAACTGAATATTCATAAACCACCTGAACTGCTTATTTGACACAACAGCATCAGGGACGGAGCATCAAACACACATACAACACAGAAAACACGGATCACACAGCAATGAATACAAGAGACATATCAAACACACCAGAAATCACAAACCAACGTCATCTGTATGTAAACACCATGCACAATTTCAACATAAAACCACACACCAATAATACAAAGGACTGTTATTTCAAACGTATACAAGACGACAAAAATAACTGGCTTTAAATTAACACAACAAAACAAGGAATAATTCACAGGTTACATTAATAACATTGCAAATAAACGTCAACAGCTCATACACAACACAGCTGGCACCGGGGGCCACACACCATCGGCACCGTGTTCTCATACATACAACACAAAACTGGGCACCGAGGGCCACACAATAGCGGCACCTTGGGCCATGTGTGAAACAAAAAACAACACATATAGGCACTGTATCCGACAACAATAGCACTAAGTGTTATATTGAAATAAAATAACTCTAGAATAACATTTACACTTAGCGATCGTTACTTTTAACTATGTAACTTCCAATAATATTCTATTCAATAACATAATACTTTCTAAGTCGATGATATTAAAATTGATAGCATTTTCTCAATAATGCTTAAATTAAAAGACAATATTTCAACATTACAAATCCAAACTCAGCGATACTAAAAGTCTGCGTACAAACTGTCTTTCGCATTTACCACTGAGTGTCTCTCACTAGTCTTATTATTGGCACTCACCTTAGCTTCTCCGGACCGAAAACAAATGTAATCCAAAGTTATTCTTATCATACATTGAAGATCTAAGTTTTTGCTTTGAAAATTCATCAAAGATTGAATAAGAAAGCTTATAATTACATTCTCTAAAAAAAAAACCTTCATTGCAATATTTACCAAAAATACAGAGATCTAAAAAATGAATTCCGATTTTTATTTAAATATTGTTAATAGTCTAAAACATCTGTTTTCAATTAGAAATGTTAAATATAAAAGTCCACCAAAAAATTTCAGAAAAACTTAATGTCCGACCGTTACATACACAGTACTTCACGTATTCTAAAGAAAACAGCAAATGCTAAAATAGATTAATTCACATCTCTGAAATCTCATAAGAAACTGCTTTCCAAAGCGAATACCCAGTACTTCACGTATTCTAAAGAAAACAGCAAGTGCTAAATTAGATCAAATCACATCTATGAAATCTCATAAGAAACTGCCTTCCAAAGCGAAGTTTAAATTAAGGTTTAGCCATTTCAGTAATATGTAATAATAATGTATTAGCTTTCTAACGAATACATCCAGAGAGACACATTTTCAACCAATCAACCTTACACGGATTAACAAACGTCTGCTATATGATTCCACAATTAAAATACCAGGTTTATTTTTGACTAACCTTTTTTCTGAATAATCTTCGATAATAACATGGCTCTCCTTACCGGCGAAAATTACAGACTGTTTAATTTTAACCATTGTTGAAAATTTATGAATGTTAAAGTAAAATTACAAACTTTAGATTCTTCCCTTCCAGAATACAAAGCGTCCTTGACCTCAGACAACAGCATCAGGATCTTCAAAGCTGGCGTGGAAAAACACTTGCAACCTCCTATCAGTATGAAAGACGTCCTATATTAATATAAATAAAAACCATGTAAGCAAGAGTAAATACGTACAAATGAAACCATTACGTGATCTTACCGGAAGAACTATCTGTAAATATTATACACATCGTTTACATTATGGTCTCAATATTACAAAAAGATCAAATGGCATATTCTCCAAATTTACCATTTCTTACAACTGACTGTATTTAATGCGAGAGTCGTATGTTTCAAGAATCAAATGAAAACGCATAACCAAACTTAATAATATCGTTAAAGAGAAAGGAGTATGCTGTATATTGTACACGCTTTCCATGTGCAACTGTTTTAATAACGGTACATCTATCCGTCATTACTAGTCATGTTTTTTATGAAAACCATCTGATTGTTAAACGGCATGACTGTATGCAAAAAAAAAATAGTATTTTCACTGTCACTGTTAACAAATTATCGGCTTAACATCGCTGTTTACATGTTTCAAAATAAATGTTACATTAAGTTCTCTTGTTAAAATGTACATTCACTTCTTAACTCATAATTACAATTACATTCGGGCCTCTATTACAACACTTCATTCAATGTGAAAAACAGCTATTTTAGAATTACTGGTCTTGCTTCCCTCATGACAAATCACCATTTCCATTTACCGCCAACTGAAATAACCGATGTCTATAACTTCTTTTTCGGCTTAAATGATTTCTGTACAAAAAGCCAAGCAGCATTTTAATTTTCCTTTTACAAAGTGATCAACAACAGTCACACTATTTTCAAACCAAATAAGATACCCGGTTTTCTAATTTAACAAAAGCCGATGCAACAAAAAGGTACTTATCACAAAAATCTCTTAGTTTCTGGCTCCCATCGCTTCGGTTCCTGTTAATCAGCAGCGGCGCAACCACTGGCGAAGTGCCCTACTTATCTGACTTGCAACCAATGACTTTCTATTGGAGAAAACTCCCTGTTGCCACATGTCCTTGTTGACTGTCACGTCATCTTTTAATGCGTCGAGAAGGCTTTATTCTGACACTCTGTGCTGCCTATTCTGTCTCAAACTTCAAACCTTCAGTTCACTGAATCAAGTTTTAAAAAAGAGTTGGCAACTCTCCGAGTAATCTGCTACATAAATGTGTTCTTCTCCTTGCCGACATGTTTACCGCTGAATAGAAACGCCTCGAATGGTGTACACAGATAAAACCAACACTTAAATAGCCTAATCGCACGAGATACACGCACCTTTTCCCTCCACACTGACAATTACCGTCAAGTTCGTATTATTCGAAACGGAAATAATTTCATTTATATTAACATTAAGACTGCTAAGGTTTGAAATTCTGTCATTTTGGCGTAAACGCTCAATCGCTTGATTGAATATTTATAAAATGTTCTGCTTAGATGAGTTTCTAATTGATGTCTTATGGTTCTACTTGTCGTATTAAGGATTAATAATTCATGTAACTGCTATATCAAATACTTAAAATTAAGGATTTTGATATACTTATTAATTGGGAGGTGGCGGTACATAAAAAAGTAAACCGATCTCTAATGGTCAGTGAAATCTTCTTCTTAGTAATTGACAGGGGACCCCTTGTGAGCGACAATTTGGCATTTTTATGACATGCCGCTTTCAAAATCAATCGCAGTCGGCATGTCAGTTGTTAATAAGACACGCTAAGCCGGAAACGACACTCAATTTATCCGTGGATAGAACACAGGCTGTTAGTTTAAGTCGTTTAAAGTAAACCTTGGCGCAAGGAATAATGACTTTACACTTTTAGTCAAATTAGATTTGTTGTTTTATGAACTTTTCTTGATAAAAAAATTTCATTACGCTGATGTATTATTACTAATTCAACGATAAACTAGAAAATATATTTTAAAAAAGAAATTTCATGATGAAAAACGAAAGTTGTAGGTACATGTTCCCTATTACATAAATACAGCGAGCAATAATTTTTCCTGTATAGTAGTCACGTGATTGAATAGGGGAGGTAACCGAAAACTTCACCGAATTATTGGAAAGGCGTATATTCAAACTATTTTAGAGATATTTATATTAATTAATAATATGACGTCAGAACAACAACAAAATTGATGAAAAAGATTATTTAGTCAACCCTAGAAGCCGTACATAAAGACTGCTAGTAGCCGGACCATTTGTTTTTTAGACTTTGCTAGTAGCCCTACCATCTTGTCACACTACCAGTGCAAATGAAAATTCGAGTTTTCGAAAACTAGCGGGTTGGGACAAGATTTAACTACATGAGCTATCCACATAGCCATCACGAAGACAGAATTTACAAAATAATGTCAACCGTGTCACTTCAAACGTCCAAATTCGTTTTACTATGTAAAGTGTTTTCATTACTGTATCACTTCATGTAGTTAAATCTTGTGTATAATTCCAGTGTTGTCAGGAATTTGCCAGCAATAATATATTGCAGCCTATCGTTTCTTCCATGACTTGTAAAACGTCAGGCAAAAAAGGCTTTACAAATATTATTTTTATTATACCCTTTACTCATTTTAGCACAGTGCAGCGTTAATACGCAAAATTTTTACAACTCGTCAGATTAATAATTCCCCATTATCAACTTTTCCGATTCTTATTAATGCTGTCTGTTTTCTTCATATATTGTCGTAGTACATATAAACAAAGAATTAGTGTCTACTCTTCAAGCCGACATGATACTTGTAAAACAAAGACAAGCAGGAACAGAGAACCTTAGAAACACTGAATTTAAAGAATTAAAACTGTGTATAGATAAACTAGAGAAAGACGTTAAACAGTTCACGAACGATAATATGGTCAATGCCCAAAAGTGCGTCGAGTCTGCAGTGAATACAGAGAGGCTACGATGTAAAGGTGAACTCTTAAACAATAGTAACCAATTGAAAACGGTGCAAGAAAACATGTTGCAAATTAAAGAGGCTTTGTCAAAGATTAAAATGAAAATAAGCCAATTAGAACCAGAGGATCATAGGAAGATACTCCAGCCGAGCATGCCGACAATTCCAGAGAGCACAACTGAGCAAATCAGTCAGGAAACAACATCCGGGGAAGCATCACAGGACGAAAGCTATTCAGCAGTCTTATGTAAAAACCTGGCAAGTGACTATCCACGCGAAAATGACGACCTTTTTGGTAATATGAAAATACCGACACTGATTTCGGCTTAGCGTAAACCAAAAAAGAAAAACAATACCATTCGTCCAATAATACAAACGTCGCTAACAAGCATAAACTTCAAAAGAATTAAAAAAGAACTTGCTGCGGCCAAAGAAAAACAGCAGAATATATACAAGAAATATGACGATAGCGGTAACGCACACTATGTGGACGGTTACACAAAAAGCGAAAAGAAGATGTTGACTTCGATAAGTATGTCAGAAGGCGTACACGGCGCTTACCTTGGTGGATTCCGGCCCAACATAACGGTAGCGAAAATTGCAGCCTACATTTCCCGGCGCGGATTGAAACCTACAAAAATATCAATATTTAGGAATCGCGGAAGATTTGGCAAAGGAGTAGTGATTCGCGCCAATATTCAGGAGGACGATAATGCCGACAGCATGACTGATGATCCATACTTCTGGCCTGAAGGCGTTATTTGTCGGCCTTGGATGTCATATGGCGCGTACCGCAATCGTAGGTCCCGTTACAATGAAGGAGAGGGCGAACATTCGGCCGACGATCTGAACTCAAATATAGACCGTTACAGGTATGATCGTGAACACGGTCGTTATGACGACAACAGGTATTCTGTACTTGATTGTGATATAGACGACTAATTAACCCATTATGACACTTAATATTGCAACTTGGAACTGTACTGGCATTATGTCTAGTGCAAGCTATTTAAACGACTTGATGATCAATAGTGACTTGGATATCTGTGGAATATCAGAACACTGGCTTTATGAATATGACGAATTTTTTAAACTGTATAAATGTTACACAAGTTACTCAATATCAGACCGTGACTTATTGTTCCCTAGCAACAGGCGGGTCGGAAAAGGTGGTATTGGTATTTTATGGAAGAAGAGTTTGAATAACAATGTATCCCCGTTAGCTTTGCAATCAAAATACATTATTGGTATTGAGGTGCTTCTTGGGCCCGGGTTTACTTATATATTTTTCAAGTCTACATGCCTTGTAAAAATCATAATATTGCGTTTTACAAAGACTGCATTGAAACGGTAGAGAATATATTGTGCAGATATATTGAAAAAGGTATTGTTGTGTTAATGGGTGATTACAATGCTGAACTTCCCTCCAGAAACCAGGCTGCGTTTCAGTTGGATAGCCGTGGTAATATCCTAGCTAATTTTGTGTTAAATTACAACTTAATTGCTGTTAATGCACTGGACCTTTGTACAGGGGCGGAGTTCAGCAATGTACCTTTTAATAGTGCTAGAGAAACACTTATAGATTATGTCTTAATTCAAAAATGTTTTGTTGATAAAATTGTTAAATGCACTATATTAGACGACGCTGCTATAAATGTATCAACGCACCGTCCTATAGTACTCACAATACAATATTCTTCACTATTATCCGTTCCGCCGAGCTCTATATCCGATATCATAAACTGGAGAAACGTCAAAGATATAGATAACTTATACGCGACCATAACAAAATCCATTCAAAACGTTACCGAAAAATGTATCTCGAAATCAATGTTTAGCCCTTGATAAAACCATACTGGTGTAAAGATTTAACTAACTTACAGAACATAATGTTTGAAAAGAGAATTCTTTGGCTAAATGCAAATAGACAGCGAGGTAACGAAAACCCACTAATCCGTGATTATAAGTTAGCAAAAAGCAATTTCCGTCGCTGTCACCGCGAGATCGTGCAAAAACACATAGAAAGCACAGAAGCAGAAATTGACTCCGCTGCCGAACTAGACAACAACGAATTCTGGCGTCTGATAAATCAAAAATGAAAGCCATTTAAATTTGAAGCTACTTTTGAAATGAACTTCGATGGGACAAGTCTATCAAAATCCACAAAGTATTAATTTAGGCTGGCAAAATTATTTTTCGGAACTCTACTCACCAACAATTAACCCAGAATTCAAAAATAGTTATATCCAATCTTGTGAATAAGAATTGCATTCTATTAAACAAAATCTTATAACTTGCCAAGGAACTTCTATTGTTATAGATGAGTCTCAGATCAAAGCAGCTTTAAAAACATGCAAAAAGAATAAGGCGTGTGGATATGATAAAGTTCATAACGAGAATATTATGTACGGAGGCCCTATCCTAATAACAGCTCTAAATAAACTATTTCAGGCAATGATTAATATTTCTCATATCCCGACTGACTTAAAAAGAGGAGTCATAATAACTTTATTCAAGGGAGGTTATAAATGTAAAAGCGACCCTAACAGCTATCGTGCTATTTCGATATGCTCAACCATATTAAAGCTATTCGAGAAAGTCTTGTTGCAGCATATTAAAATAAATTCACATCTCACCGTTAACCCTCTTCAAGGAGGGTTTCAAACGAATGTAAGCTGTATCGTGACTGCATTTTTACTAAGAGAATTGGTATATTTTGCGAAAGAACATGGATATATGGCTCTACACATGTTTTCTTGACGTAAGTCAGTGCTTTGATCGTGAATCGCATAGTATTCTCATGCTAAAATTGTATAATACTTGTATTGATAAGTCAATCTTTAAAGTTATTCTTAACATGTTAAAGAACGTGTACAGTTGTGTCAAATCCCAAGGTCTAACATCCGACTGGCTCCCAGTTCTACAGGGAACCAGACAAGGCCAGGTCCTCAGCCCTCTACTCTACTTAGTCTTTATCAACGACCTAATGAACAGACTAGAAGCATCCGAATATTGTTTTGAAATCCATAACGTGTTACGGATGCCCTACCCATGCAGACGATATGGTTTTGGTTTCTTTAACCAAACACGGTTTAGAGAACCTGATGCTACAAAAATTCACTCACAGAACGTTACCTCTATAATGCACAGAAAAGTAGCATTTGTATCTTCAATAAAAAAAGACGGGATTTCGAAATACATATAGATAACTCACTGGCGCTTGACCAGCCGCCCCACCCCCTGCCAACCCTTACTAATACGCCCTTTTTTTGTAAAAAATTGTGTCAAATCACTAATATTATTCCGTTCTATTAAAATATGCGAAAATACACCGTCAAAATCGTATTCTGAAAAAAAAAATTTCTATGTTTATAATTGAATAATGGTCAGGAACGGCTTCAGACCCTAGAGGCTGTTTCTCCTACAATACTGTGGGTTCCAGCCCGACAGCTGTTTGGTTCAATGCAAGAGGGTATGATCTAACAGTAAATGTCAAAAAGTCTCACCAAAAGCTCGAAATACGCGTAATATTCAACAAAAAAAACGGCCTCCGAAATTAAGGTTATTTTTCATAGATTCTTCACCCCCGTGCGACTTCCGGAAATCCCAGACGCTTTTGGTCGGAGCGTTCTGATTAGTAGAACTATTTGACGTAGTCCGGGACATACTTTGCACACAAATTGTTCGACCAATCAGAACAGATTTTAATAGAATGAAATAATATTAGTGACTTGACACCATTTTTACAAAAAAGGGGGTATTAGTAAGGGTTGGCAGGGGGTTGGGGCGGCTGGTCAAGCGCCAGTGAGATAACTCTAAGCTGGGACATGACACTATACTGGAAACAGATAATTACGTTCATCTTTGGGGTACCATGCAATATATATATGACACTAAAATCATCCATTGATCTCGCCTGCACCAAGCTACGCAAAACTTACTTTAGTTTCGCTGACTGCGGGGTTCATAAAAATGGGTTACACCCCCTGACATCTAAACACCTTTATGAATCGATCGTCTTACCGAGAGCTTTATATGGTTGTGAGTTATGGTCCGAACTCACAGAACTACTTTCACTTGAACGCGTTCACAGGCAGTGTATCAAATATATGCAGTCCATGCATCAGTGTACAAGAACAGACATCGCTCTAAATTGTATCGGTATATTACCAATCGAATTCGAAATCGATAAATGAAAATTACTATTATTTGGTCAATTATGCAACCTTGATACATATAAACGTATTAAAACCATCTTTGTCTCAAGACTTTTCCATTTTTTGATGCAACGCGGATTTATCCCAGATATCTACCGAATCTTTGGAAAATACAAACTTGCGCATATATTTAATGATTTTTATAAAAATGGTACTTTCCCTTCACTTCACGCTTGGAAACAAATGATTAAAACACAGATTAAAATGATAGCAAACTGCGATTATCAAAACAGACTTTTATCTGACCAAACTCTTCAACGTTTCTATCAAATTCATAACGAAATAAAACCGTTCGGTACGTGGCACTTCAGCCGTTTATATAGAGACAACTTACAATACTGTAGAACAGTTATGCTTCTTGTAGGACGATTTTTCTCTAGGAAATTCAACACAGCATATCCCAAATTTAAACTTGTAACTGATTCCATAGCTGAGCATCTCGTTTTATTTTGTATTACAAACGATTCTTTAAGACACATTCTATGGCTTTAATATCCATGAAACACTTGGTATTTTTAACTTTTCAAGATTTTGAAATATTCACTAGAAGACCAAATTATAGAAATTTTAACAGGATTTGTACTTTTTGAAATCGATGACAACAAAAGAATCGCAATTATAAAAATGACATGCAGATTTTTACACTATATGTGCAAAAAGTCTTATGATATTTGTCCCAAATAAATAATGCATACTATTCGAACCTGTTATTCTCTCTTGCACTTTCGTTTTGGTAAGGGTGATGCTCACAGGACTCGAATCAGTTAGCAACTATTTCTTTTAGCAAGTATTTCTATAGAGCGAATATTTCTATAACTATTATTGTAATGTTCTCAGTAAATGGCTTCATACAGACCTAAAGAATAATATTTACACTACAATCTACATAAATGGCAAAGAATCGTATTCACGCATGCGCACGTATGCGTCCGTTTGCGTGGGCCGTTATACAGGTGCTAGACGGTGCTTTGGTTACGTCTCTTTATCAGCATAAATGTATGTTTTTGTTTGAAAGCTAATATTATTTGTACATATTTGTCAGAAGTGTTTTTAATTTATTGTTCTACCTGTATTTCCGTATGTGCGCGTATACGTCCTTATGCATGTGTTGTGAGGCAGGTGTTAGTCTGTGGGATTCGGTCCCTTACTAGCATAAATATATGTTTTTGTTTGAAAGACCATGTTACTTGTACATTATTTCTCAAACTGTTTTATTTATTGTGTAAAAAAAGTAAGTGTGCGAGCGCGGGTGCGTCTGTCAGTGAGTGCGTATTTCTGTGCATTGGCGCGCGCATTCGTGTGTGTATGTTTGCTGTTGTTATCTTCGTACAAAACTTTATTTTGCTTTATCAGTCTGTTTATTTATTATGTCCGTACATGCATTATGCTCTTCGTATGGAGGAAATAAAGAATATCTCTCTTAATTCTGAGTTTAGAAGTCATACTTTGATTATGAAGTTAGAGATATGGATTATGGAATACAACTCAGGATAACAAGCACTATGAAAGTTATAACTGTACAACAACTTATAACATTAAATTCTAAAAAAATCAGGAATGATCCAGCAAGATTAACCGCACAGCAAAAATGTATAGAAAAGAGAATTAAATTATGACATCACCAATTAACGAAAATGAAAACTCTTTGAACGGTCATTGGCAAAACAATTAGCCACGGGGCGTTTTATTTGAAAATGGGCCATAATTTGATCATAATGTCGTTTGTAAAAAGGAGACACGCTTCTGCTGAGTTTGGAAGCTGTAGCCATAGGATTATAAGATATCAGTAGGTTGAACGCACAACCAAACCGGGACAGCGACGCCGACGAATCAGCGCGACATTTTAAAGCATTAGACGGCACACTTATAATACCAGGCAATAAAAGAGGTCAGACATGAACGGCAACGGCAGCCGCCTAGCAAACATAAAACGTTACTTGAACAAGTGAAATTACCAAATAACAACGGCATACGAGGAACACACAACAACAAACGCAGCAGATGAGCACATATCCAGAATCCGAAGCCGTTACACCACTTAACGACACCAAAGACAATCTATACTTTCAAACACATCACAATACTACGACAGCAACCAGAACCACATTCACCGACCCCAAAACCCCTACCAAATGCAACTATAATAATAATACCTCAACGACGAACTCCAACACCATCCACAAAAAACCAACCAGAACACACGACCAAAAGAAACGCCCATGTTTGTGAAAAAAAATCATTTTTGCTGAAAACAACTATCGATGTTTGTCACATTCGCATTTGCAGTTATTCAGTTTCATTCAGTCTATCTAATGCAGCATTAATAAACACTGAAAACATAACAAAATGATTTCCAGTGTATATATATATGTAACACACACTTAACAATGATTGTGCTTTGCAAACTTATGTGGATAACTTGGTACTTAGCAAACTAAGCATTCAACCTAAACATACAAACAAAATACACCCCCTTTCCATACCTGATGATTTATTACCATTATTAATGTTTATTGCAATTTTTTATTAGAAAATCACTTAATATAAATAATGTTATCAAAATGACCTTACTTGATTGGCATGGGCGGTGCCACTTCTTACCCCACTCCTGAAGAAATGATTTTGGAGTAAAAAAATGTAATTAAAAATATTAGTGGAGTGGGGTACTACCACCCATGGGTTACTACCAACCATCATGAACCACCCCTGGAGAATTCAAATTTTGGTAAATAATTCAGTAAAATACGGCATGAAAAACCTTACATTTACAGTTGCCTATAAATTTGCACAAATTTTGACACTTTTAGATGTGATGGTCTGGTTCAATGAACGCAGCAATCTATAGGGCAGTTAAAAAGGAGTAATTTTTGTTAATGGTAGATGTTATATCAAGCACAAGGAAAGCAAGATGAATAACTGTAAAACTACTCTTGTCAAGTTAGGTGGATATAAATTTAGATTTTCATAAATGAGTATAAGTGAAGTAACGGTTCAAACATGTTTTATAATTAATATAAACTACTTGGAACCTGAAAACACACATCGAAGATTTTGTCACTGATTGACCGACTTAAACATAAGTGATTATGTCAGATCCTATTTATATTTCCTTAAAGGTATATCATAGTTTAATGATACACTACAATGATAGGAGTTTATGGGTGATTGTAAATTAAAATAATTCAAACCCATTATCCCACTGAGAAATATTTAAACAGAAATGAAAATGACCATTACCGTTACATTTTACTAATTTTGTTAACACCTGTGTGGTTAGAGGGAGACATGACTAGTGTATAAGAGCTTGATGTACTGACTGAATAAGCATGCAAATTTTCATTAAAATACTCGGCGCATTCCACCTTAAGTAGTTAGTTTCCTGGATGAGGAAGTGTACACCACAACCAACAACAGTAACACCAACAACAACGAGAACGAGCAGATCGACAACAAACACAACAAGCTCGAAATGCTAAACCACAATATCCAACAACCAGGAAACACAGCAACAACCACCAACAATTCATCGTTTATAAACGAATATCAAAATCTTAATGTCATTCAATGATACTTTGCACAAATGAATGTTACAATTAAAATTTCGCTTCACAAAACCTTAGCAACACAAAACAATTTTAAATTTCCACACGAGTATAATGATACTGACAACTAAAGGTTGTGTACTTCGTTAAAAACTTTCAACTACTCGTTATCGCGGCCAGGAAATTGAAGGTCAAACATACTTTTACTAATATCTCATAAGTAAGTCACGAGGACACAAGATATTTTTTTATCATACAATTTTGCATTAAAAATGAAAGTTTGTGTTGTTTAGTTTTTGTGAATAGGGAATTTTTAGATCTCGCTATTTATCTTTACTGTTTTAACGTTTGGCCATGTGCAAAATAAAGATACCTTAGTAACCTTTATTTGCGCAAACTTTCATTAAATGGCATTTTGCCTTGGATATTTTGATATTTTTCTTTATTATCAATGAAAACTGCAATTGCAACTAATGGGCCCTTTTTACTTTAAAACCGCTTTACAAAAAAAAAGTTGAATAAAAAGACAAAAGCCCCCTATATGAAAAGAAGATATAACATGAAATCTCCAACGATTTTGCATAAAAATTTAAATTGGCGTTTGTCATTAATTTCCTAGCATTTTATAAATACCAGTGATTCTCCTTTAAACAAATTCTTCGAATAGTCGAGCTGAAATTGACATACAATCAAGCGAACTGTTCTTTTAACAACATTTATTTTTTGCTTTTACAGAATATTCTATATTGAAGTATATAGAAATTTTTAAATACCATGTAGAAGTCTCTGGCTTCCTTTTATTTGACAGCTGGGTGCTTGTGTGTTTGATAGCGACTTGCTCCACTTCGGATAATCACATCTACCCTTATAGCACCTCGGCTACAAATCCAACCACCGGCGAAGTGTCCCACTGCTACACACTTGAAAAAATATAACATTAAGTCCGAATTTAAATTTTAACCATATTTCATAATACCAAAAAGTGAAAACAATCAAGGCATAGTTCTATTTCTTAGAAATCAAACTGAGATATGGTTAAGTAGATTCTAGCAGTAGATATAATATAAATGTTAGGAGCCTTATCTGCTTGCACGCAAATTAAAGCCTTGAATTATAAGCTTAGTTTGACATTTAATCTATGTGAAAGATATAATTTTGGTTCTTGGCATTAAAGCTCGAGATATGAAGGTGATAAGGCGTGCCCAGTCAAAGGCTACAGCACGGGTTACAAGTAAATTTTAAAACCAACGCGACAACGATATGGTAACGCTGACGAAAATGAGTCAAAAGTCGAGCAAACATAAAGGTTTATTACAACTCTTCAAGGGAATTATAGAAATCCTCATTAATGTATTGAATAACGGCTACTTTAATTATTATATTAGTTCATATTATATCAGTTATACTAACGAACTAAGCGAACTGGTATTGGAAATATTTCCATTTTCAGGTGTAGACTTTCCTCATATTTATTTAAAAAAAACCTGATAGATCTATGTCTACAGTCACGAGCAGACAACCAAAAACAACCGGTACAACCCCAAACTAAACGACAACAACCGACAAAACCATAATCGCCACCTCAACAAAAACCAGGAAACAACAACCATCACCAGAACCCAGGGCGGGTAATCAAACTGCACCTAACAATGCATTTTGTAAACAAAAGTCCGCCATCTTGGATGAAAATTAGTAAGTTTTTTACTTTTACTCATTTAATAAATAACTCGTAAAATTGAGATATACCTAAGAACCTGCTACACATTTTTCCGAATCTTTTGGTACCTGGATGGAATATTAACTCCAAGTGGAAAACAAGTTACCTCGGTCATGGAAACTGAATCGGCGAGAAATGAGCAAGAATTTTTAGGGTAAAGTGCAGGCAAATTTGTCATTTTGTATGTTTTTCAACAAGAAAGGTAGTTTTGTCTGTAATCACACGAAAAATTGAATTCCATTTTAAATTTCATGTCCCAAGACAACTTTTTGGGTCAAAGAAAACACTATTTCGCAGCAAAATGAGCAAATATCCTTTATGGTAAAGTGCAGTTCTGAAAATAAAATGATAAAGTGCAGTTGACTTTTTTCCTCAACTAAACATAAAACATCGCTGTCGTATTTCCCTGACTTAAATGACCATATAAACACATGTCCGACACGTTATCAACTAACGAAATAAAATGTAACATTTGGGAGACTCCTCAATATCAAATTCCGGCCTAAAACATGTAATGTTTTGATCCGCTCCTCTGAACTTTCGCTTGTTTAGTTGTCACCGGCCAACGAAAAACTGCGGGCTTGCGTATTTTTTATTGAATTCTTTAACCTGGTACAAAAAAATCGTTTGTGTCAAAATAAAAAAGTAATATTGGCAGTGAAACAGCTTTTGCTTTAACGATCGGTGCCTGATGGTAAAATATTGAAAATATTCTTAATAAACTTAACCATTATAGATATTTAGGAGACCAACACAGATAGTTTCTATGTTGAAATTACATGGAAATCGCTCTTAAATCTAGTTAAAAACGCATAATTGACAGTATCTAGGTTCCATGTGTTTCAGATCATGAACAACATATGTGAACATTGTGGAGCGCCATTCAATACACGTGCCGCAATGCGTGTCCATTGCAAGGCCATCCATCAGAAGGCGTTTACGTACAAGTGTTGCGGTAAAGGTTTTAGGGATAAAACCGAACTGAGAAGACATAGGTCAATAATGTCCTTTTTAAAGTATTAAACACACCACAAAAGTGAAACGAGAAATGCAAAATCGAACATAGTGGCAATGGGCTGTCAGATTCTTAATTAGATATCAATGGGATCGAGTCAGGTAGGACGCTTTCGCCGACGATCATACTGTATTCACCTAGGAATGTCTAGTTCTTCCTGATTAAACGTAAAAAGCATATATTTTTAAATTGTATATTCGTTCCTCGCTACAAAGTTCCAAAGAGTTTTTGACCATTGCAACATAAAACAGACATTGCTTTGTTCACGTCCTTAAATCTCATAGTTCGCCTATTTATAGACCTTTATATATAATATTATGCTGTAAGCATAAAAACATAAAAAGATGTTGGAATTGTTCCACAACTGCTTGTGTACATTTTACTTCTTCTAGTACGCATACACAAATGTTAAGTATTATAACAAAATGTACATACATAATACTTGATTGATTTGTTAAAACCGTATAAATTGTGTTAGTTCAGGTGGGCAACAAATACATCATGCAAAACATCAAGGGGTCTAACCTAAAGTAAGAAGATCGATGCTTTAAGACGGCCATTTCATGGAGAGTGGTGTCAATTGGTGATAAAACAGCATTGTTTTGTTTACATCGACCACTTATTCAGTGAAGTAAGTACATTTTCTTGTATTATAGGTATTGTGTATGAGATAACCACCTAGCCGCTTGTTTCAGACATCTGCTTCTGGTCCGTTTTTGTCTGTCCATGCAGTGGTTGAAGCGTGAAAGAAGGGATAGCGGCATAGGGGTCCAAACTCTGCAATGTCTGCAGACTGATTTTGGGAGCTTTAGAGAATTAGATTTCGCCTTGCTGTGTTTGCGGGGTGCGGCATACATTATTTAACACTTTAGAATGTTTTTCTGTTCAAATAGGAGCCTCTGTGTTCATTTTTTTACATTTAAGACGATTTCATGGAGAACTGTCTCACTTTAGGACAATTTCATGGAGAACCGCCTTACTTTAGGACAATTTCATGGAGACTTACATAAGAAAGCCATTGTTAATGGATTTAACACCAACTCTTGTTTTCATTTTTTAGGTCTAGTTCCAAACATGAGAAAAAGAAAACCCGTGTTGAATCTAAGAATAAAATGGAAGGAAACCGAAAGAAAAAGAAAATTATCCCATATCTCCTCACCACTGAAGACGACAAAGAAAAAAATACGTCTTACGTCTCCATCACCGCTGAAATTATTATCACCTAGATCAACATCTGTGAAACGAGACATTCTAATACTTTTAAGTGTTCGAATATTAATTTTTGTTAAACGAAATACAAAGAAAAGCGAATAATTGTAAATTATTTCTGGTCAGGACATTTAATTTTCCACTAAATTCGATGTACAATGAACAGAAACACCTGGTGTTATTATAAGAAGTGTCATAGTCAATATACTTCCACCAATTAACAGTGATTGGCAGTTTGAGTGGCCATTAATATCAATTATCAGGGCTTCTTGATAACAATACGGACCGGTGTTTAATAAAGAGTTTTGCCATGAGGTGTGAATTCACTAATGCCGGTGTATGTTTTAATTCAAAACTTTACCATTGGGTAAAGCTAAAAAGGTAAAAAGCCCTATCAAATGATTGTCATAATAAAGATAATTTGCATAATCAGTATCACGCGCATCCAATCCCGATCGGTATTGCAGTCACGTGCAAACTCAAACAAGTGAAATGCTAAATATGCTAACAACACTTGGATTTCATTCTGCTTCCTCCAATAGTTAAAAGTTTAATGCAGTTATCGTCTCAATTCAACATGCGTAACTGCCGTGACGACAACGGTATCACCATAAAATTACAATGTCCCGTAAATGCACGTACAAAAGACGACGAAAGTACACTGACTTCTTTTATAGTAACTTAATGTTATTTATCAGTAAGCGGACAGCACATGATCATTAAATGTTAGAAATCGAGATTTGATCTTACTGTGAAACGTTATTATAATTGGAAAGTCGTTATTAAGCCGGAAGTGTTGTTTGACAGACACATACGGCATACTCCAGCAAAGAGATCGCAAATACAAATAACTATCGAATATTACAATACTTGTACATCAAAATATTCTAATGACAATTTTGCTATTCGTTGCCATCCCTAAAAAGAATACATCCACATAAAATAAAAAAGGTGAGGAGAACAAATGCGTGTACTAAAATCATCATAATAAATATGTTTTGCATGTAGTCAATTTAACACAATGTCGAAATACTGGTCGATTGGAAATTATATAAACTTTGAAAGTTTCAGCAAAAAAGCCAATAACACTGGGAACAGTAGGGATTAAGTGCACCTACTAAAATATCTGATTAAATTGATTTTAATCAGAACTTATTTATATCTGAAGATGGTATTAAAGGCAGGGGATCGTAACCCTGCAGACTAGCAGACACTTTGCTTTTGGCCCAAGCAGATACCTTGTAAAATACCCACCATGTGGGAACAGCCTGATGGTAAAATTACCGCTAAATACACTGGTTAAAAGTTCTAAGTGCGCACTTTTCAATTTTTAATATCTTAAAGTAAACTTATTCAAATTGAATGAAAGTTTGACTTAATGTTAATAATGATCAAACAACAATATTTTTTTGAAAACTGTGCATATGTTTTACGTCATCCACGTCGGCATACGCTTTTTATGCATTATCCCCGTGCGGCAAGCGAAATTTTTTTTTTACAATCTTTTTTGTTTTTCACATGTTCACCGACTCAAGACAAACACGAAAAACACACCAACAAATTGTAGCCATGAAACGGTTGACATCAGCAGACAACGACATTGCCGTCAAAATTCTTTTCACAGGCACAACTTCAAATTTGTTGTAAACAAATATTGACGGTTTTCGTAAATGCAAAAGAAATACCTTATTTTTGCATATTTTATTACGGAATCGACCCTACGATTTCGACGCGCGAAGCGCGTCGAAATCGTGTCGATTCCGATTACGGTATTGCGCATGTCTAACGGTCTATACCAAGCGGGTTTGAAACCGCGTCTTCCGGTTTGCAAAATCTGACTATGGGGCGCGTCACGGGAAAAAGTACATTCGGACCGTTGACGAAAATAGAACCGAAGGTACCTTTCCCGTGGCGCGCCCCAATATCACTTTCATCATTGCAAAGTAAGGCTTTTTCTGATTGGACAATATGACTTGGATCCAGATTGCTTGCTTCTGGATTTAAAAACTGAAAAGCCGCCATTTTGTTTCTCGATTCACATTTTCAGAAGTTCTGATTCCATATGTTAGATAACAATTAAGATTGAACTCGCCCTAAAAATCAGGTAAATAAGTTTCTACATTGATTAAAACCTAATATTGTCACATAGTTAGAGTCTAACTGTAGACTTCACAGTACTGTAGTGATGAGCATTACGGTAGTTGTTCGAAATTTGGTAAATTGCAGTGACACCGGTTTCCACGACATTCTAAACATTGGAATTTTACTACGTTTTTATTTATTTTTTTACTGAAATCATCAACAAGAACAGTAAGTTTAACATTGCAGATTAGATGGTAATATCGATTGCTTTCGTTTTAATTTGGTGTGGGAAAGTGATAAGGTATTACGTTGAAATTAACTCTGGACAGAACTGGTCAAATGAAATCTGACCACAATTTTTGAAGATACAAGTGTTTTCATGATCAGGACTTGAACCCAAAGTTTGCAGATTAAGCATAAAGCTACTCTGCTAATATAAGTTGTTTGAGGCATGGTAAAGCTGTGTTTACCAAATGCTATCTGAATAATGCTTCATTAACAACAAATAGAAATTTTTAGAGCTGCCTTTCCAAAAAAAAATGAGGCATATTCTAGAATTATTTAAATAAGAAGCAGGGCGAAGCCGTGTTAACCACTTATTATTTATTTCAGATTTTAGGAATAACTGCTCAGCAGAGGTGTAGAAATTTTGTTTTACCCACTTTAAATAGGAAGCACGGCGAAGCCGTGTTTACCACTAATTGTTTATTTCAGATTTTAGGAATAATTGCTCTGTCAGAGGTGTAGAAATTTTCTTTGACCCAATTGCCTTACAGGTTGAGTGAATGAGCAAGTGACAGAAAGTACACTTGCTCTTACATTTTAAATAAAATACTCTCTGTAAAGCTTTGTTTACCAATTTATGCTATCTGAATAATGCTTCATTTACAACAAATAAAAATTATTAGAGCTACATTTCATTAAAAAAATGAGGCATAGTGTTGAATGATTTAAATAGGAATCACGGGAAGACGAGTTTACCACTAATTATTTATTTCAGATTTTTACCGGACAGGTCGGACAGTCCGGCGACTTTAAAGAAGTCTGTCACTAAGAAAAATAAATTAAGTCATTGGAATGTATATGCATGTATAGGCAAATAATATCATTTATAAATTTTGTTTTTTGTAATTTGTATTTCAGTTTGAAGTATACATATAAAAGATGCCTGAAAAATCTGGTTCAAATAGCATGAAACTGGAATAGGAGAAAAATAAGACTACTGGATAGGTAATTTTTTTTAATTTACCTGTAATAAACTGTACAAACACTGAAACAGCACAGAATCTGCCCTTCCCTTACATGCCTTTGCATGGCTGGACAAACCCACTAGCCCGACGCCTTGGACAAGCTGAAAATTGTATCGGACAATCTCAAAATATCTGATTGCTTGTCTGTGGGCAAGCTCAATTTTTTTAGTGTAGACTAGTTTAAACGTTAATTTGATATGCGCCATTCTCTTTTATGCATATCGTATTACAACAGCAATTAGTTTATTACAAAATAACATGTTTTGAGATCTATTTTAACATTATCAAGCCCCCCATGTAATGGTTTCTCTTGAATTTCCTGTTTCTTTCTTTACTGTTAATACTGACTGAATTTGCTTATTTGGGCAAAAGTGGGACTACATTGTAGCTGAAATGTTTACCCAGCTAGTTTTAGACTACATTTCAGTTACTAAAAAATCTTAAGGTAGAGCAACTGTAATGCTTTCCCGCGCAAAAATTTGCGACGTCATCAAACATCGGCTCGCTTTCGGTGACTTCCGACGCTACTCGTCAGAGCCGATAGTAGCCGAAGCAACATCGATTATTGTCGACTGTTAGTGACAGTTCACCGAGTATTCCCGACATTCGAGAAAAAAGCGCGGGAAAGCATTACAGTTGCTCTACCTTAATTTGTCCAGCCCTGCTACGGTGTACCATAATCTCTGGCATATTCACACAAAATCACCCGAACATGCCAAATTTTTGGAAGACACAGAATCAAACGCCACAAAGTTTCTCTGCAGACCATGTTGTAAATACATTATGGGTCCCTTTGGTCACTTATTTAATCCTTTATTTAGTGGATAAATCTCATAATCTTGTTCACGTTTTTTAGAAAGAAAACAATGCTGTTTTAGTTTTCACAGTCAATAACTTAACATGCTTCATGGACACACCTTTTTAGCACAAATGGTCAGCCCATGTAAATCCAGATCAGATGGCATATATGTAGATTCAGATCAGCTGGCACATCTTTATGAGGTCTTTAAAATGTGATAACACTCTGGAATTAAAGCTGGCATGAAATGTTCCATCATTTCCATCTTCCTTTTATGTGATTTTAATAAAAAGACCTTACATGTAATAAATAAATTATGGCAACAGTATGAATTGTTCACTGTTAACTGCAACAGCAATTTATGTACATCTTCATAAGCCACAAAAGGTACTGTATAACTGAATTACTAGTTATCAGCAAAGATTTAAAATCAAACTTTTTTTTTTCAGAGATGTGTATCACCAAGATTATGAAGCCTATAGATACTTATGCAGAATTGGTAGACAGCTACGGCACAGAATATGAACATTAACATAGTAAACAGATAAAAGGTTTGCATAAATTTTCTTTATTTTCATTTATTAAAGCTGCATGAATGTATAATAGCAGGGTTGGCCTATTGACTGGTCAATTGAGTATTGAGCGGGCCGGTGGTCAATAGTGGTCATAACTGGTCAATGCTGGTCATTACTGGTCAATTTTGTTCACAACAAAACTGTCCAAAGTGTTCTTTAAATCATTCAAAATCCTTTAGGCCCTTACAATAGCCCCTGTATTGGTCTAAGTGGTACTTCATTTATGGTTTATTATTGGATAAGCTTTAAATAAACACAACTTCTTAATTGGTATGTGCCTATGTTCAATAAGCAAAAGAAATGTATGTCTTAATATTTTAAATCAATTTTAACTGTCGACAAATGAATTTATAAAAGCCTTAAGATATAAAATTATTTTTGAAGATAAATTAATTTGCGGTTGATTTTAATATTTCAGGAAAACAGCTTCACATGAAATGCTGTGGGAATACCAGGTTAACTGTTCTAGACAGTAGAGGAAAGAGAAGGAGAGCTATCTGATCCAGTTATTACGAATTTCAGTGTTCCACAGGGATCCATATTAGGACCAAAATACTTTACGATGTATACCAAGCAAGTCGAAAACATGACTATCACAGTTGGTGAGACATCTATTTTAGCTTCAAATGACAGCATCAGAAATCTTGGGGCTCACTTCACACCACAAATGGACATGGAGAAACATGTCAACACTGTCTGTAGATCTGCCTACCACCAGCTGAGAATCATCGGATGCATACGGAATTACATTACAACTGATGCTACAAAAACATTAGTTAATTGTCTAGTAACATCAAAGCTTAACTATTGTAATTCATTGCTCTTCGGTATTCCAAAACTGACAATGAATAAACTACAATTGGTTCAGAATACAGCTGCCAGAATCTTGACAAAAACTCCTCGTCATGACCTTAAAACACCAGTGTTCAAGGAACTTCATTGGCTACCAATATGTCAACGGATCGATTACAAGGTCCTACTATACACTTACAAGGCTCTCCATGGACAGTGCCCACAGTACATTATTGACTTATTGTGTGTGTACCGACCAGCTAGAGACCATTGTTCTAGCAGTTCTTTAACACTTTTAGTACCACATACCAGAACTGTGACTTTCGGAAACAGTAGCTTTAGCCATGCTGCACCAAGGTTATGGAATGCACTGCCAGAGTTAGTTAGAACTGCACAGACACTTGACACTTTCAAAAGACAGCTAAAACACACCCTTTCCGCTCATACTATGTATAATGTTGATTAACTGGATATATTAACAATCATAAGACATTGGGTTGATTTTGAACGGAGAGTGATGCTATAATGTGTTATCTACACATCAACGCACTTGTTTTTTTTTTAACTTTCTACTATGTTTTTCATGCAAACTTTTTTATCCAAGTTTTATTTTTTTTTTATCTTTTATTTTAATTTTTTTCTCTATGTTTTATTTGCCCATGCTTAATTAATTCTTATTGTATTATATTGCTATATCTTGCTTGTTGTAAAGCACTTTTGAATATATGAAAAGAGTGCTATATTAATCTGGACTAATTTGAATGTTTCATTCTATTTAGATAATAAATTTCTCTACTGTCACTAAGTGCCTTTTAACTAAGAGTTTACAGGAAAACTGGTGCATTCAACATCTCAAAGGATTCTTCCAAACTTCACAGAATCATTCAGCTCACTAAGATGTAGTGTTTCATCTATTATGATTCAAATTTCTACATTATTTTATATTCAATACCATAACAAATAATTTGGTATTTAATATTGAAAATCAAATTATAACATGTTTAGTAGCAAAATGTTTCTTATTTTAAAAACAATATATATGTGATACTTAAAATGTTCACTTATGAAATTAGTATCAATTTCTTGTAAAAAATACTTATTTTGTAAATTGTTAACAAGAAATATTCTTATTACTCTTCATGATTTTTGACAGTAAGGTTAGTAATGTAAATTGAGAACCTGAAGCCAGACTTGTTGATTGATATCTGATTAAATATATTTTATTTCCTTTGAATTGTAAGGAACTATCACATGTTATCAATCTGACGCTTTTATCACATATTGTTTACATGTGCTTTAGGTCTTACTTTTCTTAATCGGTCAAAATCTCAATTGTTATGTTGTAAATGTCAATTTTTGAAAAAGGTATATAAACAGAATTTTCTAGGTAAACAACAACAAAAACTTTGTGAAGGAATTAGCTAAAACTTTGTGACTAAATTAAATAATACTTTGTGAAAATTTGTGAACTGTTAAAGGGACTTTATGAACTTTAAAATTAAAAAGGGAAATTAAGCTAAAATTCTTAAGACATTACTTTGTGAATAAAAAATTATTAGTTGTAAAATTGTTATTGTGGATTTATTTTATAAACCACAAATAAAAGCTTAGAAACCTTAAAAGACTTTGTGTAGAACAACCACTCTGTGTAAGACAACAATAAACCCGTGTAACACCAGCTGTTCAAATAAGCGCTCACCGCAGAAGAAGAGATTAACATCGCAAAAGTCGTTATACACCAAAAGCTCTTCATAATACATCTTACAACCTTGATCAGCTTTGTTTAAAAGTAAAACAACAAATGATGATTTGTTTCTTTATTTTACTGTTAAACATTCGATACACATCTCTTGAAATTCGTCGATTCCGAGAGAGGCAGTGCCTTAGTTCATATTAATTTAAGAAGAAAATCAAACGATATTATTTTCTAGATTGATTACGTTGCTTACGTTGAACGCTGATGTTACTCAATTACGTCATTACATATTTACGTAAAACAACGTAAACTCGAAAAAATTAGTGTAACATTTGTTGGATAAGTGTCCAATAAATGAAATTTAAAACTAAAATTTATAGAAATTCAATAAACTTCAAAATCGAATTATTCGAAAATGACGCTTATTCGGTCAAAAGGCGTATCCGAAAACTGGTCAATTTTATCGAAATGAATACATTTTTTTCGTTTGGAAAGGCTGTTACACATCTATAATAGAAAATTGTATCATCCCAAACTGCTAGACAATTCAAAAACTTTTGGCACAAAACATTGTGTGAAAAATGGAATTTTCTCCTTGAAATCCTGTAAAAACGTTATGGATAAAATAAAGTTGAGTGTGTTGGCTCATCGTGCCCAGCAGACCATTACAAAGCTATTTCAGTGCAATGGAATGGCAAACTACAGTATTTCCTTTAAATCTGCATGAAATTTAAATTATACAGAGATGAGAAAACGATCACAAATGATAGCCGATGCAATGATAATTAACTTGAGAATTGCTTTCTGAGAACAAGTGAGCTAAAATATTATTATTTTTTAATCTGGTTAAGCAGACTTAAAATTTTTGGTGTGCTTTAATAAAATATTGATTCTTCTTCATTGTAATTTACACTATTTTGAAAGATTCAATCAAATTATTGGAAAAATTAACATTTATCAAGTGTGCACTTAGAACTTTTGACTAGTGTAAATAATAAAAATCAAGGACACTTTGGCGCTAAATCAAAACCATCACACTTGCCTCGCAGTGCCGAGACATCCGAATGGTTAAACATGGCTTTTCCCGCCCGTACTTCCGGCAAGGGGGTGGGGGTGGGAGAGTGGATTCATATGACTTTTCGACTGGTGCATACGTTAAAATGGGATGTCTTAAGGTGAAATTGTGTCGCGTAATCCGTTTTAACACTAAAGTATAGTACAGTCATGGATACCTAACAAGCAACGATATACTGGTCTTAATTGTGCTCATTGCATTTAATGGGTGCAGTTCTTGACTTGCCAATATAATCATGTTCAATACATGGTACAATTACAATAAAAATTACAGATATACTTCTGTTCATTATAAACTAATCAGTGTCTAACCTCTCCAAAATTTATAGCTCTCCATGAAATTGTCCTAAAGTGAGACAGTTCTCCATGAAATCGTCTTAAATGTAAAAAAATGAACACAGAGGCTCCTATTAGCACAGGAAACGTTCTAAAGTGTTAAATAATGTATGCCGCACCCCGCAAACACAGCAAGGCGAAATCTAATTCTCTAAAGCTCCCAAAATCAGTCTGCAGACATTGCAGAGTTTGGACCCCTATGTCGCTATCCCTTCTTTCACGCTTCAACCACTGCATGGACAGACAAAAACGGACCAAAAGCAGATGTCTGAAACAAGCGGCTAGGTGGTTATCTCATACACAATACCTATAATACAAGAAAATGTACTTACTTTACTGAATTAGTGGTCGATGTAAACAAAACAATGCTGTTTTATCACCAATTGACACCACTCTCCATGAAATGGCCGTCTTAAAGCATCGATCTTCTTACTTTAGGTTAGACCCCTTGAACATGGAGCAAATAAGAAATTGTGTTTAATAGTTAATATTGTTAGGTCATTTGGTTTTTGAAAGAGGTGTGAGGATATATTGCCGATCTAAGTGTCATTTTACTTGAAACACAGAAGTGGGATAACACAACACTCAGACCGTCAATATATCCTCACATGTATATCTATTCAAGAAACCTTATAATTGTTTGATTAAACTGCAAAACCTTCGAACAATAGATATATAGAAAATATTGGAATTTAATAAATGGGGCTCATTTATTTTCAAACGGCTCTCTTTCCACTGAGCCTCAAAAGTACACGTTTGACGTCATGTTTTCATCTACGTGACGTCTCTTCTAAATAGCTTAGATGGACTGCATATTCGTTATTTTTTAACAATTCAGAATAATTTTATTACTTTTAACATAACACGTTCACACAATCATTCTCTGTAAAGATTTCAGTAAACCCTGAAAATACCAGTGAGCAAATTAGGCGATTGACTTTATGCATTTCCCGGCAATTCAAAATAATATGGCGGAATACAATAAAATATATGGAGACAAAAGCTGTTTCACTGCCAATATTACTTTTTTATTTTGACACAAACGATGTTTTTGTACCAGCTATAAGAATTCAATAAAAAAATACGCAAGCCGGGATTTTTTCGTTGGCCGGTGAACAAGCGAAAGTTAAGAGGAGCGGATCAAAACATTACATGTTTTAAGCCGGAATTTGATTTTGAGGAGTCTCCCAAATGTTACATTTTATTTCTTTAGTTGATTACGTGTCGGACATGTGTTTATATGGTGATTTTAGGCAGGGAAATACGACGGCGATGTTTTATGTTTAGTTGAGGAAAAAAGTCAACTGCACTTTATCATTTTATTTTCAGAACTGCACTTTACCATAAAGGATATTTGCTCATTTTGCTGCGAAATAGTGTTTTCTTTGACCCAAAAAGTTGTCTTGGGACAAGAAATTTAAAATGGAATTCAATTTTTCGTGTGATTACAGACAAAACTACCTTTCTTGTTGAAAAACATACAAAATCACAAATTTACCTGCACTTTACCCTAAAAATTCTTGCTCATTTCTCGCCGATTCAGTTTCCATGACCGAGGTAACTTGTTTTCCACTTGGAGTTTATATTCCATCTAGGAACCAAAAGATTCGGAAAAATATGTAGCAGATTCTTAGGTATATCTCAATTTTACGAGTTATTTATTAAATGAGTAAAAGTAAAAAACTTACCAATTTTCATCCAAGATGGCGGACTTTTGTTTACAAAATGCATGGTAAGGTGCAGTTTGATTACCCGCCCTGAGAACCACTACAGGACCATCTTAAACAAAACGACTATTCGGAGAGTCTTTCTACTCATTTACGTCGGATTTAGCATATCACTGTCATTTTACTAATTAGCGCATTTCAATTGTTTTGTTTTGCTTCTATTTTGTGTTTGATAATAGAATTTTAGGCATTTTTTTTAGGTCTTACTATTTTCCTTTCTGTTCTAACTTCTTAAGGTATGTAAATAAGCATACAATTACGACATTGAATTATGCTTATTTCACTTTTTTTCAATTTAACTTTGCATATTAGGAATTGCAACATTCCGAAAAACTGCCCTCCACACAGTCAAGAAGCCAAAGAGAGAGATACATTGATCAGTTTCAAAAAAGACACCACAAACAACAAAAATGAAAACCCGACTGGGAACGGTCAAAGGCAAATCAAATTTCTAGGGTGCACCAATCTCATACATAACACCAACAGGTCTGAGTGAAATAACTCCAACCCACACACCGGCTCAACAATGTTGCATGCAAAATCACACAAACATATAAAACATAAGAAGCTAATAGGATTGCAAAACCAAGGGGGGAGGGTACATAATAATCTTACCGAGACCAGATCGCCATCGGCAAGAATACGATGACAGGGATAAAAACAACAAAAAATCGATCTTCTAAGTTCTTTTTAGAAAATATTTTCCCATTAACCTTTATAAAATTTTAAACCCCTGCCACCATCGTAATGATTAACTGTAGATGGGTAAATCACCAGGCCTGCACCAAGTTTGTTGGTTTTCGAGATTAGAAATTATTAAAATTGCGGGCGTAGCGTACCCCACACAGATGACCTTGACATATCCATTTTCTCAAACCACTAGATAATTCATTAACTTGTGTCAATATTTATTTTTATTATTTTCGCGAAACAACAACAACAACAACAACACCAAGAACACCACAACCCCGCCACCAAAAACACCGACACCAACACCGACACCGACACTAACACCGCCACTAACACTAACACTTACACTGACACTGACACTAACACCGACACTAACACTGACACTAACACTGACACTAACACTGACACTAACACTGACACTGACACTGACAGTGATCAGTGGTCTAGGGGTAGAGCGTCGGACTCCAGATCCGGAGACTGCGGGTTCGAGTCCCACCAGAGATGAGGTTCGTCTGCAGTTTCTTCAATCCACATTCGGCGCGAGTACTGGTTGGAAACCCAGGAAGCAGTCATCGAGCGTGATTAATATAAGTTGGGATAACTTGTTTCACATTCGATGTAAAATAAATAAGTTTAAACTTAACTAACACTGACACTGACACTTACACTGACACTGACACTGACACCGACACCAAATCTAACACAGACCCCAATATCGACACCGAAAACCTTCACCAACACCACCAAGAACACCAGCAATAACACCAAGAACACCACCGACAACGACACCAACACCGCCACCGACACCAACACCGTAACCGACAACACCGCCACCGACAACACCACCGACACCACCGCCGCCACAACCACAACCACTTTTCGCGAAACAATAACACCAACCGACATCACCACCGACATCAGCAACACCGACATCAGCAACACCGACATCACCGACACCGACATTACTACACCGACATCACCACTGACACCGACAATTTTCGCAATATCAACAAGAACACCGACACCGATACAACCAACAGCACCAAGAACACCAACACTTTTCGCGAAATACCACAAAGACCACCACCATCACATCAACAACGAATCCGACAATACCGACACCAACACCGACACCAACACCGCCACCGACAACATCGCCACCGACAACACCGCCACCGACAACACCGCCACCAACATCACCGACACTTCGAAACAACAACAACCTCAACACAGACACCAACACCGACACTTCGAATAGTCACGCTAATAATTACATTTTAGCAACCAAACCGTACTGTTCTAAAAGCAAACCTCATTCTTTTCTTTGACCAAGTTTTCTTAATGGATATATATTAAAACAGTTAATACTTATCATAAAGAAGTCACTAGATTTTGCTTCCTGATTGTATGTGTGCATGTACTTTTGCTATCGACTCACCACTTCGGAAAATCACCACAGGGCTGCAACGGCGGCAAAACCATTGGTGAAGTGTCCAATTCTACACTCCAGTAGACTTCGTTGTTTGAGAATTTTTGCCACCATCAGTATCCGCCGACTGTCGGGCAAATTCTTCAAAGCTAAAAAAAGCAAACAAACATGACAATATGATGGGTTCGAAGTTTGTAGGTTTCTAGAAATTAATCTTGTAATGTTAAGATGTATTAACAGGAAAAAACAGTACAGATTAATGCATCAAGTAGACAACGAGCTGCCTTTTCCCCAATTACTTGTTTTGTTGGCAGCCAACATCTAATACATGGATTCACGTATATCTTGTTGTTTTTGCAAAAGTGATTTTAAACTGCACCTGTTTTTTTAAATTAAATCGGCGTAAACTTGCAAAAGGTTTCCCTTAAATTCTGATACCGATAACCTTGTTTTAAAAAGTTTTCTGTTATGCAAAGATTACGTTAATTGAAGTCATTAACATCATTGCAAGATCTAGAAAAGCGAACAAGCTGTGAGATATATAAACCCTGTAAGATATTGCTCGAGGAACATCGCCTTCTAAAAATTGAAAATTTATTATATTAAAACAATAATCTCTTTTAACATTAATTTTAGTGGTGAATCCCTCCCCTCCAACAAGTTTGTTGGTTTTTGCGTTAAAAAATAAACAAAATTGAGGGCGTACCGCACCCAGATATCCTTAACTTCGCACCGACTTTACCCATTCATCATTTTCCTTAACCACTCGACGATTCTCATTTAAATTTCAATAAGACCACGACCACCACCACGATCACCAACACTTTTCGAGAAACACCAAGACCACCGCCACCACCACTACCATGTGATCGGGGTGATCCAACACTTTTCGCGAAAAAAACAACAACACCAAGACCACCTATACCAAGAAAACCAAACCTTTGTGCGAACAACAACAACGACGACGACACCTCAACCAAAAACACCACCACCAACAACACGGACAGCAAGTACACCAACACCGACACCAACACCGTCAACACCAACAACAAAACACTGCGATCACCATCAAGAACACCACGTACGACACCGACACTACCACCACAAACACCACGACCGACACCGACACCACCACCAACAACACCACGGCCAACACCACCGCCACCAACACCACGACCGACACCGCCACCACCAACACCACGACCGACACCGACACCATCACCAAACCGACACCACCAACCGACGGACACCGACACGACAACAACCAACACCACGATCGACACCACCACCAACAACATCACGACCGAAACCGACACCACCACCAACAACACCACGACCGACACCACCACCACCAACAACACCACGGCCAACACCACCGCCACCAACACCACGACCGACACCGCCACCACCAACACCACAACCGACACCGACACAATCACTAAACCGACACCACCAACCGACGGACACCGACACCACCATCAACAACACAACCACCAACACCACCACCACCAACACCACGGCAAACACCAGCGCCACTTACACCACGACCGACACCACCACCACCAACACCACGAACGACACCGACACCATCACCAACAACACGACCGACACCAGCAACAACAACATCACGACGGACACCAACTCAACACCAACCACACAACCAAGAACACCACCACCACCAACACCACGGCCAACACCACCGCCACTTACACCACGACCGACACCACCACCACCAACACCATGACCGACACCGAAACCATCACCAACAACACGACCGACACCACCAACAACAACATCGCGACGTACACCGACACCACCACCAACAACACAACCACCAACACCACCACCACCAACACCACGGCCAACACCACCGCCACTTACACCACGAACGACACAACCACCACCAACACCACGACCGACACCGACACCATCATCAACAACACGACCGACACCACCAACACCAGCCCGACCGACACCACCACCACAACCACCAACACTACGACCGACACCACCAATAACAACACCACGACGGACAGCGACACCACTACCAACAACACCATGACCGACACCGACACCACCACCAACCACACCATGACCTGCACCACCACCACCAACACCACGACGGACACCGACACCACTACCAACAACACCATGACCGACACATAAACCACAACCAAAAACTCCGACACCAACAACACCACGACGGACAGGGACACCAGCACCAACAACACCACGACCGACACCCACACCATTACCAACAACACCATGACTGACACCACAACCGACACCAACACCAACAACACCATGACCGACACCACAACCGACACCACATACGACACCACCACCAAAAACACCACGACGGACACCGACACCACCAACACCACTACAGACACCGACATCACCACCAACAACACCACGACCGACACCACAACCGACACCACGACCGACACCACCACCAACAACATCATGACCGACACCACAACCAAAAACACCAACACCGACAGCAAAACCAAAAACACCAACACCGACACGGACACCAACAATACCACGACTTACACCAACACCAGCACCAACAACTCCATGAACGACACCGAAACCACCACCGTCAATACCATGACGGACACCGACACCACCAACAACAACATCATGACCGACACCAACGCCAACATCACCACGACCGACACCACCACCAACAACACCATGACCGACACCGACACCACCAACACCCTGACCGACACCGACACCTCCAACAACACCACGACCGACACCACCACCAACAACACCATGACCGACACCACCACCAACAACACCATGACAGACACCGACACCACCAACAACACCACGACTGACACCACCACCAAAAACACCATGACCGACACCGACACCAACGCCAGCATCACCACGACCGAAACCACCACCAACAACACCATGACCGACACCACCACCAAACAACACCATGACCGACACCACCACCAACAACACCATGACCGACACCGACACCACCATCAAGAACACCACCATCGGCACCGACGGACACCGACACCACCACCAAGAACACCACCAACAAAACCACGAAGGACACCGAACACCACTACCAACAACACCATGACCGACACCGACACCATCACTAACAACAACACCGCGACCGACAGCACACCAAAAGTGACAGCACAAACTAAATACACAAACACCGACACTATCACCAAAAACACCAACCCAGACAACACAAACAACAACACCATGACCGACACCGACAAGACCAACGACACCACGACCAACACCGACACCACCACCAAAAACACCGACAGCACAAATATAAACATCGACACCACAACCAAAAATATCAACAACGACCCAACTACCAAAAACATCAACAACGAAACCATCACCACAACCAAAAACACCAACACCGACACCACCACCTACTCGACCACCACCACGACCACCACCAAGAAAACAAAAACATTTGCCTGACAACAACAATAACGACGAGACAACCACCAAGAACACTATCAGCAACAGCACCGACAACAACACCGACAACACCAACAACAAAACACTACCATCGCCATCAAGTACACCACGACCGACACCGACACCGATACCACCGCTAAGAACACCACGACCGACACCTGCGACACCACCAACAGCAGCACCACGACCGACACCACCACCAAGAACAGCACGACCGACACTGGCGACACCGCCAACAATACCACGACCGACACAGGCAACGCCATCAAAAACACCAATAGCTACACCACCACCCAAAACACCAACACCGAAACCGACATTACCATCCAAAAACACCAACACCGAAACCGACACCATCAACAACACCAACATCGAAACCGACATCACCATCCAAAAACATCAACACCGAAACCGACACCATCAACAACACCAACACTGATAACAACACCATCACCAAACACCCCCAACAACATCGCTAACAACAACAAAAACAAGAACACCAACACCACCAAAAACAACACCAACACCTACACGACCACCACCACAACCAACAGTAGCACAACCACCGAAACCGACATCAACATGAAATACGACCCCAACACTAACACCGACAACAACAACACAGCCAACACAGACACCGACACCCACACTGACACCCAAACCCATCCCCCCACACCCACCCCCCCACACACATAAATATTGGTGCATTAAATGGATGGGATATGATGGATGGGTACCCTAATCCCTTAAGTCCAACCACATCAAAATTTCGTTGGATGTGTTAAGAAATAAAATAAAAAAGCTGAAAAATTAAACAGTTTTTCTTGAATACTCAAAATCCCCTGACATTCCCCTTGCCTATCATTGCCCCAACTACTCAAAAGTTCCCATCAACGAATAGAGGTCTTTCACATTGTTGTGCGCATGCGTCGTACGCCACGTTAGGTGCGGAAAATATTGGTTTTATCCTAAACCGACAAGTGAGGGGGCATTTAACTGTGTCATTTGCTAACAGAATGAACAGATATGATCACGGTGTCGTCTTAAAGCTAATGATAAATTATAATAATAATTATGATAAAGCATAATAAATTCGAGATTTAGAATTTCCGAATATAATAGGCTTAAAACATCTTGTCGGCAAGATTTGACTGTGAAAAGCGTAAAACAATCAAAGACGTGGTTGCCACTTTGAATCGGGAAGTCTTATATGAAAACAAATACATTGTGGATTACACGTTACTGTATATTTTCCACAGACACATATATAAGCGTATCGAGTTTTTCTGACAAAATGCGTTTACTTCAAGAAATATATTTTGTGTTACATGATCTCTCTAAATTGGAGGTAAACGGATGAATTCAGCAATGTATCGGCGTTGAATACTCGTCGTTGTATTCAACGCCCGTTAAGCTTATTAAGTTATTCATGTTATTATAAACATCTTTTTTTTTATAAAATCGTCAGCCATAGTCAATAGACATTAGTTTAAGTCGCATTTCATGAATATCTACGTGTTACGGGAATGATGTAGAAAGAAGATAAAATGTCCGCAGACCTCAAAAATCTCAGGATTTTATCTGAAATCTCCGGACCGTAAGGTTCTTCTCCGGATCTAAGGATTTTCAGGCAAAATCTCAGGATTTAAAAATATTGAAAAGGATAATTAATGAAACATAAATTTAACTGAATTTAGAATGGGTTTTACAATTATATTATTTAATATTAAGAAACTTGGTCTTGGTCACGGCTCCAAAATTTCCTGTTTATTGAGAGATTACGTGATAGTGACACGCTGCCTCGGGCACACATGTACACAACAGCTAAGTGTCATAAAACTAAACTCGGACCTGAATATCGCAGTCCCGTTCATTTGTTTTGGTCCATGGTCATTTTGATTTTAAACAGAAATGAAAATATTATATTTCAAAAGCTTCAGCGACAACAATTACGAACTTCAACATCAAAATAGTTTTTATTAAAAAAAAACAAAAACAAAACTCTCTGGATTTTTTTGAATAGGTTTTGGTTGGCCTGCCGTCCGGCAATATTCGTTTGGTTCAATCAATTTAACCATTTCTTGGGTTGTAGCTGGAATCATCCTATTATGTAAATATGTAATATTTTTTCTCAAAAGCAAAACAAGCAAAACACATTTCAACCTAGTCGCCGACGAGCTACATCAGAATATAATTATGTCTCATTCCACTATAAATTATAGTGTTACAAAAAATGCCTTAAAACGGTAAAATGTCCGATAATGTTCGTCTGAATTGTCAATTATACAGATTTATTTTTAGTAAACACAATTCACGTGTGTATTTTCATAAAAATTTTCATAAAAATCCCAAACAAATCCGTTGGATACTCGCGTCCTGAAAATACCGCGATAAACAATGTTTAAAATGCGCATAAACTTTCTTGATGTGCTTTTAAATGATCATAACGTTTTTTTTTATTCTTCGTTGTTTGACTGAACTTACTTATTTATAAATTTGAAATGATTAATCAACATTTTCTTAATTTTATAATCACTTAGTCATATTAACAATAGTAAACGATGCCCCCTCGCGTGCATTTATCGACTAAATATGCCCTTCAATTTTAGAGAGCGCTAAGGGGAGGTAACAATGTGAAAGAACTCTATTAAAAAGACGAAAATGCTTATTTGCCTATAGTCATTAAAACAACGAAAATTTAAAAAAGCGAACTGCTATTTGGTTGGTACTCGTGATCCTTCTCCGCACTCTGGTACTATGTCAAAATAAAATTACACGTACAAAACGGGACTTGAACTTAAGAATTTGGCATCATCACGAGCCTGTTGTCAAAAGCAATTTAATTTTAAAGTTTAATGAAGAAATATTGAGAAATGACAAAGTTATAGCCAACGTTAAGTTTTCATGTCAAAATTCAAGTACAAAAAAGGGCATAACTCCCATCAAAAATGACCTTGACCCAGAGAATTTGCCATCATCACGAGCGCGTGAAGAATTATAAAGAAATTGCAAAGTTCAATAAAGCTATAGCCAACGTTAAGTTTTTGTGACAGACAGACGCACGGACAGACGGTCAAAGCGATCCCTATGTATCGCCATTTCTTCGAAAGGGCGACACAAAAAACTTTTAATCTTTTGTCCGAGTTTTGTATGGAAATATCTCAAAATTGTCAATACTTAAATTTAACAAGTCACTTGTTATTTGCTTCCTGCTTGAATAGCTGCTTAGTGCGTGTGTGTTTGCAAGCATCCCCTCCACTTCGGAAAATCCCTGAAGGGCTCCAAGCAACTAGGCAACAAAACCATCGGCGAAGTGTTCCAATTCTACACACTTCAAACATAATTTTCGTTTGAGTAACAAATTTTGCGGCCTTAAGTATCCGGTGATTCTTCAAAGCTGAAAAAGAAAAACAAAAATGAGAATCATTACGATAATGGGTTTGATGGGTAAAAAGAGGGGTGGTCGTGGTGAATCCCTCCCCCTCCAACAAGTTGTCAGTTTTTGAGTTTAAAAATAACATTGAGGGCATAGATCACTTAAAACAACACCACCACCACCAAGAACACCACAAACACCAAAACCATAACCACAACTCCACCAAGAATAGAGACACTTTTCGCGAACAACAACACAAACAACAACAACAACAAAATCACCACCACCAAGAATACCAATAACAACCACAACCACCACCAACAACACCGACACCATGAACACCAACACCAACAATAGCAAGACCGACACCGACAACAATACTAACACCGATAACACCTCCACCACCAATACCAATACCATTATTATCACCTCCACCACTACAAACAACAACACCACCAGCACCGACACCAATACCGATACCAACAGCAACACCACCACCACCAACACCAACATCACCAATAACAACATCATCAAATACACCACCACCATCAACACTACCATAACACCAACACCAACTCCAACAACCACAAACACAAACACCAACACCACCACCAACAACAACACCATCATCAACAACAACACCAACAACAACAACACCATCAACAACAACACCACCAACAACAACAACATCAACAACAACACCAAAACCACCAATCCTACCAACATTGACCAATACGGACACCAACAACAACATCACCAACACCACAAAACACCAACAACATCACCACCACCAACAACATCACCACCAACACCACCAACAACACCAACAACACCAACATCACCAACACCACCAGCGCCAACACTACAACCACCAACAACAACCACCAACACAAACACCAACACCAACACCATCAACACCACCACTAACAACATCACCACCAAAGCCACCAACCCCACCAACATTGATATCGTCACCACGGACACAAACAACAACAACACCAACACCGACACCAACAACACGAACCATCACCAACATTTTCCGCGAAACAACAGTACCACCGCCATCACCAACAAGACGTACATCTCCGACAACGGCACCAAAAAGAACACTAAGATCATCAACACTTTTCGCAAAACAACACCACCACCAAGAACACCACCACCAGCACCACCAAGAAAACCAAAACTTTGCGAACAACAACAACGACACCACCACCAAGAACACCACGACCAAAACCGTCACCACCACCACCAACACCATGACCGAAACCGACATCACCACCAATAACACGATCATCGACACCGACATCACAAAGAACACCACCTCCGACACCACCACCAACAACACTACGACCGACACCGACACCCCGACCAGAACACCACCATCGATACAGACACCAAGAACAACCACCATCGACACCGACACCACCACCACCAAGACCACGACCGACACCTACACCACCAAGACCACGACCGACACCACCAACACAACGACCGGCAGCGCCGCCACCAACACCATGACCGACAACGCCACCACCAACACCACGACCAAAACCACTACAACCAACACAACGACCGACACCACCACCAACAACACCACGACCGACACAGACACCACCATCGACACCGACACCACCACCAGGAACACCATGAACAACAACAACACGATCGACACAGACACGTCAATCAACAACACCACGCCCGACACCGACACCACAGCCAACAACGCCAAGACCGAAATCGACACCACCACCACCAACACCGACAACACCACCAAGAACACCACGTCCGACACCGACACTACCACCACCACCACCACGACCGACACCGACATCACCACCAACAACACCACCATCGACACCGACACCACCACCAAGAACATCACCATCCACACCGACACCACCACCAACAACACCACCATTTACACCGACACCACCACCAACAACACCGACACCACCACCAAGAACACCATCATCGACGCCGACATCAACACAAAGAACAAACCATTGACACCGACATCACCACTAACAACACCACCATCGACACCGACACCACCACCAACAACACCATCGATAACGACACCAACACCAAGAACACCACCATCGAAACCGACATCACCACCAAGAACACGACAATCGACACCGACATCACCACCAAAACACCACCATCGACACTGACATCACCACCAACAACACCAAGACCGACACCGACACCACCACCAACAACACCACGATCGACACCGAAACCACCACCAAGAACACGACCATCGACACCGACATCACCACCAAGAACACGACCATCGACACCGACATCACCACCAAGAACACCACCATCGATACCGACATCATCACTAAAACACCACCATCGACAGCGACATCACCACCAACAAAAGCACATCCGACACCGACACCACCACCAACAAAACCACGACCGACATCTTTGACACTACCAACAAAACCACGACCGACACCGCCCCCACGGCCAAGAACACCACCATCGACACCGACACCACCACCAACAACACCACGACCGACACCGAACCCACCACCAACAACACCACGACAGACACCGTCACCACCACCAAGAACATCACCATTGACACCGACACCACCTCCAAGAACACCACCATCGACACCGATACCACCACCAAGAACACCACGATCGACACCGACACCACCACCACCATCGACACCGTCACCACCACCAAAAACACCACGACCGACAAGGACACCACCACTAACAACACAACGACCGACACCGACACCACCACCAACACCACGACCGACACTATCACCATTATCAACACCACCACCACCACCGACACCACCACAAAAATACCACGACTGACACCAACAACAACAACACGACCGACACCGACACCAAAAACACCAACACCGATACCAGAAACAAAAACACCAACACCGAGTCCAACACCAAAAACAAAACACCGAAACCGACACCACAACCAAAAACACCGACAGCATCACCTAAATACACCGACACCGACACCACCACAACCACCACCACCACGAAGATCACATACACTTTTCGCGAAAACAACAACACTACCACCACCAACTAGTTCACCAACACTTTTCGCGAAAAAACAACACCAAGACCACGACGACGACGACCACCACCACCAAGAAAACGAAACATTTTGCGGACACCACCAACGACGACGACAACAACACCACCAAGAACACCACCACCAACAATACCGACAGAAAGAACACCAACACCGACACCAACACCAACAACAAAACACTTACATTGGAATCAAGAACACCACGACGTACACCGACACCACCACAAAGAACACCACGACCGACACCGACACCAGCAGCAACTCCCCGACCGACACCGACACCACCAACAACACCACGACCGACACCAACGCCACTAACAACACCACGACCGACACCGACACCACCACCAACACCACGACAGACACCGACGACACTACCAACAACACCACGACCGACACCGACGACACTACCACCAATACCATGACCGACAGCACTGCCAACACCACGATCGACACCGACAGCACCACCAAGAACAACAACACCACGACCGACATCGACAGCACCACCAAGAACACCAATACCCACACCGACAGCACCAAAAAAACCACCAACACCGACACAGACACCATCACCAAGAACACGACCATCGACACTGACACCACCAACACCACGACCGAAACCGACACCACGACCAACAACACCACCATCGACTCCGACATCACCACCAACATTACCACGATCGACACCGACAACACCACGACCGAAACCGACACCACGACCGAAACCGACACCACGACCGAAACCGACACCACGACCAACAACACCACCAACATCGATACCGACACCACCACCAAGAACATCACCACCGACACCACAACCAAGAACACCACGACCGACACCGACTCCACCACCAACACCATGACCGACACCACCACCAACAACACCACCACCGACACCACCACAAAAACACCACGACCGACACCAACAACAACAACACAACCGACACCGACACCACCACCAAAAACACCAACCCTGACAGTATAACTATAAACACCAACACCAAAACCAAAAACACCTACAACGACACCAACACCAAAAACACCGACAGCACCACCAAAAACACCAACACCACCACCAAAACACCAACACCGACAGCAACACTAAAAACACCAACACCGACACCATAACCTATATACACGAAAACCGACACCACAAACAAAATACACAAACACCGACACCAGCATTAACACCATGACCAACACCGACACCACTACCGACAATAACATGACCAACACCCACACCACTACTAACAACACCACGACCGACACCAAAACCGAAAAACACGAACACCGACAGCACAACTAAAAAAACACGAACACCGACAGCATAAACTAAATACACAAACACCGACACCACCACCAAAAACACCAACACCGACTGCACAACCTAAATACACCAACACCGACACAACCACCAAAAACACCAACACCGACAGCGCAACCAGAATACACAAACACCGACACCACCATCAACAACACGACGACCGACACCGACACCTCACCAAGAATATCACCATCGACACCGACACCATCACCAACATCACCACCATCGACACCGACACCACCACCAACAACACCACGACCGACACCTGCACCACCACTTCAGAATATCACCACAGGGCTCCAAGCAACTAGTCGACAAAACCATCTGCGAAGTGTTTCAATTCTACACACTTGAAACATACTTTTCGTTTGAGTAACAAATTTTGCCGCCATTAGTATCTGTCGACTGTCAGGTGATTCTTCAAAGCTGAAAAAGAAAAACAAAAAATTAGACTCAATACGATGATGGGTTTGATGGGTAGGGGTGGTAGTGATGAATCCCTTCTCGAACAAGTTTGTCAGTTTTTGAGTTTAGAAACAAAATTGAGGGCGTACCCCACCCAAAACAACACCACTACCACCAAGAACACCCAGCCACCACCACCAAAACCATAACACCACCAAGAATAGAGACACTTTTCGCGAACAACAAAAACACAAACAACAACAACAACAAATTCTCCACCACCAAGAACACCAATAACAACCACAACCACCACCAACAACACCGACACCATGAACACCAACACCAACAACACCGACACCGACAACAATACTAACACCGTTACCACCTCCACCACAACACCAATACCATTATTATCACCTCAAGCACCACAAACAACAACACCACCAACACCGACACCAATACCTACACCAACAGCAATACTACCAACAGCAACACCACCTACACCACCACCAACAACACCATCACCACCACCACCAACACCACCACCAACACCGCCAACAACACCAACAACACAAACAACACCACCACCAACAACAACAACCACAAACACAAATACCACCACCAACTCAACCACCACCAACAACACCACCGCCACCAGCACCAACAACACCACGACCGACACGGCCACGACAAACACCACGACAGACACGACCAACACCACGACCGACACCACCAACACCATGACCGACACCGCCACCAGCGACACCATGACCAACACCACTACCACCAACACAACGACCGACACCAACAGTAACAACACCATGACCGACAGCACTACCAACATCGACAACCACCAAGAACACCAACATCGACAATGCCATTGGGAACAAAAACACCACAAACGACAACACCACCAACAACACGATCGAAAACGACACCAGCTCCAACAACACCAAGACCGACACCAACACCACCACCAACAACACCACGACCGACACCGACACCACCACCACCAACACCACGTCCGACACCGACACCACCACCAAATACATCACGACCGACACCGACACCACCACAAACAACACCATCGACACCGATACCACCACCAAGAACACCACCATCGACACCAACACCACAACCAACAACACCACGACCGACACCGACACCACCGCAACAACACCATGACCAACACCACCACCAACAACACCACCATCGACAGAAAACCACCAACAACAACACCACAATCGACACCGACAGCACCACCAACAACACCACGACAGACACCGACACCACCACAAACAACACCATCGACACCGATACCACCACCAAGAACACCACCATCGACACCAACACCACAACCAACAACACCACGACCGACACCGACACCACCGCAACAACACCATGACCGACACCACCACCAACAACACCACCATCGACAGAAAACCACCACCAACAACACCACAATCGACACCGACAGCACCACCAACAACACCACGACAGACACCGACACCACAACCACCAACACAATCGATACCGACAACACCACCAGAACCCACCATCGACACCGACACCACCACCAACAACACCACGATCGACACCGACACCACGACCAACAACACCACGACAGAGACCAACACCACCACCAAGAACACCACCATCGACACCCGACACCACAACCAACAACTCCACGATCGACACCGACACCATTACCAACAACACCATGACCGACACCGACACCACCAACAACACCACAACCGACACCGACAAAACCAACAACACCACGACCGACACCGACGACACAACCAACACCACGACCAATACCGACGACACAACCACCAACACCACGACCGACACCGACACCACCACCAAGATCACCAACACCACGACCGATACCGACAGCACCACCAAGAACACCAATACCACCACCGACACGGATAGCAGCACCAAGAACACCACGACCGACACCGACAGCACCACCAAGAACACCAATACCTAAACCGACATCACCACCAAAAACACTGACACCGAAAGCACCACCAAAAACATCAACACCGACACCAAGAACACCACCTCCAACAACACCGACTGCAAGAAAACCAACAACGACACCAACATCGACAACACCAACAACAAAACAGTACCATCGCCATCAAGTAAACCACGACCGACACCAACACCACCACCTAGAAAACCACGACCGACACCGGCGACACAAAGAACACTACGACCGACAACGGCGACACCAAGAAAATTACGACCGACGCCGGCGACACCACAAACAAAACTACGACCGACACCGGCGACACCAAGAACACTACAACCAACAACGGAGACACCAAGAACACTACGACCGACACCGGCGACACCACCAACAACACCACGACCGACATCGGCGACACCACCAACAACACCACGACCGACGCCGGCGAAACGAAGAACACTATGACCGACAACGGCGATACCAAGAACACTACGACCAACAACGGCGACACCACCAAAAACACCACGACCGACGCCGGCGAAACGAAAAACACTACGACCGACAACGGCGACAACAAGAACACTTCGACCGACACCTGCGACACCACGAATAACAACACCACGACCGACACCGGCGACACAAAGAACACTACGACCGACAACGGCGACACCAGCAACACAACGACGGACACCGACAACACCAATAACACCACGACCGACACCGACGACACAACCACCAACACCACGACCAATACCGAAGACACAACCCCAACATCACGACAGACACCGACACCAGCAATAAGATCACCAACACCACGACCGACACCGACAGCACCACCAAGAACACAAATACCCAAGACGACATCACCACCAAAAACACCAACACCGACAGCACCACCAAAAACACCAAAACTGACGCCACGACCTATATACACTAACACCGACACCACAACCTATATACACCAACACCGACACCACCATTCACAACACAAACACCGGAACCGACACCAACACCAAACAACACAAACACCGAAACCGACACAACCACCTTACAACACAAACTACGAAACCGACACCACCAACAACAACACAGAAAACGACACCACCAACAACACCAACAACACCAACACTGACAACAACACCGTCACCAATCACAACCAACTACACCAACACCAAACACCACCAACAAAACCACTTACAACAACAACAACACCTACATCGACACCGCCAACACAACCAACAACACCAGGACCAACACGACCATCACCACCACCAACACCGACAGCAAGAACACCAACACCCCAACCAAAAACACCAACACCGATACCACAACCAAGCACTCTAACACCGACATCACAACATAAATACACCAACAAACACCGAAATCGAAACCACAACCAAAAACAACAACACCAACAGCACTACCTAAATACATTAACACCGACATAACCACCTACACCACCAACACCAAGATCACATACCCCTTTCGCGAAAAGACAACACCAAGACCACCACCACCACCAAGAAAACCAAAACATTTTGCTGAAAACAACAACGACACCTCCAACAGAACACCACCTCCAACAACATCGACTGCAAGAAAACCACTACCGACACCTACACCGACAACACCAACAAAACACAATATCATCGCAATCAAGTACAGCACGACCGACGCCGGCGACACCACCAACAAAACCACGACCGACACCGGCGACACCTAGAGCACTACGATCGACAAAGGCGACATCAAGAACACTACGACCGACGCCGGCGACATCACCAACAAAACCACGACCGACACCGGTGACACCAACAACACCACCACGACCGACACCGGCGACACCAACAACAAAACCACGACCGACACCGGTGACACCAACAACACCACCACGACCGACACCGGCGACACCACCAACAACAACACGACCGACACCGGCGACACCTAGAACACTACGACCGACGCCGGCGACATCACCAACAACACCACGACCGACACCGGCGACACCAAGAACACTACGACCGACAACGGCGACACCAAGAACACGACGACCGACACCGGCGACATCACCAACAACAACACGACCGACACCGGCGACACCTAGAACACTACGACCGACGCCGGCGACATCACCAACAACACTACGACCGACACCGGCGACACGAAGAACACTACGACCGACAACGGCGAAACCAAGAACACTACGACCGACACCTGCGACACCACCACCAACACACCCGACACCGGCGACACGTAGAGCACTACGACCGACGCCGGCGACATCAACAAAACCCCGACCGACACCGGCGACACCAAGAACACTACGACCGACAACGGCGACACCAAGAACACGACGACCGACACCTACGACATCACCAACAACAACACGACTGACACTGGCGACTCCTAGAACACTACGACCGACACCTGCGACACCAACAACACCACGACCGACACAGGCTCTGCCAAGAACACCACGACCGACACCGGCGACACCAAGAACACTTAGACCGACAACGGCGACACCAAGAACACTACGACCGACACCGGTGACACCAACAACACCACCACGAACGACACCGGCGACACCACCAACAAAACCACGACCGACACCGGCGACACCAAGAACACTATGACCGACAACGGCGACATCAACAAAACCACGACCGACACCGGCGACACCTAGAACACTACGACCGACAACGGCGACACCAAGAACACGACGACCGACACCTGCGAAATCACCAACAACAACACGACCGACACCGGCGACACCTAGAACACTGCGACCGACACCTGCGACACCAACAACACCACGACCGACACAGGCTCTGCCAAGAACACCACGACCGACACCGGCGACACCAAGAACACTACGACCGACAACGGCGACACCAAGAACACTACGACTGACACCGGTGACACCAACAACACCACCACGACCGACACCGGCGACACCACCAACAAAACCACGACCGCCACCGGCGACACCAAGAACACTACGACCGACAACGGCGACACCACCAACAACACCACGACCGACAACGGTGACAACTAGAACACCACGACCGACAACGGTGACACAAAGAACACTACGACCGACACCGGCGACACCGCCACCAACACCACGACCGACACCGGCGACAACACCACGACCGACACCGGCGACACCACTATCAACACCACGACCGACATCGGCGACACCATCACCAACACCACGACCGACACCGGCGACACCACTTCCATTACCACGACCGACACCGGCGACACCACCACCAACACCACGAGCAACACTGGCAACACAACCAACACCACGACCGACAAAGACAGCACCACCGACACCACGACTGACAAAGACAGCACCACCAAGAACACCAACACCACGACCGAAATCGACAGCACCACCAAGAACACCAACACCACGACCGACATCGACAGCACCACCAAGAACACCAACACCACAACCGACACCGGCGACAACACCACGACCGACACCGGCGACACCACTATCAACACCACGACCGACATCGGCGACACCACCACGAACACCACGACCGACACCGGCGACACCACCACCATTACCACGACCGACACCGGCGACACCAAGACCAACACCACGAGCAACACTGGCGACACAACAAACACCACGACCGACAAAGACAGCACCACCGACACCACGACTGACAAAGACAGCACCAGCAAGAACACCAACACCACGACCGAAATCGACAGCACCACCAAGAACACCAACACCACGACCGACATCGACAGCACCACCAAGAACACTAACACCACGACCGACATCGACAGCACCACCAAGAATACCAACACCTTCATCGACAGCACCAAAAAGACCAAACACCAAACCCGACACCACGACCATCAACACTGACAACAACACTATCACTAAACACCAACAACAACACCACCAACACCACACAAGACCACCAACACCACTAACAACAACAACAACAACAACAACACGACGACCACCACCACAACCAACAGCAGCACCACCACCGACACCGACATCAACATGAAATCCGACCGCAACACCAACAGCGACAACACCAACAGCGACAACATCAACAGCGACATCAACAGCGACAACACCAACAGCGACAACACCAACAGCGACATCGACAACGCCAACAACGCCAACGCCAGCGATGCCACCAACGTTGACGCCACCAACGCCGACGCCACCAACACAGACGCCAAACGCCTACGCCAAACGCCGAGACAAAACGACGACACCAAACACCGACACCAAACACCGACACCAACACACACACACAGAAATATTGGTGCAAAAAAGGCGGGGTGTGATGGATGGGTACCCAAATCCCTTTAGTCCAACCACAACAGAATTTCGTTGGACGAGTTTAGAAAAATAAAACAGCTGAAAAATTAAACAGTTTTCTTGAATACTTCAAAAAACCCTGACATTCCCCTTGCCTAGCATCGCCCCAACTACTCAAAAGTTCCCATCAACGAATTAAAAAGACGAAAATTCTTTAATTTGACATTAAAACAACGAAAATTTAAAAAAGCGAACTGTTATTTGGTTGGTACTCGTGATCCTTCTTCGCACCTATTCGCCAATATTCGAATAATCGAGCTAAAATGACACGTAAGCAGCCAACCGTACTGTTCTGTAATAACAGAATATATTGGTGTTGAGTTAAACACTTGGTACTATGTCAGAATAACTACAATGTTGTGTTCCGCGGAACACATGTGTCGCCTGCATGGAAAAAGTTGAAATGTGGGCCTGTGTTTAATCGTATATAATAAAAATATTTCTTTTAAGTTGATTTCAATACTACATCACAGAACACATGTGTCATCTAAATTGCATTTAAAATGGGAATAACTAAAATAATGGTGAAACCTGAGTTATCATCTTCAAAAATTGGTTTGTAAATGCAGTTGAGTTATTCAAAGTAATAAGTGGAATAATTGAACAAGTACTTTCCATTTTAGAGGCAACACTAAGTTTAATGTTAAAGTTGCATTTTAAAGGGGCATAACTCAAAAAATTTTGAAACTAGAGTTATCATTCTTGTCGTTACAGATGGCATTGTTCATGCTGATGATATATTACAAGTATGAAGTTAATAGGACAAGTACTTTCAAAGTTATAGGCAACATTAAGTTTCAGGTTAAAATTGCATTTGAAAGGGGCATAACTCAAAAAATATTGAAACTGGATTTATCATTCTCGTCATCACAGATGGCATTGTTTGTGCTGGTGATATATTCCAAGTATGAAGTGAAAAGGTCAAGTACTTTCAAAGTTATGGGCAACATTAAGTTTCAGATTAAAGTTGCATTAGAAAGGGGCATAACTCAAAAAATATTGAAACTGGAGTTATCATTCTTGTTGTTACAGATGGCATTGTTCGTGCTGATGATAGATTCCAAGTATGAAGTGAATAGGACAAGTACTTTCAAAGTTATAGGCAACCTTAAGTTTCAGATTACAGTTGGGGGACTACCGGACGACGGCACCGACGACGACGCCGCCGGACAACAGGATCCCTATGTGTCTACCTGCTATCGCAGGCGACACAAAAACTGCACGTACAATACGGGTCATAATTCTTTATTGAACTAAAGAATTTGGCATAATCACGAGCGTGTTGTCGTGAGCAATATAATATTAAAGTTTGATGAAGAAATTTTGAGAAATGGAAAAATTATAGCAAATGTTCTTGCCAAAATCCATGTACAAAAAGTGGCATAACTCCCATCAAATGTGACCTTGACCTAAATAATTTGGCATCATAACAAGCGTGTTGTCCAAAGCATTTTAATTTTAAAGTTTCATGAAGAAATATTGAGAAATGACAAAGTTATAGCCAACGTTTAGTTTTTATGTCAAAATCCAAGTACAAAAAAAGGCATAACTCCCATCAAATTTGAACTTTACTTAGAGAATTTGCAATCACCACGAGCGTGTCATAAGCAATATAATTTGAAAGTTTCAGGAAGAATTATTAAGAAATGGCAAAGTTATAGCCAACGTTAAGTTTTTGTGACAGACAGACGGACGGGCAGACGGTCAAAGCGATTCCTATGTATCGCCATTTCTTCGAAAGGGCGACACAAAAAACTTTCAATCTTTTGTTTGAGTTTTGTGTGGAAATATCTAAAAATTGTCAATACTTATCGTTAACAAGTCACTAGTTATTTGCCTTATCTGCTTGAATGGCTGGGTAGTGCGTGTGTGTTTGCAAGCATCCCCTCCACTTCGGAAAATCACCAAAGGGCTCCAAGCAACTAGGCGACAAAACCATCGGCGAAGTGTTCCAATTCTACACACTTCAAACATAATTTTCGTTTGAGTAACAAATTTTGCCGCCTTAAGTATCCGGTGATTCTTCAAAACTGAAAAAGAAAAACAAAAATGAGACTCAATATCGTATCGTGATGGGTTTGATGGGTAAGAAGAGGGGTGGTAGAATTAAAATCCCCCCCCCCCCTCCACGAGTTTGTCACTTTTTGAATTTAGAAAAAGAATTGAGGGCATACTCCACCCAAAACAACACCACCACCTCCACCAGGAACACCACAACAACAACCACCTAGAACAGCGACACTTTTCGCGAACAACAACACCAAAATCACCACCACCAAGAACAACCACAACCACCAACAACAACACCGACACAAAGAACACCGACACCGACACCATGAACACCAACAACACCAACAATAACAAGACCGACACCGACAACAATACCAACACCGACACCAACACCACCAGTACATCAATACCAATTTTATCGCCTCCACGACCACGACCACCAACACCACCACCACCAACACCACCACCACCAGAAACACCACCAAAACCACTACTTACCACCACCACCACCAACACCAACCCCACCAACATTAACATCGACACCACCGACACAACAACAACGACACCAACACCGACACCAGCAACACAAACACCACAAACATTTTACGCGACAGCTTCACCAAGAACATCGACACCGACAGCACCACCAAAAACACCGACACCGACACCTCCACCAAAAACACCGACACCGACACCACTACCAAAAACACCGACACCGACACCACCACCAAAAACACCACCACCACCGACACCGACACCACCACCACCAACAACACCACCATCGACACCGACACCACCACCACCAACAACACCACCATCGACGACGACACCACCACCACCAACAACACCACCATCGACACCGACACCACCACCACCAACAACACCACCATCGACGACGACACCACCACCACCAACAACAACACCATCGACACCGACACCACCACCACCAACAACACCACCATCGACACCACCACCACCAACAACATCACCACCATCGACACCGACACCACCACCACCACCAACACCACCATCGACACCGACACCACCACCACCAACACCACCATCGACACCGACACCGACACCACCACCAACAACACCACCATCGATACCGACACCACCACCAACACCACAACCATCGACACCGACACCACCAACAACAACACCACGACCGACACCGACATCAGCACCAACACCTCGACCGACACCACCAGCATCAACACCTCGACCGACACCGACACCACCACCACCACCACGACCGACACCACCACCACCACCACCATGACCGACACCGACACCACCACCAACAACACCACGATCGACACCGACAGCATCACCGACACCATCACCAACATCGACAAAACCACCAAAAACACCACGACCGACACCACAACCAACAACATTACGACCGACACCGACAACACCACCAACAACACCAACACTGACAACATCACCATCACCAAACACCACCAACATCACCATCGCCAACAACACCACCACCACCACCACCACCACCAAAACCACCAACCCCACCAACATTGACATCGACTCCACCGACACCAACAACAACGACACCAACACCGACACCAACATCACGAACACCACCAACATTTTACGCGAAACAACAACAACAACACCACTACCACCGCCATCACCAACAACACCTACACCACCACCGACAACGGCACGGACACCAACACCACCAACAAGAACACTAAGATCAACACTTGTCGCCAAACGCCACCACCAAGAACACAACCGCCGACACTGTAACTGACACCAACACCAAGAAGCCAAGATCACCAACACTTCTTAAAACACCACCACCACTACCAAAACACCGACGCCGACATCAACAACAACTAAGATTTGCAAGAATACCAGATCACATACACTTTTCGCGAAACATCAACACCACCACCACCAAGAACATCACCACCATTTTTCGCAAAACAACAACAACATCAAGAACACTTCCACCACCAACAACAACACTACCAACAACACCACAATGCCCACACGAGTAATATGATATTGACAACAAATTATTGTGTCCTTCTAGACTTAAAAATTAAACGTTACGAGATATTAGTAAAAGTGTGTTTGACCTTCAATTACCTGGTCGCTTCCTGGTCGCGTAAACGGATGACAATCACTGATTTCTGTTTGAGTAGTTTAAAGTTTCTTTACAAAGTACACAACATTTTCTTGTCAGTATCATTGCGCTCACATGGGAATTTAAAATTATGTTTTGTATCGCTTAGTTTGTGAATTTATGTAAATAGAATTTCAAGGAATTTTTAGGTCAAGCTTTGTTTCTTTACTTTTCTAACGTGACATACTGTATGCAAAATAAAGATAAATAAGTAACATTCATTTGTGCAAAGTTTCATTGAACGGCATTTTGCCATTGAGATTTTGATAATTTTCTTTTTATGATGAACAGGATTGGGAGGAGTGTGATAGGCCCTTAAACAGGAGTTATAATTCTTGTTGTAACTGATGTTGTGCATGAAGACGATATATTCCAAGTATTAAGTGAATAGGACAAGTACTTTCAAAGTTACAGGCAACATAAATTTTCGAGTTAAATCTGGGGACTACAAGACGACGCCGACGAAGACACCGACTTTGCCAGATAATAGGATCTCTATGTGTGTACCTGCTATCGCAGGCGACACAAAAATGAACTTGCATGCAGACACTTCGGATATAATGTTGAACACGTGTAGAGCTGCAAACAAGTTTAACGCTCCAGCTGTAGTAAATTTACTTTTTAAGATATAAATTTTAACTAAAGCGGGAAAACGACGGCAACCCCGACGACGATGAAAGAATGAGTAGAATAACTGTCATACTTCGAATAGTCGAGCTAAAAAGACATGTTTAGCAGCCAACACTGTAGTAAACTTCGCTTGTCCGAGTTTTCTTATTCTAAATCTCGTATGAAAAAACTTATACTTATCATTCATAAAAAATCTCGCTTCCTGCTTTAATGGTTAGGTAGTGTGCGGGGGTGCTTGCTTGCTCCACCTAGGAAAATCAGCCCTGGTCTCCCATCGATCTGGAACCAAGCAACTCGACTGCTACTTATTAGAATAAAGGACATCTGTGAGAAACAATTATGGACGCCATTAGTATCCGCCTTCTTGCATGAGTTTCTTCAAACCTGCAAACAGTTTACCAGCAAATGAGACTCAGATTTTTACAAAAACAAAAAGCAAGGTAGAGTATTGGTTGTTGGTACATCGGCCCGAGATATGAAATAAAAATGTTTAAAAAATTAAAGCTGTAGTGTAACCTTTTAACTGTTTGCAGGCAAACTTAAAATACTAAGTTGAAAAGGGGACATAATTTGCTCAAATGGAAGTTTAGATGTTTCACTCTTGGCAAAACACACTCGGGATATGATGGGGAACAAGTGTGCGAAGTTTGAAAGCTGTAGCTAATGTACTTTGTAAGATATAAGTAGGTTGCACGCAAACTTTAACCAAGGCCGATGAAAAAGTGAGTGGAATGGCTCAACATATTCTTAGCCGAAAATTCATTTTGGCAAGAGCTCTCCTTTTATACCAAGGCATCTGAAATAATTAACCCTTTTTACAGAGTTCATATAAAAGACTGCAAACCATACCTCTCTATAAATGCCGGCAGTAAAAAGTTCTATGTAGTGAATGATAATTTCTTATTTCTCAAATATAACTATTTTTCATTGCTAGTCCCTATAAGAAACAGTCTGCTCTTGTCACAATAAAAAATAAAGAATTAATTATCCAAACGTGACAGCCATATTGTTGTGGTGTCAAAATGAATTATCTGTATTTTATTATTGGACCAGGGTAATTTGGCAATGTTTACATTGACGTGTTTACATTGGAGTAACATATAAACAATGAATTAATATTTCTATCGTTGTTTAATACAAAGCGTGCACTTCCAATACTTGTCCCATTAGCCGAGTGGTCTAAGAGGCAGTCAATTTTAAATGCAATGTTAGCAAGGCTGTTTTAGGGTGTAGGTTCGAAAAATGTTGTTTTTTTACATTTTTTACACAAAAATATTTTTGCGATAAAACTGAAGCCAAATGCATAACAATACTTTGAAATAACTGCAATAAAACTTAAAAAATATATATCTAAATTATTCACTTAAAAGCCGTGTGTCAGTGTGAATCGAACCCGTGTCGAAAAAGAGTTAGGCATATGCCAGACGGACGCGTTAACAACTGAGCTATCGAGGCGTTGAGGAATACCTTGGCAAAATAGTAGTTTTAACGCATAAAATTGCCTTAATCCGTGTTTATATTCTATAAATAATTGTAAACATTGCCAATTTAGCTTGGTCAGCCTATAAATAATTACAGGTATTTAAAGTTAAAAATAAGATCATAGAATTGTGGAATAGAAATATTTATTACAAATTTAGTAAAATTTCGTGGTATGAAGGTTATTCGTAGTGTCAAAATAAAACACTTTCCACTCGAATGAAATCAAAAATAGTGAATTACAATATCCACTTTAATGTTCCTACACACATCTGCCATGTGCTCACTTACCCACGCAAAAAAAAACATGCAAACCATGCGCACCTGTTAACCTTTAGCACGTTAGTCTTTTTAAGGGCTCCCCACACTCCTCCCAATCCTATTCATCGATTAAAGGAAAATTATCAAACTCTCAATAATGGCAAAATGCCGTTCAATGAAACTTTGCACAAATGAATGTTACTAATGTGTCTTAATTTTGCATAAAGTAAGACACGTTAGAATAGTAAAGAAAACAGGCTAGACCTTAACATTCTTTAAAATTCTATTTACATAAATTTTCAAAAACTAAGCAATATAAAACATTATTTTAAATTACCACGTGAGTGCAATGTTACAGACAACAAATTATTGTGTACTTTGCTAAAAACTTTCAACTACTAAAATAGAAATCGGTGATTGTTATCCGTTTACGCGACCAGGAAGCGACCAGAAAATTGAAGGTCAAACACTAATATCTCGTAACGTTTACATATGTAAGTCACGAGGACACAATAAATTGTTGTCAGTATCATATTACTCATGTGGGTTTTAAAATGTTTTGTGTTGTTTAGTTTTTGTGCATTTATGTTAATATAAGTTGAGGGAATTTTTAGATCTCGCTATTTTTCTTTACTGTTCTAACGTATCTTAACAACTGCAAAACAAAGATACATTAATAACATACATTTGTGCAAAGTTTCATTTAACAGCATTTTGCCGTTAATGAGATTTTGATAATTTTCTTTTTATCGATAAATAGGATTGGGAGGAGTGTGGCGAGCCGTTAAAATTAAATCTTGTGTGATGGTATATGTGTAGTGTTTTAATTTAAATTCATCATTATCAATGTTTAAATAAGTTAAAATAAAAAATGGTATGCATTAGATGGAATATTGGATATTGTGTACGGAGTTTTATTTCAACACTAGAAAAACACCATACCCAGGTACGACACATTAAATGTATACTTAAAAGCAAAAGAAACTGTGCACTTTTCATTTTTGGATAACTTTGATTCTACAATCAAGTACAGTTGCAAAATTTAGCACATATTACAATCGGACGTCACGGTGTATGCTCACACCAAGATATTGGTCAAATAATGCGTAGATTTTACGTAATAGCCCGATTTGTAATTTCGCACAATTTCCACGTGCATCATGTATACATAGGCTCAGGTGTAAAACTTGCTGTCTTTACATTCATTTGCACATGTATAGTTGAGAATTAAAAATTTTCAAGCAGCTAATATGCCAAGACTTTCGGAACGTCAGCGTATTGACGCTTTGGTGATGCTGATCAGAGGTGACTGTTGTAGCAGTTTCAAGGGCATTTAATTGCCCTAGAAACACTATAATGTTGTTGAGAGATTTGCGCAAACGGGGACTATTGCCGACCGACCTCGACCCGGTAGACCAAGTCTAGCAAACGTCATACAGCGTTACGCAAACTCAATGGAGACGGCGTGTTGTGCAGGTGGTATGACAGAATGGCGGACACACGCGAAATTATTGCATTTTGCATCAATTTTTATCGAAATTCAGTAAATCAACACAAGAAAATCTCTCGGTTATTTGTGTAATTTTGGTTTTGACACCTACTGTACGTCTACGCGTCGTACACTTACATTCAATAAAACACGACTACAAAATTACATTTATTAAAAAGACAAATGAATATCCTTCAAAATGATACCAAACATGACAACATTCTATCCTTAAATTTTGAGAAAATCTAAAAATGAAAAGTGCACAGTTTCTTTTGCGTTTAAGTATATAAACAATTTTAATCTTTTACACAATTGTAAATATACTGTGTGCCAATGAAAACGCAACACTTTGTTTTTTGGAATATATTTGATGTGTGTAAAAGTTAAATAAATTGGCAAAGGTATGTGTTTTAAAATCAAAAAGTAACTAATCTATACATTTATTGTCCACTGATTTTTTAAACTTTTTCGCCTACAGTAACCCCCTACAAACACATGAAAGTTTCGTTTTGGCATGTAGACATGCATAAATAACCTCAAAACAAGTCCTTTTGTAAACCTTCACAAACGGTTACACAAATCCCATTTTAAGTTTTTAAGTTTTACTCTATACAAATGTGAAAATGCCAAGACTTGACAACCAGCGACGTGAGGTTTTTGGCATGATCCAATGAGGTATGTCTCGGCATGAAATTGCTCGTTGAATGCATTGTTCACGGTCGACAATTACTCGCTTAGCCCATCGAGATCCCCTGTCAAATTCTATTTTGTTTAGGGCCCATTGTTTTCTTGTTTAGGGCAAACCCATCCTTTTTCTGGGGACTACACGCCGCTGAACAAGGAGTGGTATTAATCTAAAAATACAGCAGTGAAGGTTCCATGTTCAGCGCCATATGCATACCATCGTTTGGGAAATTGTACTGTTTTTTGATGTAAATATTGAGTTGCGCTCAACCCGTGGCTAGGCGGCGTGGGCAGTAATATGCATTTCCATTAATGCCCATGAACAGGCTAAATAAACCGAGCATGCAATATTTGTTGTGTTTGGTGGCTTTCAAAGTTCCCTTTTCATCTATTATTCATTTTAAAATACATCTATTTTTGCGAATTTATTAAACTTTTCCACACGTCGAAAATATTCCAAACTGTAAAGAGTTGCGTTTTTATTGGCACTCAGTATATATTTTATTTATTTTTTAAAACAATACTCTTGCGAATACTGTCAATATTTTAAAGCGATATTTTCTTACATGTCTTTTTTTAATCAATAAGTTAACTAATCTAACCTTTGTCCTGAAATTCCACTGCTCATTTTGGTCTCCTCCTTCAAGTCCGTTTTTCACAAAACTTCTTCCCGCTGAATAATAACGCATCGTATGCCGTACACAAGTAAAATGACACTTATATATCCAAACTGCACGGGATATCCGCACCTTTTCCCGCCAAAACTGAGAAAGGTCAGTAATTTTCCATGTTTTTTCGTAAACCCAGGGAAGCTCATGTTTCACACCATGTCACCATATGTAAACTATAAACTTGTAACTATAGTTTGACTATCAGGTGATATTAGCGCATTTGGTTGAGAATTTGCCTTGAAAGCCAGAGATCAGAAGTTCGAGTCCTGGTTCATGAACCTTTTTTCCATCCCAATCTGGCCTTTTCTTTAAAAGTTATTGCAATGATTTTTTAAACAGACAGATATAAAAAATAAAAATAAACCCCGTTTTTAGTCGTGTGGGGTCAGTCTGCGCATTGCCTATCTGCTTTGCAGCTTTGCATATAAATAAAAACACTGATGGCGTAAGAATAGCCTGCTAGTCTGGATTTGTGTCAATTAACAAGGCAACTTTTGCAGCATCTTTTTTGCAGCATCTGATTAGTAAATCTTTCTAAAACTATCTGGTGTGCAAATTTCTATGCCCTTAAATATGACAAATCGTTTAAATATGATCACTTGAGCCAGGGTCTTTTAATTGATTAATAGAGGGTGCTTGAGCGATGGTCCACCGTCGCCCAAATAAAAATAGCACAAGAAATGTAAAGAGCGCATGCGCGCGGCGGATGATGACGGAAATTATCGGAAATATGAAAAAATGGCGGCACCCTTGCTGAATACGAATGTTGACGAGTGACGTCACACGCACTTGCTTAAGTTACATGCGCATCGGCTGGTTGGCAAAAATAGAGTATCATGTAGTGTAACGAACAAACAATAACATTTAGTAATAAAATTAGTTTATCAGTAAACATTCGTTTTTTTTTTTAATTTCAAATTACAATTTACATTTATTGTCATTTAAAGGACACAAGCAGAAAACAATAAAATAAAAACAGCGGAATAATTATTCATGTTGTTATAGATCAGAACCCAAAATCATTCACTAGAATTCCTTCCTTTATTGATTCATTCCTTCATTCCCTGACTGTCTGACTGACTGACTGACTGGCAGATTGATTGATTGATTGCTTGATTGATTTGTTCGTATTTGAATACTTGTAATTTGACAGACGTCTCAAACTTGAGTGACGTTAGTGGCATACTTTGAAGGCGTGTAGTACCAAAAAAGTAAGCACAGATCCAACTCAGGCATATGCTCAATTAATATATGTATGCGAACTTTCCTGAGGAAACTCTAAAAAAATTGGGGGCGTGTTCCAACTTAATATACATGTGGTTTTTGTTTCAGATAGGCTTATATATTATGAGACTATATAATGACGATTTTAATTTTTTTATGCATTTTCTTATGATTGACATTTTTTGTGACTCATATTTGTTACCTTTTGATTAACCTGGGTTCATTATAATATGTTACAATTATCACCTTTTTAGACTTTCGTCTGGATTTATTATATTAATCGGATTTTAATTTACAACTATATCGAATAGACAAATAGGGGACGCAGACTTATTTCTAAATGTCATGAATAATTTAGTAAGTATTTGTTTCCGCCTATGATTTTTTTAAATATAGACGGATTCGTCAATATTTAGTGTTTCACTTAATTCAAAGAAATATCACAAAATTTCAAAACAATACTCCAACTTCTACAAATCAAACAAGTAAAGGCTGCATATTGTTTTCTGCACTGGACTGCCTAATTTAACAATCTTCCGTCAATGATCGTAAAATATCTGAATGTTCGCAAATCTATATGGACACATATATTTCGTAGTATCTGCCCAACAAAAAAAACAGACTGACATTGCAGTATTTACCATTGAGTTCCCTCTTTTTATTTTCTGCAGTGGGATCAAGAATAAATATAAGACAACATCAGTACCAATCATTTCGTTAAAAATTCGCCGGAAAACGGATATGAAATTCATTGGAATACTAAACTTCACATACTTTCATAAAATTAATTGGCCCGATATAAAGGGATTATCGGCCATACATAATATACATGAAACGTGTCTGAATACTTCCTGCTTCCCGCGGCTGTAGAGTGCGCGGCATATATCACAAGTCGTTTGATCACCGGATGCACTGATTAAATCAGTGATTTGGGGACCGGGGCCATTATATCATGTAATACTAGAGCGTGGCCGGCAGAGGTCCCAGATAGTTAGCGGCATAGATCACACGCGTGTCACCGAACCAGTAAAACAGAACAGGGACAAGTAACTTGCGCTTTTATGGATAATCAATAAACGTTATTTGTCTTGATAAGAGCAAATTTAAACATTATGCATTCTTTACATCTCTACCTTGAGGATGTGCGCGAAGAATTTACGAGTATTTCTGAAATGCATATTCTTAATACGCCTTTTAACTAAAACAATAAAGAGACTGTTCGAGTTCTGTATCGTTGTCATTTAAAACCAGATTTAGGATAGCAACACATTTTGATAGTTGTATATTAATCGCCTATTTGATAAGCGCAGAATTATTTGTATTCTAGTCCATATAGCCATAGGCGGATACAAAAGGGTAACCCTATATTTAATAGGCATGTCTTCAATTTTTTAAATGTATTCTAAATATTCTATGCAGTTCGCTGTATAATAAGCCAAGACGGAGATGATGTATTTACTTAACAAAATGAAAATAGTATATTATTTTTATTACTCAACCCCAAAACAACCGTTTTTGCGAACACATTAACTAAGAACCATCCCCGCAAGGATATATCGACGGAACGGTTTTAGTTAATTTTCGCATGATCAGCATGCATAAACGCTAAATGAAACTGTAAGTTAAATATAATTTGATCGTACATCTACATTTTATTGCATGCCAAATTAAAAATTTTTTCACTTCTATCCGCCGAAAAGGCTACATGGGATATATGGTTTCCGTAGCTGTAAAGGTTCCGAAAACGATATTTTGCCAACCAGGTACTGCGCATGCGCGTAAATATTCGGATGTAAACAATAACAATCAACGTTCCAATTGACTTATCCGACGAACCTAGTCTTAAAACAAGTTTTAGCTTTCCAAAAAGCTAGTCGGTCATTAGCAAATAAATTAAAAGAATAAGTAGGTATGTATTCGTTCATGTATTTACTTTTGGATCAATGTAAGTCAATGACATGGCCAGTTTTCTGTCGATCAAAGTCACACAGACTGTATCTGACAAACTATTTGTGAATTTAGTTGATGTTTCAAGTTTCAAGTTTATTTCTATTTACATTTCTATGTATGTGCAAACATAAACAAGAGAACATATAAATATTGTACAATTCTGTTACTTTAAAGCATGCAAACAAAGTTGAACGGCTGATGTTTGATTTATTGAAACATGAAGAATACGTGTACGGGCTAAAGGCATCAATATAAATAATCATGTCTCTAGTAGACGTAATTTATTTTCTTTCAGGACAAGTGGAAATAATTACGTTGTTTAAGCACCAGCGAATCTGATGAATATGTTACATTAACGCGAATGCTCAAAGAGGTACCATAGAACTTTTCACAGTTGATACTTATTTGTACATTGAGAGAAAAGCCACGCTTATAATTTCAGTATTCATTACCAACATTCATAAAATGTAGTTTTAGTTGGTTCAGCAGATCTCGTCAAACTTGAAGTTGACGAGCGTTAAAAGACAGTAAACAATAAATTAGGATGCTGATGCATTTATTACTTTCACTTAAGCTTTATGCTGCTATTATCTTTTGTTTTTGTTTGAACGATTTTCTGTAAAACTATTAAAGGAACTCAAGAAGCACTATTTGTATTTAAATTAATCTATCATCATAAAAATTGTCGTTATGCCATTGTTCTGAAAACAACTTTTTCTTTACTTTAAAGGCTGGTTTTGCATTCCTTGCAGTATATTCAAGTAGATCGCCCTTACATAGAAATGATAGTGCTTGTGTTGTCTACCTTACTGTACTGTTCAAAATAATGTTATCCCAAGACCGAAATCAGATCCGTTATATTGCATGTGTATGGGGAAGCAGTCATTGGGGTCACGGGCATCCCCGGAAATCTTTTACAAGTAAAACTCAATTTGGATTGCAACTGCGACGAGTCCAACCGTTCACTATAAACCCCAAGAAGAGAACGCATAGATATATGCGGTTTTGAGAGGGAATATGGGAATCAAAATAAATCAATTCGTATTTCGTTAATAATGCATATATTCAAGGGCAAGTTTTGAACTTTATGGCGGCGAAAGTTTTGTAACATAAATTAAATAGTTAAAGTTTAAAAAATAAAAATACAGAAGCACGTATAGAATGGTTACCAAGTTTCTATTTCAAAACAATGGTTTAAGTTTTGTTTTCTTAAAATAGATTAAAAGGTCACTTTGAAAACCACCGAAGACAAAAAATGTGAAAATATTACAGGCTCGGTTTCATTGAAACTGTTAAAGACTTTAAAGCATATCAAAAACATAAAATACCGCATCGTAATTAGAGCTCCAACTTGGATATCAAAAGGACAGGGAAATAGATAGATCTAAAAAAACATGGCAGTTTTTGTGCAACAAGCTCAAAACGAGGCACTTTTATGCAAATCTTTGAGAAAGAGCATAATACATGTATATAAATGTCCCTCTAAATGAGTAATTGCGAATAAAAGATAAAATGTAATGTTCATAACTAATGAAGACATGGGTAGTCATCAAACCAACTAGGTTTAAACTCTCGCATCTCAGGTTATTTCAATAGTGCGCTCGTGAAATGCAAAAGTGTGTAATTATGGATTGAAATTATATTTCAACAAACTTGACTAACTAAGTACTTGTAACTGAGGTAACGTGTCGCCATTTATCCTATAAATTGATATCAGACAAGTTCAATAAACAAAATCATTATTGATGCTTCCACGCTGAATGTGTAATCATAACCTCATGTGGCCATCCTAGTCGTTTATCTCTCTCGTCAGCAGCTTATTGGTCGTATTGATGACCCTCTTTTAGCGTAGCGCCGCCCAATTGACTACACTTATGATATTAGATAAAAATATTGCTCATGCTGATCTCCTATGTTTACTTTAAACAATGGCCATGTCACATTCGCTAAACCTCCGGTATCTTCTGATAACATTCACCAAATTTGCACTGGAAATCGCAAACAAATGGCAAAATCGCTGATCCCCCCCTTTTTTTTACTTTAAACAATGATCACCTCACTTCGCTAAACTTCCGTTAACTTCTGAGAACATTCGCAACATTTGCACTGGAAAGCGCAAAAAGCAAAATCTCTCTTTAAAAGACAATATTTTGACAATTAAGCAAGTTCTGAGCATTCGTTTCCTCCTAAATGCTTGTTTAAAACATCTCCTCGTTTACTATAAGCCTCTACTGTTTCACGACCGTATGTTTGGTGATTTATACCACAAGAAAGAAATTTTTAAAATTAACACATGGGTAGAAGTGTTCATCAATTTTCAAAGTCAATGCATGGACATGAGTTTTTTTGAAACCCGCATAATGTCATCTAACATGGCATACACTGAAATTGACATCATTAAAACTAACAAACAAAAACAGGAAAATGTGCGAGAACCACCAATATTACATGTTTAAGTTCAGCATTCTAACGAAATTGTTGAAGATCAGAATAGTAAATTTAATAATTTGAGTCCCTGTCAGGCTGCTCATCCCCCCACCCTAGGACAGTGACGAAATTTTGTTGTTGAACTCTAGATTTTTGGTTGAAAGTGTATGCTAATGACCGACTAGCTTTTTGTAAACTTTTGTTTACAGACAGCCTTTCCCGCAAAAGTCGGAGCTTGCTCGATTGGAAATTCCGACATTTAGAACAGGGAGAACTCCAATCGAGTGCGTCGGAACTGTGTTCTGGCAGCGTTCTACCCATTCCATCGAAATAGGTGGTGTGAATCGGTCAGTGTTTTATACTGCACCAAACTGAAATATTTTTAGATACTGGTTTTTTTTTGCCATAAAATAAGATAATGGTTACATTTCAGTACTATGCCAAGAATTTCACCAACATAAATACCAGAAATAGTGTTATTTTTCAGTAAATTATAAATATTGCTTTTTGTTGACTGATCTAAAAACTAGGAAAACTTAGTTGAACTATGAAGTATGGCTTATTAAGACCATTAGGAGTTCTTTAGACTTCAAAAGATATAATAAACATGCAATTATGTAACACTTTTTATAAAAACCTATCATGATTCTGTTCCGACATCCAATCTCACTCGTTTGGCAGATTCTTAGACTCTTTCTCCGTCGTTATCAGAAAATAAACGACTGTTGTAAACCAAAAAACTAGAGGCCTCTGATTGGCTTCTGGATTAGGTCAAGCCTGTTCTCTGTATCTATTTAAAAAAAAATTCTCCAGCTTCTTATCAACTTGCTATTGCTCATTACAATAATTCAACATAACACTTGATTAAAGAGAAAATAAAAACCATTTGTAAAAAAGAAAAGAAGAGGTACAGCTTATACTGTATTAAACCAGCATCTAGAAGGTGTAAACGTCGCCCTGAACGACAGGATATGGCAAACAGTGTGCAGTATTTGTGCAACTCGAATGGTTAACATTTAAACCCCCGACGAACTACGCCAGCAGTGGTTACAAGCGTCGTAACAATACAGATACAGATCTCATCATAAAATGCATTCCAAACATATGAATGGCAATAAATCAGTGACCGACATTTAAGTGGCATCAAATTGCTATCAGCAACTCTGCTGTGATAACGGTAAACATACATCTTGTAATATGACTCCGAGTTCGTTGTATTTTTCTGGACGAATGATGGGTCATAATATATTATTACTATGTAACTATTACTTGATTATCTTTACTATAGTACAATTAGGCCGGCGCAAGGGATATGTTGCCCGGCTTTAAATAGAGGTGTTTAGCGAATGCTGAGAACCATGTGGCCTGGCTTTATATATAGATCGTTGAGTAATGAACGGGAACCATGTTGTATGTACGTTAAGATCAAGGTCAGGCTATTTATAATTGAGTATATAAATATAGATACTGAATTGAATTATCTCCCCTTAACTATAAATATAAACATGTATATATATAGATTATGTAAATAGATCGATGAGTCGGTGTTTTCTTTTAATTATGCGAATTGAAAGTTTATTGTTGTAAGCAGTTATAGAAAGAGTGTACATGTAGTAAGAGACATTGTTCAGATAGTTATTCTTGGATGATATTGAAGTTTGTGTTATGTTTACGAATATTGGCAATCCTATGACTTGATTTTTGACGCGTGAATGTGACCTTTATTATGATGGTTCTTTGTTTACAAACGTTTCTGATGTTGAAATTGACGGTTCTAGTGGGTTTCTGTTTTACAAGAAGGCGATTTCGTGTCTATAAAGTAAATTATGATTGTATTTACCATTTTTGTAGGTTTTTTTCTGTTGTTCAGAATAATTGTGACTCATCCCCATCCCCTCCCATTCCCCCCCCCCCCCTTGTTTACATGATCAAGATGCTGAATATAGAAAGTTAGTATAGATTTTTCATCCGGAAAGTACCAAAGGAATTGCCATGTACATGGTAGGACAATTTTGAAAGATACTGTTGAATTTAAATAGAGCAAATTCATTTAATGTGGTTAGTGCTATGATAATACCTGCATGAACTCTTACACCCAACATCTAACATCTTTTACATGTCGTCCACATATAACACATCTGTGTTATACTTTTCTTGTTAATCTAACACCAACTGGTGTTGTTAATCTCCAGCAGCAGTATGTACTTTACTTGCAAGCTTGGGGAATACCGCCTATTTTAAACCTCGAGGAAAGATAACTGAAGCTCGCTAAGGATTCTCTGGCGACTATAATCGCCAGACAAAATTGGTTTACTACTGTCGCTGTCTGCTGAAAGTACACACATGCGCAGTGAAACAGTCAAGCAGATTCTGTGGAAGAGTCGGAATTTGATTCTGGCACAGTTCCGACAGCCCAATCGAGCACGCCCGGATATTCATTAGTCTCTAAGAAAAACATAAACGATGTCTTGCTTTTGACAAACAAAATCAATATAACGGATTGAATCTATTTCATATATGGGATCATCCTGAACAGTTGTTTGAATCAAATAACGTAACAGTTCAATTTATACACAAATAATATTTTGCTATGAAGGTTTTCATCACGTGACTTTCTAAATAAAGACGCATAACATTTTTTCTACACCCTGTAGAAAATACAACACACGTATGTTTAATAATTTAACATGTCGTTATATATCGGCTCAATTTCTGATTTGATGTTACTACAACGTCCAGATATTGTTTCATCAACATTTAGAAGACTTTTCTTGCAAATAGGGGGAACGGAATAGCATTCCCAAGCTCTAGACGGGCGGCTTTGTCTAAAGTGACCACGTCCGGTGCCGCTGTTAACCGGTGTTACCCTTCAAAGTTCAAGTTTGGTCCATTATAATATGTCGGTCATCAGGATGACCGACAATTAACAATCTTTATGATATTTCATCGACTGAAAAATGTAGTTATTTAGTTATTTAAAGGAGTATATCACAATAAGTTCTAACGGACAGAATTTTTTAAAACTTTGCACAATTAAAGAAAATTCCTTCACAAACAAAATGATATAAAGAAAAATATAGCTTTCCACGCTTGTTTTTGAGTAATCGCTCATTATTAGACCCCTCTATACGGCCATTTTGAAGGGATTTTGAGAAAACGCACATATATCTTTTAAATGATTGTTACATCTGGAATTCCTAATCAACACCTTATATCTATGCATGTTTTTGTTTGGTATTATGTGTATGTATGGTTTTGGATGGAATTATGTGAGATGTTTTTGTATATTAGAAGAAAAAACTTTGAAAATGACCAAAATATCCAACAAAAAAGGGAGAAAATTCAGTCCCTGACTGGAAAAAAACCTATATATCTTTTTTTGTAACGGACAGATTTTTTTAAACTCCATAAAATGACACAGTATATATTTCTAAACAAAACAAAAACAAAACAGGGGCTTCCAGGCTTAAAATTTTACTATATTCCTTCAAAGTTGGTCATATAAGTAAAAAATATCTCTAATTTTGATGCAATTCTACAAATATCCATCATAACATGTATAAATAGTTTTATAACATGCTCATCAAAACTAATTTCATATTTTGAAAGAAATAACTATTTATTTATCAAGAATTACATTACAGTTACCACATTTCTTTCACACAATTCCCACAAATGCAGCCCTAAGTGTTGCCAAAGTTTCCATACATATCGAAAAAACACCTATATCTGATAATGAATGAAAATCATACAACAATCCCTAAATCTTATGATCCATTAAGTAATTATACAATTATTTCTGAACAACAGATTTAAGAGATGTTATAATCTAGGTTTGCCTATGTCAAGTTTCTCACCAAACAGCTGAGACAATCCATCTAACCCACCACGAGAGACAGCAAGTTATATGTTTTATATGACACAAATTCAAACCGGATGCTGCAATTTTCTTAGATATTTGACATGAAAGTATTTTCTGTTTGGTTAAAAATTCAAGAGTATCAAAATTAACATCAGTCATTTTCACATGAAAGTAACATTCAATTAATGATTTGGATGAAAAACTGAACTGTTGAAACAATTTGTCGATAATATTAGCGCTTGCGCAGAAATATGCACGTAAACTATTGTATCATACTCCTTTAATACTGATATTAACAAAAATAGTCGGGACTAACATGCTGTCGCATATCTCGTGGTTTGGCCTAGTTTTCGAAAATTTCGTTTCTCACTCCAGTTTGCAGGGGGGGGGGGGGGAATCACGTGACAAAAACATGGCCGCCAACCAAAAAATTCTCTCGGTTCAAGGTATGTTTTTACTTGTTTCTCGCTTATTCCTGGACCATTTTAAATGAAATAAACACTAAAGTATACAGATTTCATAGTTTATTCCAAATTTAGCCAGCTTTTGTAGTTTATGCGGTATTTCGTGTACAGTGTTTGGCAGTTTGCACTTCTCTGTGATAGGGTACACTTGGATCTTGATGAAATCGTTCTTCTGGCAAGTTTTCGCAAGTGAGCTGATTGTTGCATGAAAAATTTGTTATATCCCGACAGACTGAATGTTACCGGTGCAGACATATCCAGTTTCTGTATGCAACTGATGTAAAAAAACGCATAAATGGAAAATGATAGGGAACACTGGCTGCGACGTTGGAGATAGGGAACACTTGTATTTCGGAGAAGCAAACTGTTTGGCAATCCGAGCGATCAGTTTGCGAATATTCCAAGCGAGTCCGTTGTGTTTTTTTTTCAGTAAAACTTGGATATTTTATTTCCTTTGTTTAGATTCTTATGATCAGCTACGAAGTTTTTAGAAAGAAGTATTATTTAACAAAACAGTCTTGCTTAGCTGGAAATGTAAATCTTTGAAACGTTTGCATTTATGAAACAAAACACTGGAAAAGATGTCATAATTTGTATAAAGCAGATTTTCTGATGATTATAAATGAAATAGAGAACATGGTGCTTATAGTGATGCGCCAGAAAACAACATATGTGCGACATCATGATTACAGTTAGAACGTTTTTATACAAAACAGGAACTTTTCCAGTTTTAGTGAAATAGAGTGTTAAAACAAACCAGGGCGTTTTATTTGCAACATTAGATTCGATTTCTGAGTATTAAAACGACTTTCGGTTTCCGCAATCTCAAAAGAGTAGATATTGAAATTTGTTTTTGTCTTTAAGTCATGAAGTAAAGAATCTGGACACCGGTAAGATATTAATATATTTTATACAAGCGAGATATCCTATAATAATGTATTTTATAATTGAAACCTGGTCAATTATAAGATAGAATAGACATTGTTATAATAAAAAATTATTTTGCTGCAGACAGCAATAAATATCGATGCGGTTCTTAGAATATTTACTTAACAAACACAAATGCTTTGATACTTATTATAGTTTTATATAAGCATGTTTTTCGGGATATGATGACAGGAACCCACATTAACGAGCAGGCACTATTAGAGACTGTCATAAACGACTGTGATTTTCCAAAAGCAAAGTCATTTTGAAACTACATTTGTAATTTAATTTAAAAGAATTTCCTTTTCTTGATAAAAAAGTTGGGGGACGTTGATTTGATTAATAAAGTCGTAGTAGCTTAACCTCCGTTTTGTAGGCCTTAGCTGGGAAGATTTGAATCTTTGAATTTTTCCCCACCCTGGTTTGTGTCTTTATTAAAATTTTACTCGACGGAAGGCTTAGGACGGTGGCCTTTTAATCTGTCCGTGAATTGAAAAAACAAATATGATCACTGTTTAAAATTATATTGGACAGTTCTGTGATAAACAACAAGTATCAACCAGCCCTATTAATTAATGAGTCAGCAGGACGTTTTACTCTCCTGAGCTTGAGGGCATAGGGTATAAGGCGAGGGGGGGTAGATACTTACAGAACCGAAGTCCATCAATAAGTCATACATCAGTCTTGGATTTTGTATCAGAAAGGCACCCAACACCGTCCTGGCCCCCTATGTCTGAATGTGATTCATCCAGTGATGACCATCACTATTGAGGTATCTGGTCAATACCTGAGTTATCTCATACCTTAGTCAACTCGTACCCTATTTTGGTCAATTGTACCTGATCTTTGGTCAACTCGTACCTACCCAAGTCAACTCGTATCCTAGTGTGTCCACTTCAGTTTACATATTTACGTTACCTCTATTTATTTGTTACAAATTATAATTATGAACATAACTAATGATAATCGAGTATGAGCTACATTTGTATGACGATTTAAAAGCATTTTGCAAATATATTCTTGTTGTTTGATATACCGGGACTTTACGTAAATTTGAGTTACATAATTTTTTTTATATCGAAACAAGTTTATTATATTCCTTTTCAGATATGACCTTTGTTGGATCAAAATGTTACGCCCCTATTTATTTCTTTATTTTATGTGATATCTTTAAAATTATTTTTGCATGTAACAGAAAAGTTGGTCCATTTAAGCAGGGTTGGCAAAATGCCGGAAAATATGAGTATTTTCCATGCCGGCGGTATTTACCGGCAATTACTGGCAAATACTTGTCGATTGAATTGACCAGTCTGGAATTTATACAATATTACATATTATCAGCATTCATATAATTTCAAGTTTACCAATCAATTGCCATTATATTCATACTAAAGTTTATCACTTTAATCACTTTATCCACAAAAAAATAAATATTTAAACTGACTCAAATTTCAAAAATGAATTTTGGGGGAAATACTTATTGCCACCTAGATTTTAGTAAAGAAATGTATTTAGCTAAGGATGAAGTTAATGTTTGTAAGCTCAATTAAGTCTTATTCGTGTTCTAATTACCAAGCCCATACTAAAACAAAAGAAAAACCGTTTGCACGAGAACTCTGAAATTCATGGACAATATACCAAAGCAACTTATACCTGAAATAAGTATATGCTGGTCTACAATGTTCAGTGCCAATTCGTAAAAATAATATTAGGGTTTTCAAGAAATTCAAGGAAAATTTACTTCCTGGTTCAAACCAAAAGTAGAAATCTATGCAAATCCACTTTCGGTTTGAACCAGGAAGTAAGTTTTCCTGTATCTGTAACAGAACACAAGTTTGGCAGCTTTCAGTAGTCATACCAATTCACAATTTACTTGTACCTAGACAAAATTGTATAGGTTATTTATGACACTTCACTGTTGCCTTTGTTGCCCCTGGCTATCACAGCCCCTTGTCTGAAACATGTTGTTTTAATTGTCTAGACCATATGGCTTTGCTTGTTAAGTGTCAATGGCCAGGTACACGAATAAGAGACAGTTCTTAAAGATTTTTTTTAATGTAAGTGATAACAGAGATCACCTTAAATAAAATTAAATTAAAATATCTGTGTAATTTTATTATTATTATTATGATTATACATTAATAATAACAACAGTGAACTAAGTTAAGATTTCTGCAGTATTTTAAGGCAAAAAAACTTATCTGTGTTGGGTTATTTGCCGGTATTTGCCACTTTGGGGAGTATTTTCCAGGCCGGTAAATACCGGGGGTGGTATTTACCGCCCAACCCTACATTTAAGATGAAAATGAGGCCAAAATAGAAAACACAGTCCTACTCCTTAACTCCTTTTTATTTTCGGATATCATCAAAATCAGTAATTTATCTTGTATTATACCCACATATTGATATTTCAAAATCTTTTTTAAAACATACGGCGGCTAAAATTTTATTTAGTAACAACGAAAAAAAAAAGTTGGATCCTACCAACTTCTTCACAGACATTTCTGTAATGAGAAGACAACAGTGCCACAAATACAAATAATTTACTTGATCATCAAGTTTATGCATATTCTTATAATTAATCGAACATCACTGTCTTTGAAATGCTATTATTCCCATCATTGCACTTTAGTATCTGAAAACGATGCATAGCGGGGGCATTTCTAGTGTTTTCTATATCTTAAATGTAATAATACAAACAAAACGTAAACAAATTTCTAAAGTTTTTTAGTTACAGATTTTAGTACAATAAGTGAGATTCTGAGCTTTTAAGCCCTTATGGCTCTTATTAAAATTGTTTACTTTTTGTTATATTAATAATATCTATAATAAATCTATGATTTTTGTTACAGGTTTAATACATAGACTAGGCAATAAAAAATATTCCTAGATTCTCATCCCTGCCCGCCCCTCGAAAATCACTCTGCCCCAACATTAAAATAAATAATTTACATTACATGTACGAATCGGTAGAGTATGCAAACACAGTATGAACATTTAAGTGCGAATAGGCTATTCATAGTCGGCTAGACGCTTATTTATCTTTGCAGTACACAAGCGTCACTAGAAACAGTGAAAATAATAAATAAAAAAATATAACCCGCCCACCTGCCCCTTTTTCCCCCCAAATTCGGATGAGAATCTAGAAATTAATTTTCTATTGCCTTACATAAATTATTGCATAAAAACTGCAATTAAAGATATAGAAAAGTATTTATTTTAAATTGCTGATGAGCCCTTCTGGCATGAATCAAATTTGCCTAGAGATTTGCCTAGTTTAGCATGGAAGGGAGGTCAGTACATTGTCATGTGATGTTAGTGGTGGCAGAGATTTGCCTAGTGTAGCCTAGAAGGCAGTGAATTTGAGCTTGAATGATTACTGGGCTAGCTCTTACTATATCTATCCTTATTTTCAGTTCATCTGACAAAACAGTGAAGATATGGGATGCTGGGTCCAGGCAGTGTGAACATACATTCTATGACCACACAGATCAGGTAAATGATATTAACCACTCACATCGTTTGAATACAAGGAGCCAAAATTGTTTTGAGACTGTGGCGGGCATGTGCCTACGGTCTTAAACCAGAAATCGAATGGACTCGTTCATAAAAATAGTTCAGCTACACACGGTTTTTAACTTCCGGTATATCATTACGCCCACAGGCGTATTCAAGTTCAACGGTGATTGGGAGATCATGCTGAATTTTTATACAGACACTGCAAGCTCAACATTTTATGAATATCAAACACTTTTTTGTATGTTCTGGTGTAATTTTCAGGCATGATTTTCTTCCGCTTTAAAGCGGAATTCCGCTTTTTGTAATGTCCGAGTCCGATTTTCGATTTTTTTTTCGCATCGGACCTGGTTTTTACATTTATCGATGTTTCCCTAAATGTAATCAGCAATATGATTGGATTAAATTAGAGCATTGGCCAATTGTAAAACGCGTATCAAACTACGGTTGTAATAAAAGCATGGCTGGGAAAGCTGTTGTTCAAAGAGATGTTGGAAATTAGAAATATAAAAGACATGAACAAAGTTTTGAAAACATTTGAAAATGGGAGTGGCTAGAACGGAAAGTGAAAGATGAGCCAGTTGGACGTTTTATCAGAAAAAATTTAACGTAAGAGGACTGGCGCTTTATGACTTTTTGTTCCAAAGATATCAATTATGAAGGAAGGGGATCCATGCAGGGATGTAGCTGTTCAAAGTATCCCATATATCTCCTGGGGTGAACATTTGTAATGAAATGGAATCTCACATTATTCAATAAATATCTAGTTATGGACATTACTTAGAAAAAATCTGCTTTAAAAAAGTGTTGTTTTTTTCAAGAGTAAAAATGGTCCCAGGAGAGGCATCATTTACCCCAGACCCCCGGCTTTTCAGCTTTTTTTCTGTGATTCATAAAATCATACCTGAATTTTGAGGCATTAAGGACAGAAACACCATCCAACAAACAAAGAACAACACCACTGCGAGCTACGCTGCTGAGTTCATTAGATATGCATGAGGAAATCCATTTTGGGAATGAAAATTTGTGATGAATGACTTTAATCCACGATTATTATCTTGTTTTGGCTAGCTGGTTACCCAACCATCTATAAAAAGAACAATTACACACTTTCTAAAAATAACTTCTCTTGCAATGCTTCAATCCACCAATGTGTCGTCACCGGTCTCAAAATAGACCTGTGTCTTTCGACGCATTACTCACCCCCATTTGAGGTAAAAAAGACTCTGAAATAAGTCCGCGTAGGGATGGCGATTTTGTCAAAACAACACATTATATCTTTTTCAACTGATCAGTAAGACCGGTTTATACACATTCTATGTTAAGCATTATAATATTAATGCTGTTTTTGAAGCGGACAGCTTGATTCATGGCGAACGATTGAGCGACGTTTCTTTAGCGTATTTCGGATAAAGCGATTTTCAATGCAATTTCGGATACACGTTTTCTACAAACACTGATACTAAGAAAGAGCAATAATACACATAAAGGTTTTAATGATGATAAAACTATTAAAAGTGCAAAATATTTTTAGCATGTGCAGGTCCAGCCCAGAGCTGCCTTTGCAATAGATATGGGGTAAATGAGTTGAAAATATATCTTAAATGTATATCAGAACATTTTTAGTATTTTGCTATGTACATTTATATCAGTTACATTTTCAGGAATATTGAAGTGTTTGAAAAATTGGAAAATATCTTGTACCAATGAATGCATACAGTGAAATGGTTGAAAATATACTGTATTTGTTGACAGAGCTATATAGATTGCAGACTATTGGTTTGTTGTACATTGACAATTTTCTAAAGACAACTCAGTTTAAGAACTCAAAGCTTAATCATCATTTTTTTCTAACTTTACAACATTCTGATGACTCCATAGTCTGTACCTTGTTGTGACTAATAGTGGACACATATTAAACTACTTGGTATTTATGTTTTTTCTTGCTATCAATAAGATATGTAATAAACATGTACTAATAACCAATTTAATCTTAAGAATAAATGGGCATTGAAAGTTTTTAATGTTAATATATATTTTCATATCAATAAATCAGTTATTATAGAGAACATAATTCAAATAATGCCCACATATGTTATGCATTAACAGCAAATTGTCATAGGTAATGCATTAAAATAGCAATAAAATAATGCTAGGTCTGTTGCAATAATCATTACCTGGCATTGCTAAAAACAAATAATTCATAATTTGCATATAATCAGTCAGATAAAGAGTGAAATTTCCTGTTGTGAAAAAACAGTATAGAATTTTACACTTTGCACACAGAGATATATTTCCATAAAAATGCTTGTTATGCACCTTTTGACTATTAATCACCCTCTGCAGCATGCTAACCTGCTCTGTAACATAGCTTGTATGGTGAATGCTATTGCATAATGCGCACTAGCCATAAGCTAGGCTCCCTCAGTGCTAGAGGACCTAGGGGTTCAGGTTAGACAATCAAGAAAAATATTCACCATTTGATTCCATTATGGATATCTTCAAGATTCTTGTGGACAATTTGTATGTGTCCAATTGTAAACATAGCAAAATTACAGATTTTACAAAATATAATGATTTTACTCAGAAGCTGCTAGGCAATGTACATGTTTCTTTGTTATTATTTTTATATTGAAAATGCCCTTGTAACCAGGGTTTATTGATTGACCATGATCTGTGTTTTACACACTGAAAGCCAAAAACAATATTCGCCAACAGCATTATCGGTAAAATATGCGTGTTTGTGCTAAAGTTTAGTAACCTCTTGTTAAATAGACCCTGCTGTAACATGATGGAAACTGTTACTTAGCATATAATCCTTAAAAGACTACCTTTTTTCATTTCAATCACGCTGATAACCACATATATTAAGAATAAGACTAGGGAATACCAAAAAAAGGAGTAATAATTCAATACACTATATATTCCTCATGATTAGACATGTGTGAGAAATTGTTCTATTAGACTACTGTTGTGGTTTCTTGTTTTATGACAGATTGACACAGCCTCCATGAAATATCTTTGGCTTCCACAGATACGAGGTTTGTCCCAATAAATCACAGACTATTTGAATAAAAAGAAAACTACTGATCACATGTTTATGCAAATTTCACAGTTAGTTAAGACATCATTTGGTAACTTGTAGACGAAATATCAAAGAAAAATAGATTATCCTAAAGAAATTGGAAACATTTTAACAAGACGACCTATCGACCAGCGGCGCACGTCACAATGTCATTACAATGCTCACACAGCATACCGTTACTCGTTCCTGAAGTAATCTTCAGCATGTTTGATACACTCGCGGTGTCTAATCACCATACTATTAAATAAATTAATGAAACACTCTGTTGGAAGACTTTTGTTGAAGGCCAAGCTTTCTGATCTCGTCGCAGATCTCAAATTTGCGACCTATGAGCCCAAAAGTTAACAACGTCTACCGTAGCGAGGTCTGGCGAGTACGGGGGATGACTGATTCCGAGTATTATTTCCGATTCACCATGCAAAACATTTCTGTGACACTTTTGTATACCAACGCTCTAGATATGAGGATGCTTTTAAACTATTTTTTGTTTTTTAAGCGTATCTTTTGGCGTCAATTAGCTTTTATCACAATATTGGATGATTGAAATGTGCGCCGCGGCTTCTTCAAACGTCGCGATTTTCATTAGAAGTTAATATTTACTCATCAGCACGAAATAAGCACTACTCTTATAAAAATTAAGGCAACATTTTGAAACTTTGCGGATTGATTTCAGAATGATCACCAATTAAGGAAACATTAACAATTTGCGACTAAAACGGCAATTTGTAATGTATTAACTGTTTTAAGTAAATCATTGAATTCCGAATCATGGCGCATTTTGACGTGCGCCGCCGATCGCTATCACGGTTTAATAAAGTGTGAGTAATGTCTTTATTTTAGTAGATTTTTTTTGTAATTCAGCATACTTGTTACCAAATGATGTCTTAACTACCTGTGAAATTTGCTTAATGATATGTTTAGTAGTTTTCTTTTTATTCAAAAAGTCTACGATTTATTGGGACAACCCTCGTACATTTGCAGACTAAAATATGCTGTGATATATCTCTTTGGGTAGATTGCACATTATATTGTGTAATATTATCACTGTATTGTTGTTTGTAATGTGTAATTACAGGGTATAAACAATATAATAAGAAAGCAGTACATCATGACTAAATATATTCATTTTAAATCAAATACAAAAATATGGACATAAATTTCATTTGACATTGTTAAACATTATTTAAACAAACCAGCATGCAGGGCTTTTCATCCTTATATAACAGAGGCCTTATAATGCCTCTTCCCAATCCAAAAATAAAGTATTTTTTCCCAACTGTGGCAGAGATTTTTCCCAAAATGCTTGGTAATATGTCAAAAAATGAAAAATACTTATTACTGTTCAAATTTATAAACTAGTACCCATCTTTCAATTAATTTTGATTTCACAAAATAAAGAATTATCACACATAAATTTCCCAATTTGAAAGACCAGGGCCTCTTCCCAATTTTCTGATGAAAAGGCCTGGCATGGTTAATGAATATGATGACCTTTTGTTACAAAAAGCATGGAAAGACAGATATGAAACAGTTCAGTTTTGACATTTCATTTTATATTTTCTACTATACTACCCCTAGCCAGTAATGTGTAGATTCTATACTAGCTGGAACCTCCAGGGTGCATGAACTAGCACTGAGCAGAGGGTGATTAATAACCAAAGGGTACATATATAGAAAGAAAACAAATACAGAGATTAAAATGCATAATTATATGGATGTGAAGAAAATCTTTGGTGAAAGCAGATTTTATGAGTTAAACATCCTGTTCAGCAATGCGGTGCAATGAGGTGCAATGCCCTACTTCTTTACTCTTTATGCCTCATTCTCAATATATAGTTATACTTTTTGCCAAATCTGTAATAGTTGACATCCAGTTCCTAGCTTTTTTAAGCATAATTCAGCATAGTTTAGTTTCCATTTCTCATATAATGTCAAGTTTGAATGCTTTTATAATAAAAAAAACACACTGCAATGGGACTTTTTACAATATGTGAGGATATGCATGTGAGTGAAGATCTACCCAGCTTTCAGAATTTAAGACATCATCATTTCAAACTATCAGCTAATTATAACCAAAATATAACAAGAATTATAATTTATATCTCAGATGACTAAAAAGAAGGCAACATAATGCCAAAATTCTAAAGCATCTTCGGTCCCATTAGTCCAAATAGACTTCATGCTTGCCATTTTATATTTGCTCTTTACTAGCATAACATGAAAATGAAAGGTCTTATTTATAGGACTAGGATCCCATGTACCTGAAATCCAACTAAAATTTTATCTGTCCGAAAACTATTCAACTTAACAACTGTTACTCAAGCCGCCATCTTGAAAAAGTAGTGCGTTCCCATCATGCTTAGAGTGGTTTCACACAGGTCAGTAGACCGGTGTAAACACAATGTCAAACCACAATAAGCTGTGTTATATATAGTTTCTAGTTATGGTGGCAGATGCTACACATTCATTTAAAAGGTACTGAGGGAAATCATTGTATTTGAAAGCTATAATACTACATTTTCAGTTAAGAACATACAAACTATCATAAAGGTATGTCACCTGTTGACCTAAGTTAACAAATACACTTGTCGTTTTTAAGTGATGTGTGTGCAATAACTCTACGGCACATTTCTCTTAAAGGAATACGTTCCGCTGGTTATGACATTTGTTTAAATGATAAAAAATATTTTGAATTATACAATTTTCGTAATCAATCTATGATGACGAATATGATAATTGTAAAACTTATTTTTAATTACACTGATAATCGTGTTTTCGAGCGTAGCATGAGAGCGGCCATTTTTACATCTCGTTGTCTCGCGAGAGATAAAACAACGAGGCGTGACGTCATTTACACACTTCCCTTTCACTATGAATACACGCACAGATAAATGCATGGCAAATATAATTATATGAAAACATTGTTATACGAGGGATGATCCAAAATAACGTAGACTATTGTTATTGCATCTTAATTTGAAACACGTTCGCAATAAATTATATATTAAATTCAATCAGAACACGAAAGTAACAAACTGAGCTAAAATGTTCATATATTTAATCGATTTCAAAAGCGCGTCGCATATCTGAATAACCATGGTAACACGCAGGCGGCGCACGTCATTGTCATTGAACTTTATAAAGCAAATGCTTGTTTATATAAACAAAACTACTAGTGGGAAAAGAGCCAAATTTTAGCAACTACAAAGCGCGATATACGAATGATGTCATGCCAAAATTTTACGTCATTCGGACATTGCGTTTTAAAAACAGTCAATATTTAAGAGAGCTATCACCAACGTGAAAACGTCAGAAATGTCGTCGTCAGATCGCCCGGAAATACGCGCTATTATAAAATTCCATTATGAGTTTTGAAAATCAACTCCATAAAAGCTAAAATAATTTAGCAGACGCAAACAAAAACTTCAGTAAGTCGAGCTGTAGTAACTTTAGTTATTGCCCTCTTACATGGCATTTTTGTGGAGAAGCTTTAACTAAAAAGCTCGAGAAAATACAAGAAAGGGCACTTCGCTTTGTCTATAATGATTACCTATCAGATTATTTTGAACTTTTAGATAGAACTCAAATGCCATCACTAAGACTAAGAAGACTTCGTACTATGGCTCTAGAAACTTTTAAATGTCTACATAAGGAGGGTCCACTGTATTTACATGATCTTGTTAATTTTAAACCGGACTCTTCTTATTCTTTTAGGTATACCAAACTGGCGTATGTTCCAAAAGTGAGAACCACTAGGTACGGGCTCAACTCCTTCCGGTATAGTGCACCTTCACTATGGAACTCACTCCCACAACATTTTAGAGACAGTTCAAATTTTAGTCATTTTAAAAACCTTTTAAGTTCTTGGGATGGAGAGAAATGTGCCTGTGCCTCGTGTTGCAAATAAAGTTATCATTTTACTGTATATTGATTTTAAATCGTTTAAATACTATGTACTTTGTTAACTTGTTATGTAATGTCGGTAAATAGCTACTCATAGCTAATGTTTTATGGTTGTACAACACTTCCGACAATAAATAAATTTTGACTTGACTTGACTTGACTTGTAGTTTTTAAGTGGTACCAGTGTTTTTTTACGGTCAGGAGAGCCATTAAATAGGCCTGGGGTAAGGAAAAAAAGATAAAAAAGCGGCGTTACGGCAGTGACGTTAAGCCGAGAGGCAATTGAAGCGGACAAAAATTCAACTATTGTGGCGCTTTTCGAGCTATTCTAGACTGGGTGAGGGAGCGTGCAAGGGATATTGTCAAACAAATTACATTTTTAAAGGTATGTTAATAAATAATTAACAAATTTGTTTTTCAAAATATAATTTTGTTTGGTATTTGAATCATTAAAAAGTCATACATTATCGAATAAGAATAAATACGCTAGTTATTTTAATTACACTTGCGAAAACAGCTACAGAGACTGTGTCCACAATATTTTCGGCTGATTTCTGAATGAAGTTATTTTTTAATGATCATCTATTAATGAGAATATTATCTTTAATACATATTTTTAATACTATGTTCATTTCGTTCTGCTGTTGCCGGAGATTTCTCAGAAGTGGTTCTCTAGGATAGCTACAGATTCAACACCGACAGTCTTTCAATACTTTCAGTGCTTTGATTAAGTACTGTAAATCAATTTAACCTCCCTGTATCAAAATTTTGATTATTTGACAAATATAAGTTTTATTTCTTTATTCATGTACTCCAGAATTCTCAACATTGTCATGGTGAAAGCGGTGCTTTAAAAAAGTATTGAATTCCTTTAGATCTATTTACTACATGTATTGTCTCAGTTTGTATATACAGTAATGGCTGAATTCACCACTATGTAGTTAGTGGCTGATGGCAATTTAAGTATCTATAATTTTTTAACAAAACTTATACATTATCATAACTATTTGTTAGCAGTTGATGCTGTATGTCGCATGTGTAACAAATGGCAGTCATGATAGGAAGACTATCTTGCTAAGAAATGTAACGTAATTTGTCTGTGCAGTTAATGGAAAAAAAATCCATAAGGTGGACACAAATTTATTTGGGATTTGCCTTGAACCCACGGAAATCTTGACCACTATGGTAACATCAAGCACAATGCTTATCTTGATAAACATTGAGCACCATTGTACCCTGGAGCACCACGGTAACCTGGAGCTCCAGTTACCATTATTTACCATAATTTTACCGTTATTTCCACTCCAGTTACCATAATTTACCATTATTTTACCGTTATTTTCACTCCAATTACCATTTTAAGCATTATTTTATCATTATTTTCACTCCAGCTACAGTTACCATTATTTTTTTCACTACAGTTACCATTATTTACCATTATTTTACCGTTATTTTCACTCCAGTTACCATAATTTACCTTTATTTACCGTTATTTTCACTCCAGTTACCATTTTACCATAATGGTAACAGGAGTGAAAATAACGCCGTTATTTTCACCCCAGTTACCATAGTTTACCATAATGGTAACTGGAGTGAAAATAACGGCAAAATAATGGTAAAATATGGTAACTGGAGTGAAAATAACGGTAAATTAGTGGAAAATTATGGTAACTGGAGTGAAAATAACGGTAAAATAATGGTAAATAATGGTAACTGGAGCTGGAGTGAAAATAACGGTAAAATAATGGTAAATAATGGTAACTGGAGTGAAAATAACGGTGAAATAATGGTAAATAATGGTAACTGGAGTGAAAATAACGGTAAAATAATGGAAATTAGTGGTAACTGGAGCTGGAGTGAAAATAACGGTAAAATAATGTAAATAATCGTAACTGGAGTGAAAAAAACGGTAAAATAATGGTAAATTATGGTAACTGGAGTTAGAATAACGGTAAAAGAATGGATAATTATGGAAACTGGAGTGAAAATGACGGTAAAATAATGGTAAATAAAGGTAACTGGAGTGGAAATAACGGTAAAATGATGGTAAATTATGGTAACTGGAGTGAAAATAACGGTAAAATAATGGTAAATTATGGTAACTGGAGTGAAAATAACGGTACAATAATGGTAAATAATGGTAACTGGAGCTGGAGTGAAAATAACGGTAAAATAATGATAAATAATGGTAACTGGAGTGAAAATAACGGTAAAATAATGGTAAATTATGGTAACTGGAGTGAAAATCACGGAAAAATAATTTTTAAATAATGGCAACTGGAATGAAAATAACGGTAAAATAATGGTAAATTATGGTGACTGGAGTGAAAATAACGGTAAAATAATGGTAAATAATGGTAGCTGGAGTGAAAATAATGGTAAATAATGGTAACTGGAGTGAAAATAACGGAAAAATAATGGTAAATAATGGTAACTGGAGTGAAAATAACGGTAAGATAACGGTAAATAATGGTAACTGGATTGAAAATAACGGCACAATTATGGTAAATAATGGTAACTGGAGCTGGAGTGAAAATAACGTTAAAATAATGTTAAATAATGGTAACTGGAGTGAAAATAACGTTAAAATAATGGTTAATTATGGTAACTGGAGTGAAAATCACGGTAAAATAATTTTTAAATAATGGCAACTGGAGTGAAAATAATGGTAAAATAATGGTAAATAATGGTAACTGGAGTGAAGATAACGGTAAAATAATGGTAAATAATGGTAACTGGAGTGAAAATAACGGTAAATTAATGGTAAATAATGGTAACTGGAGTGAAAATTGCGGTAAAATAATGGTAAATTATGGTAACTGGAGTGAAAATAACGGTAAAATAATGGTAAATTATGGTAACTAGAGTGAAAATAACGGTAAAATAATGGTAAATAATGGTAACTGGAGTGAAAATAACGGTTAAATAATGGTAAATTATGTTAACTGGAGTGAAAATAACGGTAAAATAATGGTAAATTATGTTAACTGGAGTGAAAATAACGGTAAAATAATGGTAAATAATGGTAACTGGAGTGAAAATAACGGTAAAATAATGGCAAATAAGGGTAACAGTGGCTGGAGTGAAAATAACGGTTAAATAATGGTAAATTATGTTAACTGGAGTGAAAATAACGGTAAAAAATGGTAAATTATGGTAACTGGAGTGAAAATAACGGTAAAATCATGGTAAATAATGGTAACTGTAGCTGGAGTGAAAATAACGGTAAAATAATGGTAAATAATGGTAACTGGAGTGAAAATAACGGTAAAATAATGGTAAATAATGGTAACTGGAGTGAAAATAACGGTAAAATAATGGTAATTAGTGGTAACTGGAGCTGGAGTGAAAATAACGGTAAAATAATGGTAAATAGTGGTAACTGGAGTGAAAATAACGGTAAAATAATGGTAAATTATGGTAACTGGAGTTAAAATAACGGTAAAAGAATGGAAAATTATGGAAACTGTAGTGAAAATGACGGTAAAATAATGGTAAATAATGGTAACAGGAGTGGAAATGACGGTAAAATGATGGTAAATTATGGTAACTGGAGTGAAAATAACGGTAAAAAAATGGTAAATTATGGTAACTGGAATGAAAATAACGGTAAAAATAATGGCAAATAAAGGTATCTGGAGTGGAAATAACGGTAAATAATTATGGAAAATTATGGTAACTGGAATAAATAACGGTAAAATAATGGTAAATTATGTTAACTGGAGTAAAAATAACGGTAAATAATTATGGTAAATTATGGTTACTGGAGTGAAAATAACGGTAAAATAATTGAAAATTATGCTAACTGGAGTGGAAATCACGGTAAAATAATTTTTAAATAATGGCAACTGGAGTGAAAATAATGGTAAAATAATGGTAAATAATGGTAACTGGAGTGAAGATAACGGTAAAATAATGGTAAATAATGGTAACTGGAGTGAAAATAACGGTAAATTAATGGTAAATAATGGTAACTGGAGTGAAAACTGCGGTAAAATAATGGTAAATTATGGTAACTGGAGTGAAAATAACGGTAAAATAATGGGTAATTATGGTAACTAGAGTGAAAATAACGGTAAAATAATGGTAAATAATGGTAACTGGTGTGAAAATAACGGTTAAATAATGGTAAATTATGTTAACTGGAGTGAAAAAAACGGTAAAATAATGGTAAATTATGGTAATTGGAGTGAAAATAACGGTAAAATAATGGCAAATAATGGTAACAATGGATGGAGTGAAAATAACGGTTAAATAATGGTAAATTATGTTAACTGGAGTGAAAATAACGGTAAAATAATGGTAAATAATGGTAACTGGAGTGCAAATAACGGTAAAATAATGGAAATTAGTGGTAACTGGAGCTGGAGTGAAAATAACGGTAAAATAATGTAAACAATCGTAACTGGAGTGAAAAAAACGGTAAAATAATGGTAAATTATGGTAACTGGAGTTAAAATAACGGTAAAAGAATGGATAATTATGGGAACTGGAGTGAAAATGACGGTAAAATAATGGTAAATAAAGGTAACTGGAGGGGAAAATAACGGTAAAATGATGGTAAATTATGGTAACTGGAGTGAAAATAACGGTAAAATAATGGTAAATTATGGTAACTGGAGTGAAAATAACGGTACAATAATGGTAAATAATGGTAACTGGAGCTGGAGTGAAAATAACGGTAAAATAATGATAAATAATGGTAACTGGAGTGAAAATAACGGTTAAATAATGGTAAATTATGTTAACTGGAGTGAAAAAAACGGTAAAATAATTGTAAATTATGTTAACTGGAGTGAAAATAACGGTAAAATAATGGTAAATTATGGTAACTGGAGTGAAAATAACGGTAAAATAATGGCAAATAATGGTAACAGTGGCTGGAGTGAAAATAACGGTTAAATAATGGTAAATTATGTTAACTGGAGTGAAAATAACGGTAAAATAATGGTAAATAATGGTAACTGGAGTGAAAATAACGGTAAAATAATGGAAATTAGTGGTAACTTGAGCTGGAGTGAAAATAACGGTAAAATAATGTAAACAATCGTAACTGGAGTGAAAAAAACGGTAAAATAATGGTAAATTATGGTAACTGGAGTTAAAATAACGATAAAAGAATGGATAATTATGGAAACTGGAGTGAAAATGACGGTAAAATAATGGTAAATAAAGGTAACTGGAGTGGAAATAACGGTAAAATGATGGTAAATTATGGTAACTGGAGTGAAAATAACGGTAAAATAATGATAAATAATGGTAACTGGAGTGAAAATAACGGTAAAATAATGGTAAATTATGGTAACTGGAGTGAAAATCACGGAAAAATAATTTTTAAATAATGGCAACCGGATTGAAAATAACGGTAAAATAATGGTAAATTATGGTGACTGGAGTGAAAATAACGGTAAAATAATGGTAAATAATGGTAGCTGGAGTGAAAATAATGGTAAATAATGGTAACTGGAGTGAAAATAACGGAAAAATAATGGTAAATAATGGTAACTGGAGTGAAAATAACGGTAAGATAACGGTAAATAATGGTAACTGGATTGAAAATAACGGCACAATAATGGTAAATAATGGTAACTGGAACTAGAGTGAAAATAACGTTAAAATAATGTTAAATAATGGTAACTGGAGTGAAAATAACGTTAAAATAATGGTTAATTATGGTAACTGGAGTGAAAATCACGGTAAAATAATTTTTAAATAATGGCAACTGGAGTGAAAATAATGGTAAAATAATGGTAAATAATGGTAACTGGAGTGAAGATAATGGTAAAATAATGGTAAATAATGGTAACTGGAGTGAAGATAACGGTAAAATAATGGTAAATAATGGTAACTGGAGTGAAAATTACGGTAAATTAATGGTAAATAATGGTAACTGGAGTGAAAACTGCGGTAAAATAATGGTAAATTATGGTAACTGGAGTGAAAATAACGGTAAAGTAATGGTAAATTATGGTAACTAGAGTGAAAATAACGGTAAAATAATGGTAAATAATGGTAACTGGAGTGAAAATAACGGTTAAATAATGGTAAATTATGTTAACTGGAGTGAAAATAACGGTAAAATAATGGTAAATTATGTTAACTGGAGTGAAAATAACGGTAAAATAATGGTAATTAATGGTAACTGGAGTGAAAATAACGGTAAAATAATGGCAAATAATGGTAACAGTGGCTGGAGTGAAAATAACGGTTACATAATAGTAAATTATGTTAACCGGAGTGAAAATAACGGTAAAAAAATGGTAAATTATGGTAACTGGAGTGAAAATAACGGTAAAATAATGGCAAATAATGGTAACTGTAGCTGGAGTGAAAATAACGGTAAAATAATGGTAAATAATGGTAACTGGAGTGAAAATAACGGTAAAATAATGGTAAATAATGGTAACTGGAGTGAAAATAACGGTAAAATAATGGTAATTAGTGGTAACTGGAGCTGGAGTGAAAATAACGGTAAAAAAATGGTAAATAGTGGTAACTGGAGTGAAAATAACGGTAAAATAATGGTAAATTATGGTAACTGGAGTTAAAATAACGGTAAAAGAATGGAAAATTATGGAAACTGTAGTGAAAATGACGGTAAAATAATGGTAAATAATGGTAACCGGAGTGGAAATGACGGTAAAATGATGGTAAATTATGGTAACTGGAGTGAAAATAACGGTAAAAAAATGGTAAATTATGGTAACTGGAATGAAAATAACGGTAAAAATAATGGCAAATAAAGGTATCTGGAGTGGAAATAACGGTAAATAATTATGGAAAATTATGGTAACTGGAATAAATAACGGTAAAATAATGGTAAATTATGTTAACTGGAGGGAAAATCACGGTAAATAATTATGGTAAATTATGGTTACTGGAGTGAAAATAACGGTAAAATAATTGAAAATTATGCTAACTGGAGTGGAAATCACGGTAAAATAATTTTTAAATAATGGCAACTGGAGTGAAAATAATGGTAAAATAATGGTAAATAATGGTAACTGGAGTGAAGATTACGGTAAAATAATGGTAAATAATGGTAACTGGAGTGAAAATAACGGTAAATTAATGGTAAATAATGGTAACTGGAGTGAAAACTGCGGTAAAATAATGGTAAATTATGGTAACTGGAGTGAAAATAACGGTAAAATAATGGTAAATTATGGTAACTATAGTGAAAATAACGGTAAAATAATGGTAAATAATGGTAACTGGAGTGAAAATAACGGTTAAATAATGGTAAATTATGTTAACTGGAGTGAAAAAAACGGTAAAATAATTGTAAATTATGTTAACTGGAGTGAAAATAACGGTAAAATAATGGTAAATTATGGTAACTGGAGTGAAAATAACGGTAAAATAATGGCAAATAATGGTAACAGTGGCTGGAGTGAAAATAACGGTTAAATAATGGTAAATTATGTTAACTGGAGTGAAAATAACGGTAAAATAATGGTAAATAATGGTAACTGGAGTGAAAATAACGGTAAAATAATGGCAAATAATGGTAACTGTATCTGGAGTGAAAATAACGGTAAAATAATGGAAATTAATGGTAACTGGAGTGAAAATAACGGTAAAATAATGGTAAATAATGGTAACTGGAGTGAAAATAACGGTAAAATAATGGTAATTAGTGGTAACTGGAGCTGGAGTGAAAATAACGGTAAAATAATGGTAAATAGTGGTAACTGGAGTGAAAATAACGGAAAAATAATGGTAAATTATGGTAACTGGAGTTAAAATAACGGTATAGAATGGAAAATTATGGAAACTGTAGTGAAAATGACGGTAAAATAATGGTAAATAATGGTAACCGGAGTGGAAATGACGGTAAAATGATGGTAAATTATGGTAACTGGAGTAAAAATAACGGTAAAAATATGGTAAATTATGGTAACTGGAATGAAAATAACGGTAAAAATAATGGCAAATAAAGGTATCTGGAGTGGAAATAACGGTAAATAATTATGGAAAATTATGGTAACTGGAATAAATAACGGTAAAATAATGGTAAATTATGTTAACTGGAGTGAAAATAACGGTAAATAATTATGGTAAATTATGGTAACTGGAGTGAAAATAACGGTAAAATAATTGAAAATTATGCTAACTGGAGTGGAAATAACGATAAAATAATGGTCAATAATGGTACCTGGAGTGAAAATAACGGTAAAATAATGGAAAATTATGGTAACTGAATGAAAAAAACTGTAAAATAATGGTAAATAAGAGTAACTGGAGTGAAAATAATGGTAAATTATGGTAACTGGAGTTAAAATAACGGTAAAAGAATGGATAATTATGGAAACTGTAGTGAAAATGACGGTAAAATAATGGTAAATAATGGTAACCGGAGTGGAAATGACGGTAAAATGATGGTAAATTATGGTAACTGGAGTGAAAATAACGGTAAAAAAAGGGTAAATTATGGTAACTGGAATGAAAATAACGGTAAAAATAATGGCAAATAAAGGTATCTGGAGTGGAAATAACGGTAAATAATTGCAGAAAATTATGGTAACTGGAATAAATAACGGTAAAATAATGGTAAATTATGTTAACTGGAGTGAAAATAACGGAAAATAATTATGGTAAATTATGGTTACTGGAGTGAAAATAACGGTAAAATAATTGAAAATTATGCTAACTGGAGTGGAAATAACGATAAAATAATGGTCAATAATGGTACCTGGAGTAAAAATAACGGTAAAATAATGGAAAATAATGGTAACTGAATGAAAAAACCGGTAAAATAATGGTAAATAAGAGTAACTGGAGTGAAAATAATGGTAAATTATGGTAACTGGAGTTAAAATAACGGTAAAAGAATGGATAATTATGGAAACTGGAGTGAAAATGACGGTAAAATAATGGTAAATAAAGGTAACTGGAGTGGAAATAACGGTAAAATGATGGTAAATTATGGTATCTGGAGTGAAAATAACGGTAAAAGTATGGTAAATTATGGTAACTGGAGTGAAAATAACGGTAAAATAATGGTAAATGATGATAACTGGAGTCAAAATAACGGTAAAATAATGGTAAATTATGGTAACTGGAGTGAAAATAACGGTAAATAATTATGGTAATCATGCGCCGTATCCTAGCTCTGAACTATCGCTGAACATGTGTAACTGTGTGTTTTTTATATCCCTGAACGTTGTGTCGACAAAACAACGCGGGACTGTCACTCTTTCAAGGTTATGCAGACTGGTCACCCATCTTTTCCATTCGTCAACATAAGATGGGTGACCAGTCTACATAGCCTTGAAAGAGTGACAGTCCCGCGTTGTTTTGTCGACACAACGTTCAGGGATATAAAAAACACACAGTTACACATGTTCAGCGATGGTTCAGAGCTAGGATACGGTTCTAAGAAAATGATTTATTATTAAATATATTTATTTTGCGGGACGTCGTGTACGACGTCGGCGCGAAATTATGAAAATATAATTGGAATTGAGCGCCACGTCGTACGCCGACGTCCTTCAGACGTCTGATGTAGTCTCACCCGAGTCCCTTACAATTCTCGATTATGTTGATGGACCTTGTCGTTATTACTATTACGTGAACGTTATTAATACGAGCAACTGGAGTGAAAATAACGGTAAAATAATGGAAAATAATGGTAACTGGAGTGAAAATAACGGTAAAATAATGGTAAATAATGGGAACTGGAGTGAAAATAACGGTAAAATAATGGAAAATTATAGTAACTGGAGTGAAAATAACGGTAAAATAATGGTAAATTATGGTAACTGGAATGAAAATAACGGTAAAAAAGTGGTAAATAATATAACTGGAGTGGAAATAACGGTAAATAATTATGGTAAATTATGGTAACTGGAGTGAATAACGGTAAAATAATGGTAAATTATGGTAAACTGGAGTGAAAATAACGGTAAATAATTATGGTAAATTATGGTAACTGGAGTGAAAATAACGGTAAAATAATGGAAAATTATGGTAACTGGAGTGAAAATAACGATAAAATAATGGTAAATAATGGTAACTGGAGTGAAAATAACGGTAAAATAATGGTAATAATGGTAGGAGCTGGAGTGAAAATAACGGAAAAATAATGGTAAATAATGGTAACTGGAGTGAAAATAACGGTAAAATAATGGTGAATAATGGTATCTGGAGCTGGAGTGAAAAAAACGGTAAAATAATGGTAAATAATGGTAACTGGAGTGAAAATAATGGTAAAATAATGGTAAATAATGGTATCAGGAGCTGGAGTGAAAATAACGGTAAAATAATGGTAAATAATGGTAACTGGAGTGAAAATAATGTTAAAATAATGGTGAATAATGGTATCTGGAGCTGGAGTGAAAATAACGGAAAATAATGGTAAATAATGGTCACTGGAGTGAAAATAACGGTAAAATAATGGTAAATAATGGTAACTGGAGTGAAAATAACGGTAAAATAATGGTAAATAATGGTAACTGGAGTGAAAAAAAAACGGTAAAATAATGGTAAATAATGGTAAAAAATGGTAACTGTAGCTGGAGTGAAAATAACGGTAAAATAATGGTAACTAATGGTAACTGGAGTGAAAATAACTGTCAAATTATGGTAAATTATGGTAACTGGACTGAAAATAACGGTAAAATAATGGTAAATTATGATAAATGGAGTGAAAATAACGGTAAAATAATGGTAAAAAATGGCAACTGGAGTGAAAATAACGGTAAAATAATGGTAAATAGTGGTAACGGGAGTGAAAATAACGGTAAAATAATGGTAAATAATGGTAACTAGAGTGAAAATAACGGTAAAATAATGGTAAATTATGGTAACTGGAGTAAAAATAACGGTACAATAATGGTAAATAATGGTAACTGGAGCTGGAGTGAAAATAATGGTAAAATAATGTTAAATTATGGTAACTGGAGTGAAAATAACGGTAAAATAATGGTAAATTATGGTAACTGGAGTGAAAATCACGGTAAAATAATTTTTAAATAATGGCAACTGGAGTGAAAATAACGGTAAAATAATGGTAAATAATGGTAACTGGAGTGAAGATAACGGTAAAATAATGGTAAATAATGGTAACTGGGGTGAAAACAGCGGTAAAATAATGGTAACTGGAGTGAAAATAACGGTAAAATAATGGTAAATAATGGTAACTGGAGTGAAAATAACGGTAAAATAATGGTAAATAATGGTAACTGGAGTGAAAATAACGGTAAAATAATGGTAAATAATGGTAACTGGAGTGAAAAAAACGGTAAAATAATGGTAAATAATGGTAAAAAATGGTAACTGGAGCTGGAGTGAAAATAACGGTAAAATAATGGTAAATAATGGTAACTGGAGTGAAAATAACGGTAAAATAATGGTAAATTATGGTAACTGGACTGAAAATAACGGTAAAATAATGGTAAATTATGGTAACTGGAGTGAAAATAACGGTAAAATAATGGTAAATATGGTAACTGGAGTGAAAATAACGGTAAAATAATGGTAAATAGTGGTAACTGGGAGTGAAAATAACGGTAAAATAATGGTAAATAATGGTAACTGGAGTGAAAATAACGGTAAAATAATGGTAAATAATGGTAACTGGAGCTGGAGTGAAAATAATGGTAAAATAATGTTAAATTATGGTAACTGGAGTGAAAATAACGGTAAAATAATGGTAAATTATGGTAACTGGAGTGAAAATAACGGTAAAATAATTTTAAATAATGGCAACTGGAGTGAAAATAACGGTAAAATAATGGTAAATAATGGTAACTGGAGTGAAGATAACGGTAAAATAATGGTAAATAATAGTAACTGGGGTGAAAAAAACGGAAAAATAATGGTAACTGGAGTGAAAATAACGGTAAAATAATGGTAAATAATGGTAACTGGAGTGAAAATAACGGTAAATAATGGTAAATAATGGTAACTGGAGTGAAAACAGCGGTAAAATAATGGTAACTGGAGTGAAAATAACGGTAAAATAATGGTAAATAATGGTAACTGGAGTGAAAATAACTGTAAATTAATGGTAAATAATGGTAACTGGGGTGAAAACAGCGGTAAAATAATGGTAACTGGAGTGAAAATAACGGTAAAATAATGGTAAATTATGGTAACTGGAGTGAAAATAACGGTAAAATAATGGTAAATTATGGTAACTGGATTGAAAATAACGGTAAAATAATGGAAAATTATGGAAACTGGAGTGAAAATGAAGGTAAAATAATGGTAAATAAAGGTAACTGGAGTGAAAATAACGGTAAAATGAATGGTAAATTATGGTTACTGGAGTGAAAATAACGGTAAAATAATGGTAAATAATGGTAACTGGAGTGAAAATAACGGTAAAATAATGGTAAATAATGGTAACTGGAGTGAAAATAACCGTAAATAATAATGGTAAAGTATGGTAACTGGAGTGAAAATAACGGTAAAATAATGGTAAATAATGGTAACTGGAGTGAAAATAACGGTAAAATAATGGTAAATAATGGTAACTGGAGTGAAAATAACGGTAAAATAATGGTAAATAATGGTAACTGGAGTGAAAATAACGGTATAAATAATGGTAACTGGAGTGAAAATAACGGTAAAATAATGGTAAATAATGGTAACTGGAGTGAAAATAACGGTAAAATAATGGTAAATTATGGTAACTGGAGTGAAAATAACGGTAAAATAATGGTAAATAATGGTAACTGGAGTGAAAATAACGGTAAAATAATGGTAAATAATGGTAACTGGAGTGAAAATAACGGTAAAATAATGGTAAATTATGGTAACTGGAGTGAAAATAACGGTAAAATAATGGTAAATAATGGTAACTGGAGTGAAAATAACGGTAAAATAATGGTAAATAATGGTAACTGGAGTGAAAATAACGGTAAAATAATGGTAAATAATGGTAACTGGAGTGAAAATAACGGTAAAATAATGGTAAATTATGGTAACTGGAGTGAAAATAACGGTAAAATAATGGTAAATAATGGTAACTGGAGTGAAAATAACGGTAAAATAATGGTAAATTATGGTAACTGGAGTGTAAATAGCGGTAAAATAATGGTAAATTATGGTAACTGGAGTGAAAATAACGGTAAAATAATGGTAAATAATGGTAACTGGAGTGAAAATAACGGTAAAATAATGGTAAATAATGGTAACTGGAGCTGGAGTGAAAATAACGGTAAAATAATGGTAAATAATGGTAACTGGAGTGAAAATAACGGTAAAATAATGGTAAATAATGGTAACTGGAGTGAAAATAACGGTAAAATAATGGTAAATAATGGTAACTGGAGTGAAAATAACGGTAAAATAATGGTAAATTATGGTAACTGGAGTGAAAATAACGGTAAAATAATGGTAAATAATGGTAACTGGAGTGAAAATAACGGTAAAATAATGGTAAATAATGGTAACTGGAGTGAAAATAACCGTAAATAATAATGGTAAAGTATGGTAACTGGAGTGAAAATAACGGTAAAATAATGGTAAATAATGGTAACTGGAGTGAAAATAACGGTAAAATAATGGTAAATTATGGTAACTGGAGTGAAAATAACGGTAAAATAATGGAAAATTATGGAAACTGGAGTGAAAATAACGGTAAAATAATGGTAAATAATGGTAACTGGAGTGAAAATAACGGTAAAATAATGGTAAATAATGGTAACTGGAGTGAAAATAACGGTAAAATAATGGTAAATTATGGTAACTGGTGTGAAAATAACGGTAAAATAATGGTAAATAATGGTAACTGGAGTGAAAATAACGGTAAAATAATGGTAAATAATGGTAACTGGAGTGAAAATAACGGTAAAATAATGGTAAATTATGGTAACTGGAGTGAAAATAACGGTAAAATAATGGTAAATTATGGTAACTGGAGTGAAAATAACGGTAAAATAATGGTAAATAATGGTAACTGGAGTGAAAATAACGGTAAAATAATGGTTAACAATGGTAACTGGAGCTGGAGTGGAAATAACGGTAAAATAATGATAAATAATGGTAACTGGAGCTGGAGTGAAAATAACGTTAAAATAATGGTAAATAATGGTAAATGTAGTGAAAATAACGGTAAAATAATGGTAAATAATGGTAACTGGAGTGAAAATAACGGTAAAATAATGGTAAATAATGGTAACTGGAGTGAAAATAACGGTAAAATAATGGTAAATAATGGTAACTGGAGCTGGAGTGAAAATAACGTTAAAATAATGGTAAATAATGGTAAATGTAGTGAAAATAACGGTAAAATAATGGTAAATAATGGTAACTGGAGTGAAAATAACGGTAAAATAATGGTAAATAATGGTAACTGGAGTGAAAATAACGGTAAAATAATGGTAAATTATGGTAACTGGAGTGAAAATAACGCTAAAATAATGGAAAATTATGGTAACTGGAGTGAAAATAACGGTAAAATAATGGTAAATTATGGTAACTGGAGTGAAAATAACGGTAAAATAATGGTAAATAATGGTAACTGGAGTGAAAATAACGGTAAAATAATGGTAAATAATGGTAACTGGAGTGAAAATAACGGTAAAATAATGGTAAATAATGGTAACTGGAGTGAAAATAACGGTAAAATAATGGTAAATTATGGTAACTGGAGTGAAAATAACGTTAAAATAATGGTAAATAATGGTAACTGGAGTGAAAATAACGGTAAAATAATGGTAAATAATGGTAACTGATGTGAAAATAACGGTAAAATAATGGTAAATAATGGTAACTGGAGTGAAAATAACGGTAAAATAATGGTAAATAATGGTAACTGGAGTGAAAATAACGGTAAAATAATGGTAAATAATGTTAACTGCAGCTGGATTGAAAATAATGGTAAAATAATGGTAAATAATGGTAACTGGAGTGAAAATAACGGTACAATAATGGTAAATTATGGTAACTGGAGTGAAAATAACGGTAAAATAATGGTAAATTATGGTAACTGGATTGAAAATAACGGTAAAATAATGGAAAATTATGGAAACTGGAGTGAAAATAACGGTAAAATAATGGCAAATAAAGGTAACTGGAGTGGAAATAACGGTAAAATAATGGTAAATTATGGTAACTGGAGTGAAAATAACGGTAAAATAATGGTAAATTATGGTAACTGGAGTGAAAATAACGGTAAAATAATGGTAAATAATGGTAACTGGAGTGAAAATAACGGTAAAATAATGGTAAATAATGGTAACTGGAGTGAAAATAACGGTAAAATAATGGTAAATTATGGTAACTGGAGTGAAAATAACGGTAAAATAATGGTAAATTATGGTAACTGGAGTGAAAATAACGGTAAAATAATGGTAAATAATGGTAACTGGAGTGAAAATAACGGTAAAATAATGGTAAATTAATGGTAACTGGAGTGAAAATAACGGTAAAATAATGGTAAATAATGGTAACTGGAGTGAAAATAACGGTAAAATAATGGTAAATAATGGTAACTGGAGTGAAAATAACGGTAAAATAATGGTAAATAATGGTAACTGGAGTGAAAATAACGGTAAAATAATGGTAAATAATGGTAACTGGAGTGAAAATAACGGTAAAATAATGGTAAATTATGGTAACTGGAGTGAAAATAACGGTAAAATAATGGTAAATAATGGTAACTGGAGCTGGAGTGAAAATAACGGTAAAATAATGGTAAATAATGGTAACTGGAGTGAAAATAACGGTAAAATAATGGTAAATTATGGTAACTGGAGTGAAAATAACGGTAAAATAATGGTAAATAATGGTAACTGGAGTGAAAATAACGGTAAAATAATGGTAAATAATGGTAACTGGAGTGAAAATAACGGTAAAATAATGGTAAATAATGGTAACTGGAGTGAAAATAACGGTAAAATAATGGTAAATAATGGTAACTGGAGTGAAAATAACGGTAAAATAATGGTAAATAATGGTAACTGGAGTGAAAATAACGGTAAAATAATGGTAAATAATGGTAACTGGAGTGAAAATAACGGTAAAATAATGGTAAATAATGGTAACTGGAGTGAAAATAACGGTAAAATAATGGTAAATAATGGTAACTGGAGTGAAAATAACGGTAAAATAATGGTAAATAATGGTAACTGGAGTGAAAATAACGGTAAAATAATGGTAAATTATGGTAACTGGAGTGAAAATAACGGTAAAATAATGGTAAATTATGGTAACTGGAGTGAAAATAACGGTAAAATAATGGTAAATTAATGGTAACTGGAGTGAAAATAACGGTAAAATAATGGTAAATAATGGTAACTGGAGTGAAAATAACGGTAAAATAATGGTAAATAATGGTAACTGGAGTGAAAATAACGGTAAAATAATGGTAAATAATGGTAACTGGAGTGAAAATAACGGTAAAATAATGGTAAATTAATGGTAACTGGAGTGAAAATAACGGTAAAATAATGGTAAATTATGGTAACTGGAGTGAAAATAACGGTAAAATAATGGTAAATAATGGTAACTGGAGTGAAAATAACGGTAAAATAATGGTAAATAATGGTAACTGGAGTGAAAATAACGGTAAAATAATGGTAAATAATGGTAACTGGAGTGAAAATAACGGTAAAATAATGGTAAATAATGGTAACTGGAGTGAAAATAACGGTAAAATAATGGTAAATAATGGTAACTGGAGTGAAAATAACGGTAAAATAATGGTAAATAATGGTAACTGGAGTGAAAATAACGGTAAAATAATGGTAACTGGAGTGAAAATAACGGTAAAATAATGGTAAATTATGGTAACTGGAGTGAAAATAACGGTAAAATAATGGTAAATAATGGTAACTGGAGTGAAAATAACGGTAAAATAATGGTAAATAATGGTAACTGGAGTGAAAATAACGGTAAAATAATGGTAAATAATGGTAACTGGAGCTGGAGTGAAAATAACGGTAAAATAATGGTAAATAATGGTAACTGGAGTGAAAATAACGGTAAAATAATGGTAAATTATGGTAACTGGAGTGAAAATAACGGTAAAATAATGGTAAATAATGGTAACTGGAGTGAAAATAACGGTAAAATAATGGTAAATAATGGTAACTGGAGTGAAAATAACGGTAAAATAATGGTAAATTATGGTAACTGGAGTGAAAATAACGGTAAAATAATGGTAAATAATGGTAACTGGAGTGAAAATAACGGTAAAATAATGGTAAATAATGGTAACTGGAGTGAAAATAACGGTAAAATAATGGTAAATAATGGTAACTGGAGTGAAAATAACGGTAAAAAATAATGGTAACTGGAGTGAAAATAACGGTAAAATAATGGTAAATTATGGTAACTGGAGTGAAAATAACGGTAAAATAATGGTAAATTATGGTAACTGGAGTGAAAATAACGGTAAAATAATGGAAAATTATGGAAACTGGAGTGAAAATAACGGTAAAATAATGGTAAATAAAGGTAACTGGAGTGGAAATAACGGTAAAATAATGGTAAATTATGGTAACTGGAGTGAAAATAACGGTAAAATAATGGTAAATAATGGTAACTGGAGTGAAAATAACGGTAAAATAATGGTAAATAATGGTAACTGGAGTGAAAATAACGGTAAAATAATGGTAAATTATGGTAACTGGAGTGAAAATAACGGTAAAATAATGGTAAATAATGGTAACTGGAGTGAAAATAACGGTAAAATAATGGTAAATAATGGTAACTGGAGTGAAAATAACGGTAAAATAATGGTAAATAATGGTAACTGGAGTGAAAATAACGGTAAAATAATGGTAACTGGAGTGAAAATAACGGTAAAATAATGGTAAATAATGGTAACTGGAGTGAAAATAACGGTAAAATAATGGTAAATTATGGTAACTGGAGTGAAAATAACGGTAAAATAATGGTAAATAATGGTAACTGGAGTGAAAATAACGGTAAAATAATGGTAAATAATGGTAACTGGAGTGAAAATAACGGTAAAATAATGGTAAATAATGGTAACTGGAGTGAAAATAACGGTAAAATAATGGTAAATAATGGTAACTGGAGTGAAAATAACGGTAAAATAATGGTAAATAATGGTAACTGGAGTGAAAATAACGGTAAAATAATGGTAAATTATGGTAACTGGAGTGAAAATAACGGTAAAATAATGGTAAATTATGGTAACTGGAGTGAAAATAACGGTAAAATAATGGTAAATAATGGTAACTGGAGTGAAAATAACGGTAAAATAATGGTAAATTATGGTAACTGGAGTGTAAATAGCGGTAAAATAATGGTAAATTATGGTAACTGGAGTGAAAATAACGGTAAAATAATGGTAAATAATGGTAACTGGAGTGAAAATAACGGTAAAATAATGGTAAATAATGGTAACTGGAGTGAAAATAACGGTAAAATAATGGTAAATAATGGTAACTGGAGTGAAAATAACGGTAAAATAATGGTAAATAATGGTAACTGGAGTGAAAATAACGGTAAAATAATGGTAAATAATGGTAACTGGAGTGAAAATAACGGTAAAATAATGGTAAATTATGGTAACTGGAGTGAAAATAACGGTAAAATAATGGTAAATTATGGTAACTGGAGTGAAAATAACGGTAAAATAATGGTAAATTATGGTAACTGGAGTGAAAATAACGGTAAAATAATGGTAAATAATGGTAACTGGAGTGAAAATAACGGTAAAATAATGGTAAATTATGGTAACTGGAGTGAAAATAACGGTAAAATAATGGTAAATAATGGTAACTGGAGTGAAAATAACGGTAAAATAATGGTAAATTATGGTAACTGGAGTGAAAATAACGGTAAAATAATGGTAAAATAACTGGAGTGAAAATGACGGTAAAATAATGGTAAATAATGGTAACTGGAGTGAAAATAACGGTAAAATAATGGTAAATTATGGTAACTGGAGTGAAAATAACGGTAAAATAATGGTAAATTATGGTAACTGGAGTGAAAATAACGGTAAAATAATGGTAAATAATGGTAACTGGAGTGAAAATAACGGTAAAATAATGGTAAATAATGGTAACTGGAGTGAAAATAACGGTAAAATAATGGTAAATTATGGTAACTGGAGTGAAAATAACGGTAAAATAATGGTAAATTATGGTAACTGGAGTGAAAATAACGGTAAAATAATGGTAAATAATGGTAACTGGAGTGAAAATAACGGTAAAATAATGGTAACAATGGTAACTGGAGCTGGAGTGGAAATAACGGTAAAATAATGATAAATAATGGTAACTGGAGTGAAAATAACGGTAAAATAATGGTAAATAATGGTAACTGGAGTGAAAATAACGGTAAAATAATGGTAAATTATGGTAACTGGAGTGAAAATAACGGTAAAATAATGGTAAATAATGGTAACTGGAGTGAAAATAACGGTAAAATAATGGTAAATAATGGTAACTGGAGCTGGAGTGAAAATAACGTTAAAATAATGGTAAATAATGGTAACTGGAGTGAAAATAACGGTAAAATAATGGTAAATAATGGTAACTGGAGTGAAAATAACGGTAAAATAATGGTAAATAATGGTAACTGGAGTGAAAATAACGGTAAAATAATGGTAAATAATGGTAACTGGAGTGAAAATAACGGTAAAATAATGGAAAATTATGGTAACTGGAGTGAAAATTAACGGTAAAATAATGGTAAATTATGGTAACTGGAGTGAAAATAACGGTAAAATAATGGTAAATAATGGTAACTGGAGTGAAAATAACGGTAAAATAATGGTAAATAATGGTAACTGGAGTGAAAATAACGGTAAAATAATGGTAAATAATGGTAACTGGAGTGAAAATAACGGTAAAATAATGGTAAATTATGGTAACTGGAGTGAAAATAACGGTAAAATAATGGTAAATAATGGTAACTGGAGTGAAAATAACGGTAAAATAATGGTAAATAATGGTAACTGGAGTGAAAATAACGGTAAAATAATGGTAAATAATGGTAACTGGAGTGAAAATAACGGTAAAATAATGGTAAATAATGGTAACTGGAGTGAAAATAACGGTAAAATAATGGTAAATAATGGTAACTGCAGCTGGAGTGAAAATAACGGTAAAATAATGGTAAATAATGGTAACTGGAGTGAAAATAACGGTAAAATAATGGTAAATTATGGTAACTGGAGTGAAAATAACGGTAAAATAATGGTAAATTATGGTAACTGGAGTGAAAATAACGGTAAAATAATGGTAAATTATGGTAACTGGAGTGAAAATAACGGTAAAATAATGGCAAATAAAGGTAACTGGAGTGAAAATAACGGTAAAATAATGGTAAATTATGGTAACTGGAGTGAAAATAACGGTAAAATAATGGTAAATTATGGTAACTGGAGTGAAAATAACGGTAAAATAATGGTAAATAATGGTAACTGGAGTGAAAATAACGGTAAAATAATTGTAAATAATGGTAACTGGAGTGAAAATAACGGTAAAATAATGGTAAATTATGGTAACTGGAGTGAAAATAACGGTAAAATAATGGTAAATTATGGTAACTGGAGTGAAAATAACGGTAAAATAATGGTAAATAATGGTAACTGGAGTGAAAATAACGGTAAAATAATGGTTAACAATGGTAACTGGAGCTGGAGTGGAAATAACGGTAAAATAATGGTAAATTAATGGTAACTGGAGCTGGAGTGAAAATAACGTTAAAATAATGGTAAATAATGGTAAATGTAGTGAAAATAACGGTAAAATAATGGTAAATAATGGTAACTGGAGTGAAAATAACGGTAAAATAATGGTAAATAATGGTAACTAGAGCTGGAGTGAAAATAACGGTAAAATAATGGTAAATAATGGTAACTGGAGCTGGAGTGAAAATAACGGTAAAATAATGGTAAATAATGGTAACTGGAGTGAAAATAACGGTAAAATAATGGTAAATAATGGTAACTGGAGTGAAAATAACGGTAAAATAATGGTAAATAATGGTAACTGGAGTGAAAATAACGGTAAAATAATGGTAAATAATGGTAACTGGAGTGAAAATAACGGTAAAATAATGGTAAATTATGGTAACTGGAGTGAAAATAACGGTAAAATAATGGTAAATTATGGTAACTGGAGTGAAAATAACGGTAAAATAATGGTAAATAATGGTAACTGGAGTGAAAATAACGGTAAAATAATGGTAAATAATGGTAACTGGAGTGAAAATAACGGTAAAATAATGGTAAATTATGGTAACTGGAGTGAAAATAACGGTAAAATAATGGTAAATAATGGTAACTGGAGTGAAAATAACGGTAAAATAATGGTAAATTATGGTAACTGGAGTGAAAATAACGGTAAAATAATGGTAAATAATGGTAACTGGAGTGAAAATAACGGTAAAATAATGGTAAATAATGGTAACTGGAGTGAAAATAACGGTAAAATAATGGTAAATTATGGTAACTGGAGTGAAAATAACGGTAAAATAATGGTAAATAATGGTAACTGGAGTGAAAATAACGGTAAAATAATGGTAAATAATGGTAACTGGAGCTGGAGTGAAAATAACGGTAAAATAATGGTAAATAATGGTAACTGGAGTGAAAATAACGGTAAAATAATGGTAAATAATGGTAACTGGAGTGAAAATAACGGTAAAATAATGGTAAATAATGGTAACTGGAGTGAAAATAACGGTAAAATAATGGTAAATTATGGTAACTGGAGTGAAAATAACGGTAAAATAATGGTAAATTATGGTAACTGGAGTGAAAATAACGGTAAAATAATGGTAAATAATGGTAACTGGAGTGAAAATAACGGTAAAATAATGGTAAATAATGGTAACTGGAGTGAAAATAACGGTAAAATAATGGTAAATAATGGTAACTGGAGTGAAAATAACGGTAAAATAATGGTAAATTATGGTAACTGGAGTGAAAATAACGGTAAAATAATGGTAAATAATGGTAACTGGAGTGAAAATAACGGTAAAATAATGGTAAATAATGGTAACTGGAGTGAAAATAACGGTAAAATAATGGTAAATAATGGTAACTGGAGTGAAAATAACGGTAAAATAATGGTAAATTATGGTAACTGGAGTGAAAATAACGGTAAAATAATGGTAAATAATGGTAACTGGAGTGAAAATAACGGTAAAATAATGGTAAATAATGGTAACTGGAGTGAAAATAACGGTAAAATAATGGTAAATAATGGTAAATGTGGTGAAAATAACGGTAAAATAATGGAAATAATGGTAACTGGAGTGAAAATAACGGTAAAATAATGGTAAATAATGTTAACTGGAGCTGGAGTGAAAATAATGGTAAAATAATGGTAAATAATGGTAAATGGAGTGAAAATAACGGTACAATAATGGTAAATTATGGTAACTGGAGTGAAAATAACGGTAAAATAATGGTAAATTATGGTAACTGGATTGAAAATAACGGTAAAATAATGGAAAATTATGGAAACTGGAGTGAAAATGACGGTAAAATAATGGCAAATAAAGGTAACTGGAGTGGAAATAACGGTAAAATAATGGTAAATTATGGTAACTGGAGTGAAAATAACGGTAAAATAATGGTAAATTATGGTAACTGGAGTGAAAATAACGGTAAAATAATGGTAAATTATGGTAACTGGAGTGAAAATAACGGTAAAATAATGGTAAATAATGGTAACTGGAGTGAAAATAACGGTAAAATAATGGTAAATTATGGTAACTGGAGTGAAAATAACGGTAAAATAATGGTAAATTATGGTAACTGGAGTGAAAATAACGGTAAAATAATGGTAAATAATGGTAACTGGAGTGAAAATAACGGTAAAATAATGGTTAACAATGGTAACTGGAGCTGGAGTGGAAATAACGGTAAAATAATGATAAATAATGGTAACTGGAGCTGGAGTGAAAATAACGGTAAAATAATGGTAAATAATGGTAACTGGAGTGAAAATAACGGTAAAATAATGGTAAATAATGGTAACTGGAGTGAAAATAACGGTAAAATAATGGTAAATAATGGTAACTAGAGCTGGAGTGAAAATAACGGTAAAATAATGGTAACTGGAGCTGGAGTGAAAATAACGGTAAAATAATGGTAAATAATGGTAAATGTAGTGAAAATAACGGTAAAATAATGGTAAATAATGGTAACTGGAGTGAAAATAACGGTAAAATAATGGTAAATAATGGTAACTGGAGTGAAAATAACGGTAAAATAATGGTAAATTATGGTAACTGGAGTGAAAATAACGGTAAAATAATGGTAAATAATGGTAACTGGAGTGAAAATAACGGTAAAATAATGGTAAATAATGGTAACTGGAGTGAAAATAACGGTAAAATAATGGTAAATAATGGTAACTGGAGCTGGAGTGAAAATAACGGTAAAATAATGGTAAATAATGGTAACTGGAGTGAAAATAACGGTAAAATAATGGTAAATTATGGTAACTGGAGTGAAAATAACGGTAAAATAATGGTAAATTATGGTAACTGGAGTGAAAATAACGGTAAAATAATGGTAAATTATGGTAACTGGAGTGAAAATAACGGTAAAATAATGGTAAATAATGGTAACTGGAGTGAAAATAACGGTAAAATAATGGTAAATAATGGTAACTGGAGTGAAAATAACGGTAAAATAATGGTAAATTATGGTAACTGGAGTGAAAATAACGGTAAAATAATGGTAAATAATGGTAACTGGAGTGAAAATAACGGTAAAATAATGGTAAATAATGGTAACTGGAGTGAAAATAACGGTAAAATAATGGTAAATTATGGTAACTGGAGTGAAAATAACGGTAAAATAATGGTAAATAATGGTAACTGGAGTGAAAATAACGGTAAAATAATGGTAAATAATGGTAACTGGAGTGAAAATAACGGTAAAATAATGGTAAATAATGGTAACTGGAGTGAAAATAACGGTAAAATAATGGTAAATTATGGTAACTGGAGTGAAAATAACGTTAAAATAATGGTAAATAATGGTAACTGGAGTGAAAATAACGGTAAAATAATGGTAAATAATGGTAACTGGAGTGAAAATAACGGTAAAATAATGGTAAATAATGGTAACTGGAGTGAAAATAACGGTAAAATAATGGTAAATAATGGTAACTGGAGTGAAAATAACGGTAAAATAATGGTAAATAATGGTACTGGAGCTGGAGTGAAAATAACGGTAAAATAATGGTAAATAATGGTAACTGGAGTGAAAATAACGGTACAATAATGGTAAATTATGGTAACTGGAGTGAAAATAACGGTAAAATAATGGTAAATTATGGTAACTGGAGTGAAAATAACGGTAAAATAATGGTAAATTATGGTAACTGGAGTGAAAATGACGGTAAAATAATGGCAAATAAAGGTAACTGGAGTGAAAATAACGGTAAAATAATGGTAAATTATGGTAACTGGAGTGAAAATAACGGTAAAATAATGGTAAATTATGGTAACTGGAGTGAAAATAACGGTAAAATAATGGTAAATAATGGTAACTGGAGTGAAAATAACGGTAAAATAATTGTAAATAATGGTAACTGGAGTGAAAATAACGGTAAAATAATGGTAAATTATGGTAACTGGAGTGAAAATAACGGTAAAATAATGGTAAATTATGGTAACTGGAGTGAAAATAACGGTAAAATAATGGTAAATAATGGTAACTGGAGTGAAAATAACGGTAAAATAATGGTTAACAATGGTAACTGGAGCTGGAGTGAAAATAACGGTAAAATAATGATAAATAATGGTAACTGGAGCTGGAGTGAAAATAACGTTAAAATAATGGTAAATAATGGTAAATGTAGTGAAAATAACGGTAAAATAATGGTAAATAATGGTAACTGGAGTGAAAATAACGGTAAAATAATGGTAAATAATGGTAACTAGAGCTGGAGTGAAAATAACGGTAAAATAATGGTAAATTATGGTAACTGGAGTGAAAATAACGTTAAAATAATGGTAAATAATGGTAACTGGAGTGAAAATAACGGTAAAATAATGGTAAATAATGGTAACTGGAGTGAAAATAACGGTAAAATAATGGTAAATAATGGTAACTGGAGTGAAAATAACGGTAAAATAATGGTAAATTATGGTAACTGGAGTGAAAATAACGGTAAAATAATGGTAAATTATGGTAACTGGAGTGAAAATAACGGTAAAATAATGGTAAATAATGGTAACTGGAGTGAAAATAACGGTAAAATAATGGTAAATAATGGTAACTGGAGCTGAAAATAACGGTAAAATAATGGTAAATAATGGTAACTGGAGTGAAAATAACGGTAAAATAATGGTAAATTATGGTAACTGGAGTGAAAATAACGGTAAAATAATGGTAAATTATGGTAACTGGAGTGAAAATAACGGTAAAATAATGGTAAATTATGGTAACTGGAGTGAAAATAACGGTAAAATAATGGTAAATAATGGTAACTGGAGTGAAAATAACGGTAAAATAATGGTAAATAATGGTAACTGGAGTGAAAATAACGGTAAAATAATGGTAAATTATGGTAACTGGAGTGAAAATAACGGTAAAATAATGGTAAATTATGGTAACTGGAGTGAAAATAACGGTAAAATAATGGTAAATAATGGTAACTGGAGTGAAAATAACGGTAAAATAATGGTAAATAATGGTAACTGGAGTGAAAATAACGGTAAAATAATGGTAAATAATGGTAACTGGAGTGAAAATAACGGTAAAATAATGGTAAATTATGGTAACTGGAGTGAAAATAACGGTAAAATAATGGTAAATTATGGTAACTGGAGTGAAAATAACGGTAAAATAATGGTAAATAATGGTAACTGGAGTGAAAATAACGGTAAAATAATGGTAAATAATGGTAACTGGAGCTGGAGTGAAAATAACGGTAAAATAATGGTAAATAATGGTAACTGGTAGTGAAAATAACGGTAAAATAATGGTAAATAATGGTAACTGGAGTGAAAATAACGGTAAAATAATGGTAAATAATGGTAACTGGAGTGAAAATAACGGTAAAATAATGGTAAATTATGGTAACTGGAGTGAAAATAACGGTAAAATAATGGTAAATTATGGTAACTGGAGTGAAAATAACGGTAAAATAATGGTAAATAATGGTAACTGGAGTGAAAATAACGGTAAAATAATGGTTAAATAATGGTAACTGGAGCTGGAGTGAAAATAACGTTAAAATAATGGTAAATAATGGTAATGTAGTGAAAATAACGGTAAAATAATGGTAAATAATGGTAACTGGAGTGAAAATAACGGTAAAATAATGGTAAATAATGGTAACTGGAGTGAAAATAACGGTAAAATAATGGTAAATAATGGTAACTGGAGCTGGAGTGAAAATAACGTTAAAATAATGGTAAATAATGGTAACTGGAGTGAAAATAACGGTAAAATAATGGTAAATAATGGTAACTGGAGTGAAAATAACGGTAAAATAATGGTAAATAATGGTAACTGGAGTGAAATAACGGTAAAATAATGGTAAATAATGGTAACTGGAGTGAAAATAACGGTAAAATAATGGTAAATAATGGTAACTGGAGTGAAAATAACGGTAAAATAATGGTAAATTATGGTAACTGGAGTGAAAATAACGGTAAAATAATGGTAAATTATGGTAACTGGAGTGAAAATAACGGTAAAATAATGGTAAATAATGGTAACTGGAGCTCGAGTGAAAATAACGGTAAAATAATGGTAAATAATGGTAACTGGAGTGAAAATAACGGTAAAATAATGGTAAATAATGGTAACTGGAGTGAAAATAACGGTAAAATAATGGTAAATAATGGTAACTGGAGTGAAAATAACGGTAAAATAATGGTAAATTATGGTAACTGGAGTGAAAATAACGGTAAAATAATGGTAAATAATTGGTAACTGGAGTGAAAATAACGGTAAAATAATGGTAAATAGTGGTAGCGGGAGTAAAAATAACGGTAAAATAATGGTAACTGGAGTGAAAATAACGGTAAAATAATGGTAAATAATGGTAACTGGAGTGAAAATAACGGTAAAATAATGGTAAATAATGGTAACTGGAGCTGGAGTGAAAATAACGGTAAAATAATGGTAAATAATGGTAACTGGAGTGAAAATAACGGTAAAATAATGGTAAATTATGGTAACTGGAGTGAAAATAACGGTAAAATAATGGTAAATAATGGTAACTGGAGTGAAAATAACGGTAAAATAATGGTAAATAATGGTAACTGGAGTGAAAATAACGGTAAAATAATGGTAAATAATGGTAACTGGAGTGAAAATAACGGTAAAATAATGGTAAATTATGTTAACTGGAGTGAAAATAACGGTAAAATAATGGTAAATTATGGTAACTGGAGTGAAAATAACGGTAAATATTGGTAGCTGGAGGTAAAATAGTGGTAAATAATGGTAACTGGAGTGAAAATAACGGTAAAATAATGGTATTTAGTGGTAACTGGAGCTGGAGTGAAAATAACGGTAAAATAATGGTAAATAATGGTAAATGGAGTGAAAATAACGGTAAAATAATGGTTAATTATGGTAACTGGAGTTAAAATGACGGTAAAAGAATGGAAAATTATGGAAACTGGAGTGAAAATGACGGTAAAATAATAGTAAATAAAGGTAACTGGAGTGGAAATAACGGTAAAATGATGGTAAATTATGGTAACTGGAGTGAAAATAACGGTAAAATTATGGTAAATTATGGTAACTGGAGTGAAAATAACGGTAAAATAATGGTAAATTATGGTAACTGGAGTGAAAATAACGGTAAAATAATGGAAAATGATGGTAACTGGAGTGAAAATAACAGTAAATGAATGGAAAATAATGGTAACTGGAGAGAAAACAACCGTACAATAACGGTAAATTTTCGTAACTGGACTGAAAATAACGGTAAAATAATGGTAAAAAGTCGTTATTGGAGTGAAATTAACGGTAAAATAATGGTAAATAATTTTAACTGGAGTAAAGAAAACGGTAAAATAATGGAAAATAATGATAACTGGAGTGAAAATAACGGTAAAATAATGGTAAATAATGGTAACTGGAGTGAAAATAACGGTAAAATAATGGTAAATAATGGTAACTGGAGTGAAAATAACGGTAAAATAATGGTAAATAATGGTAACTGGAGTGAAAATAACGGTAAAATAATGGTAAATAATGGTAACTGGAGTGAAAATAAAGGTAAAATAATGGTAAATAATGGTAACTGGAGTGAAAATAACGGTAAAATAATGGTAAATAATGGTAACTGGAGTGAAAATAACGGTAAAATAATGGTAAATAATGGTAACTGTAGTGAAAATAACGGTAAAATAATGGTAACTGGAGTGAAAATAACAGTAAAATAATGCTAAATAATGGTAACTGGAGTGAAAATAACGGTATAATAATGGTAAATTATGGTAACTGGAGTGAAAATAACGTTAAAATAATGGTAAATTATGGTAACTGGAGTGAAAATAACGGTAAAATAATGGTAAATAATGGTAACTGGAGTGAAAATAACGGTAAAATAATGGAAAACAATGGTTACTGGAGCTGGTGTGAAAAAAAAAACGGTAAAATAATGGTAAATAATGGTAACTGGAGTGAAAATAACGGTAAAATAATGGTAAATAATGGTAACTGAAAGAAAAACAACGGTAAAATAATGGTAAATTGTGGTAACTGGAGTGAAAACAACGGTAAAATAATGGTAAATTATGGTAACTGGAGTGAAAATAACCGTAAATAATAATGGTAAATTATGGTAACTGGAGTGAAAATAACGGTAAAATAATGGTAAATAATGGTAACTGGAGTGAAAATAACGCTAAAATAATGGTAAATTATGTTAACTGGAGTGAAAATAACGGTAAAATGATGGTAAATGATGGTAACTTGATTGAAAATAACGGTAAAATAATGGTAAATTATGGTAACTGGTGTGAAAATAACGGTAAAATAATTGTAAATAATTGTAACTGGAGTAAAAATAACGGTAAATTATGGTAACTGGAGTGTAAATAGCTGTAAAAATAATGGTAAATTATGGTAACTGGAGTGAAAATAACGGTCAAATAATGGTAAATTATGGTAACTGGAGTGAAAATAACGGTAAAACAATGATAAATAATGGTAACTGGAGTGAAAATAACGATAAAATAATGGTAACTGGAGTGTAAATAACGGTAAAATAATGGTAAATAATGGTAACTGGAGTGAAAATAACGGTACAATAATGGTAAATTTTGGTAACTGGAGTGAAAATGACGTTAAAATATTGGTAAATTATGGTAACTGAAGTGAAAATAACGGTAAAATAATGGTAGTTAATGGTAACTGGAGCTGGAGTGAAAATAACGGTAAAATAATGGTAAATAATGGTAACTGGAGCTGGAGTGAAAATAACGTTAAAATAATTGTAAATAATGGTAAATGTAGTGAAAATAACGGTAAAATAATGGTAAATAATGGTAACTGGAGTGAAAATAACGGTAGAATAATGGTAAATTATGGTAACTGGAGTGAAAATAACGGTAAAATTATGGTAAATAATGGTAACTGGAGTGAAAACAACGGTAAAATAATGGTAAACAATGGTAACTGGAGTGAAAATAACGGTAAAATAATGGTAAATTATGGTAACTGGAGCTGGAATGAAAATAACGGTAAAATAATGGTGAATTATGGTAACTGGGGTGAAAATGACGGTAAAATAATGGTAAATAATAGTAACTGGAGTGAAAATAACAGTAAAATAATGGTACATAATGGTAACTTGAGTGAAAATAACGTTAAAATATTGGTAAATAATGGTAACTGGAGTCAAAATAACGTTAAAATATTGGTAAATAATGGTTTCTACCATGGTAGACATTAAACAAGGAGTCCGTCAAGGGGGCGTAAGCCCTAGCACGCTCTACTTAGTCTTTATAGGCGAGCTTTTTCATAGACTCGAAAGAAGTAAATGCGGTGCAAAAATTAATCACATTGACACAAGCTGCCCATCTCTGGCGGACGACATCACAATACTAGCAATTTGCCCGAAAAACCTACAAACCATGCTAAATATCGAATATTCTCTAGAGAATATGGGTTCGAGTTTAATTCTACCAAAACAGTATTGATCGCGTTTAAAGGCACTCGGAAGGGAAATATAGTTCCGAAAACACTAAAAAAACTGGGAAGCAACCCGCTTACATGGTCAACTGTAGCTGCTCACTTAGGGGTTACCTTATTCTCCGACAGAAGTTTTTATCAAACTATTAAAGATAGCTGCACTAAAGGTCGAAGGTCATTTTTCTCGATGGCTGATGTCGGGGTGAGGCCAGATGGCTTGAACCCACTAACGTCGGTTAGATTATACAAGAAGGTAACTCTACCGACATGTTATACGGATCCGAACTATGGTCAAATATAACCGTGACCGGACTGAAAGAATTAAACCGCTTCCAGCACTTTGTTTGCAAAGTCATCCAAAACCAGCCGACTAGAACCAGATCCGATATGACTGAATCTATGCTTGGCCTGAAACCAATACAATCCGAAATAACAAAACGAAAATTACTTTTCGTTCAGAAACTCTTAGCCCTGCCTCCAAACTCGCGCTCTAAACAAATTATAACGTTTAAACTTCATCTTGTCAACTCGGACACAAAACTGTGCCGCGGCTTCATCGCCAGCGATAACGGTCTGCTCCACATTTTAAGCCAATATTTAACAAATGGATCGTTTCCAACGAAATGCTCTTGGAAAACTATAGTCAACAAGTCACTTAACGACTGTAGCAATCATAGTTGGAATATCCGAATAAACACAGATCCCGACTTGGACAGATTTAAAAAATTACAAACACATCAAATGCCGAGTATCGTCTAGTCAATTGCGAAAACAAAAATTAAATTAAAGATTGCCCGTGTTATTGCAAAACTATGGGTTGAAGTCCCGCAACACAAAGTCTCGGTCTGTAGATTTTGCGAGCAGATCCTGTTCACAAACGCATCCGTCCATTATATAGCATCATGTCTTAATACAGCATTACTTAGTGACCAGTTGTTCACAGAAATTTATGAAACGTTCGACAACTCGTCACTGTACGACGAGTTTAGAAACAGTAATTCAGATAATTTCTATCTATTAGCGTTAGGAATGCCAGCTCATAATGCTCCACCAGATCAGGATCTGCTCGTATCCATATGCCATCAATTCGTATGGACGGCTCTTCGCACTTGTTCGTTCGCCAAGTGAACTCTTAACTCACATGTGAAACAATTAAACAATACTATGCTTATATAGCTTACGAAACTAAGCTATTGTTTAGCATAAATAGATTAAAACCCAGAGTTAGCCGTCGTTATTGAGCTAATATAGAGTGTTTTATTATCGTGTTATCGTGTTGTATCAGTGCAAATTTGGCTAAAATCCTACATATCTGAAAGCCTGCAAAATATTTCCTGCAGGAACTTTTGAAATAAAACCCCTTTCCTGTTAATATTTAATATGTGCCCAATTCCCCAAGCAGATGGAAAGTGTCTCCCATCCAGCTTGATTTTTCAGCATTTGTTATTGAAATACCTCACTGTCAAATTATTCTCAGATGCAGCCGAGCAGACTGTGTTTTCATCCGGTTACTATTCAACTCAGAACATACAAAGCTACCATCCATGCATTTTAGCCAACATGATCAGATTTCTTATTGCACAAACTATACATAATTTAAAAAGAATCTCACATTTTAAATTCAAACAATCATTTTAATGCATTTAATTCAAGGGTACCCCAAATATTTAAAAAATCGACCGGGACCAAAGTGCGAAACTTTACCCTGCCCACTAACAGTTTAAACAGAATAACACAGTAGCCATCCGTGGTTCATTCGAATACGTTTTAATGGTTCTGGCCGGTTAGAGATCAGTATTATTCATAAAAGTGTTTGATTAAAATCACTGAATGGGAAAATAGCTAGTTTTATAGTACTTCGCATAATATTTCTCTTTAACCATTTGAGAATGTAACGTAGCGGTTTGTGTTTAACATCAATATGTTCGACCCCTTCATTAAATTAAAAAAAAGTCAAACAATATGCATTTCTTATGCTCAAAAATGGCAGATTTGAGAAGAAGAAAAGTTAGAAAACCTTAGAAAAAGTTAGTTGAATTTATAATGTAAGACATAAGTTAAAGTTTGACGTCCGTTATTAAACGTCTGTATCAGTTCTCTTTTATGCATATTCTTTCATGCCCATGAAACATTTTTTGCAGGGATTTAAATCATTTAATGGATTTTTTTAAGGTAGCTGTCTAAGCTCCCTTTTGACCTTATTTATTAACCAATGAAGTGTTGTAAATAATACACGTATTATATTATTATGCAGCGGGAAATTTAAATAAACTTTTTCGATCGGCAGCTATTTCCACCATCGAGGCATCTAGCAGGGTGAAGAGGTATCTAGTGGGATTTTTAAACAATTAGTTTACACTGTTTGAAACGATTATTGCTGTGACGTTTAGATCTTTGCTATTCTCTTGTGTTGAAAGATGTTGAAAGGAGGCACACTACAGTACTCGTCATTGGCTATGATTATTTGTCAACAACAATACAGTCACTCTTTTATATCAACCTATACAAAATGAAAGTGAAAGTAAGTGGAAATGGCTTAAATGAGTTGTTTCACCAAGACAACTGGTATTTGTTTTGTGATATGAGAACCTGTTGGGGCAAGTGTGAGGTTGGTGCACCCTAGAACCTGGTTTAAACCCCCAGTGGCAATTTCATTTGCCACTGACCGTTCCAAGGCGGTAACCCCTCGGGTTCTCATTTTTGTTAATTGTTAGTGGTGTCTCTTTTGAAACTGATCACTTTATTAACCATGCTCTCTCCCTCTCTTCTTCTTGACTGTGTGGGGAGGCTGTTTTTTCTGAATGTGGCGATTCCTGATATGCATATTTCACCTTTTTTTAAAGAAAACGATGTAACACTTTCACTGTAAAGCTTAAAATTTAAGTAATAAAATCTGCGAGCTTGAATTATTGTAATATTTGTGAGTTTTTAGTTAATGGAAATTTATCCCAGCTCTTTCAGTAATTAAAATGTTTACCCGTCTCTTAAATCGGGCAGCTGTATATAATATGCTACGCGATATAAACAATGAGTTCGATATTTAAGTCTTGAAGTCTTCACTAATTATGTTTTCTTTCAGTTCCTTCAGCCAAACATAAATTATTTATTGTCTTCCCGTTAATGTCTTAATAAATAAAGACAACAACAACTACATAGGAGTGACCAATACTGGACAGCGCGTTTATTCAATAAATGCTTATATTATCTCAAACACACGGTAGTTTCATGACAAAAAAAAATAACCACGAATAATGAGTGGTAACTGTGTCCATGCACTTATACATATTCAAACGAAAAAATATTTATATCGCTATGGCGATAACAGTTCATGAAACCGTCACATACACACTGCACACCCTCGCGTTAGTACTGCCACACTTGAAACAATAGAAAATTGTTCATCTGAAAAAGATACACATATATTAACATGTGATCAACAGAAAATATAGTCAAAGTAATAACGATATTTGAAACGTCTTAATTCTAAATGAGCCCACGCAACGAGCGAAAACGAGAAAATACGAACAAGGGTCGGGTGGGTGGGTGTAGATGTTAACTAGCGTCCAGTATTGCGTCGAATGACCAATACACCTGTAGCACGGGTTTTTCTATCACGGTCAGTGCATGGTTCACTGACCGTAACCATATAAGGAAATATCGGTAAACGGAAATTATCGAACAAAAATAAATATATTTATGTTTTCTTTCAGTTCCTTCAGCCAAACATAAATTATTTATTGTCTTCCCGTTAATGTCTTAATAAATAAAGACAACAACAACTGCATAGGAGTGACCAATACTGGACAGCGCGTCGAAGAAAAAGAGCGGGCATTTAGTTACTCATTTTTAAAGAAACTGACTTCTTGGAATTTTCATTTTCATGTATATATCTGTCTTTAAATATTTCCAAACTCCAGCGACCATGTTTCTGTATTAATCTGTCGCTAACGCCATTATTCGCTGCGGTGGTAGCCCCACCCGACCGGTAAGAGTGTAACCCGTACTTGCTGCTGTCAAAACCTAAGTATGACAGTTTACTTGCAAATATCTCTCTAGCCCTAGAATAGGAAATACTTTTCCCTTTTCTTAACATGTGCGAACCAGTTTTCTTGGAAAAATATATATTTCTAAACAAAAAAAAAATCATCAGAACTATCAGGTATATTTGCAGCCGTTAGATAGTTTACTAAACAACGAACGGGACAATATTCAGTTCCTGTTTTAACTACGCACACGGAAGATCCGGTGCAAAATTGATCCGTCTTAGAGGATCTCAATTTTATTTCGATTCAATCTTGCTTAAATACAATATCTGATCTCTTTAATGCCACAACCTCTTAAATGATCCATGTCCTTCCAAATTCCAATTTTGAATACATCTGAAAAATGTATAAACAAAGAAAATACTTAAAGTACAGCCTTAAAAATATTTCAAAGAAGATAAAGAAAATGACTTATCAGATTACTTTACAAAGCAAAAGTAGCTTTATTCCGCCTTCCGCGGAACTCACCCTTCGGTGACAAAATGTTATTCCGCCTTCCGCGGAAATCACCCTTTGGTGATCAATTACAATTCCGCCTTCCGCGGACCTCACCCTTCGGTGATCAAATACAACTCCGCCTTCCGCGGAGTAACGCCTAAATCTCTGTAACTTCATTATCTAAGGCATTCCGCGACGAGTAAACTCCGCATTCCGCGGATAATCGCAATATGCGACATATAAAGGTCTACCTTCCGTGCAAAACATCTCGTATTAAGAGATCCGCATTCTGCGGTGTAAAAATTATCATGAGTTTACTAAAACCGTGTTCCGTGGATCGTGGCATTCATATATGTAGCGTTACTATAATTGTATAGTAAACGCGTCTTGTTTATATAAAAATAAACGTAGGAATATTAAAATTCAAATCTGATAGCCAAGACTTTGCTTGTGAAACGCCTTGAATCAAAAATGCATTTTGCAGCATTACTTATGAAGATATCTTGCCCCTTATCAAACTCAAGAATTTTTGTCTAACAAGTAATCAAAATACTCATCATTTATCGACTGGCTTAGAAGATGTGGCCGTTGAGCTTGTAGGCGGCTTGTCGTAGTAGTACCCGATTCGGCGTTGACCTTCAGCGGCTTTCGGTGCTGGTACGTTGGGCACGAAAGGACTGGGCTGGAGCTCCCCATGACGGGTCTCGGCGAAAAGGCTCGTCGGGCCGACGAGAAACGTCCAGAGCAGCATTACCGGGGTTGTTACGTGTAAAAGAAGAATTAACACCCTTGTAAGGATGATAAAATGCATTAGAAGTAGGCTTGGAAGCTTTAAGCTTTTTGACCGCCCTGGCCTCTGCTTGCCTGAGCTTCTTTTCATCTTCGCTATCGGAACCTAACTGGGGCTTCTCGTATTCCTGAACAGTAAGCCAGCCCCCGGGGGAAATATCTGCGACTTGAATGAGCTTATTTCTATGTTTCAGCTTTGAAACTAAATTGTCAACAATCCCTAGCGAAGCACGTGGTAGATTGTTTCTGCGTAAAGCTTCCAGTCCTTCTTGAATTTCTAAATTAAATGCGTACTGTATTTTGTTAGACTCCTTTTTTAAAGTCACAGTCTTTCTATCTTGTGGAAGTTTAATATCAATCAAATCGTTCTTAAATTCCTTTAACTGAGAGTCAAGATAGGTTTTTAATAACGAAAAAGCTTCTATAGCTGAATCCCCCGGGGACTTACCGCCTTCTCCTGGCAATGAAACTCCGCCACGTGGTAAGCCACCGATTTCAAACTCGTCTTCAATTTCCGACATGTATAATTCTTCGTGTAAGTAGATGTTAACTAGCGTCCAGTATTGCGTCGAATGACCAATACACCTGTAGCACGGGTTTTTCTATCACGGTCAGTGCATGGTTCACTGACCGTAACCATATAAGGAAATATCGGTAAACGGAAATTATCGAACAAAAATAAATATATATATATATTTTATTCTTTCAGCAATTGATATATCATTTGATACATTAAACATAACCTATGCCTTTTACATTACGTTTCTTATATAAAAATCATTCTTTGTCGCGACCGAGGATTTTACTTGTCTTAAATCTGGCAACTACGTGTAATATGTTACGCGAAAAAACTTCGAGTCTGCTACTCGTATTAAAGCAATTGCACTCAAGTCAGGTCTAAGATCATGTTAGCGTAACGGTTTTCAGTAGATGATTTTTATCAGATTGCAATTAAAGCATACAGCTTTCAAAGAGTAGAAAGTTGTGGTATATTCTAGAATTGTTTCATATTCCTAGGAAATTCTTTTCTAATTTTGAAGAAAACACTTATAACTCTTTATTATTTTTTATTGCTCACAATATGTATAAAGATCTTTAATGAATTTCTTGTTATCTTGGTAATTAATAGTAAATACATCCTCTACTAACTAGTTTTTTTATGTCTAAGATATTAATACTTTTACTTTTATTTCAAGCACTCGGCAAATGTTTGCCTTTGGCTAAATTCATAATACAACATGAAATATGGCAAGTACATACATTTACAAACATAACAATTAACATAAACAAATCAAATTACATAATCACAGAAAAGGACAGAAAACACAAGCAACATAGTTATGAAACATCAATATTACTCAGTGTATCAGAACGTAGTACAAAAGCCAGGGCGGGTAATCAAACTGCACCTTACCATGAATTTTGTAAACAAAAGTCCGCCATCTTGGATGAAAATAGGTAAGTTTTTTACTTTTACTCATTTAATAAATAACTCGTAAAATTGAGATATACCTAAGAACCTGCTACACATTTTTCCGAATCTTTTGGTACCTAGATGGAATATAAACTCCAAATGGAAAACAAGTTACCTCGGTCATGGAAACTGAATCGGCGAGAAATGAACAAGCATTTTTAGGGTAAAGTGCAGGTGAATTTGTCATTTTGTATATTTTTCGCCAAGAAATGTTGTTTTGTCTGTAATCACACCAACAATTGAATTCCATTTTTAATTTCTTGTCCCAGGAAAACGTTTTGGTCAAATTAAACAATATTTCGCAGTAAAATTAGCAAATATCCCTTATGGTAAAGTGCAGTTCCGAAAAATAAATGATAAAGTGCAGGTGACTTTTTTCCTCGACTATCGCCGTCGTATTTCTCTGACTGATATGACCAGATAAACACATGTCCGACACGTAATCAATTAAAGAAATAAAATGTAACATTTGGGAGACTCCTCAATATCAAATTCCGGCTGAAAACATGTATTGTTTTGATCCGCTCCTCTGACCTTGGCTTGTTCAGTTGTCACCGGCAAACGAAAAAACTCCCGGCTTGCGTATTGTTTTTATTGAATGGTACAAAAAATCGTTTGTGTCACACTAAAAAAAAGTAATATTGGCAGTGAAACAGCTATTGCTTTTTCGGCCGGTGCCTGATTGTAAAAATATTCTTAATTAAACTTAACCATTAGATATTTAGGAGACCAACACAGATAGTTTCGTATGTTGAACCTACCTGGAAATCGCTCTTTCATCTAGTTAAAAACACATACCGTAATTGACAGTATTTAGGTTTCATGTGTTTTAGATCATGAACAGCATATGTGAACATTGTGGGGCGGCGTTTATTACACGTGGTGCAATGCGTGTACATTGCAAGTCCGTCCATCAGAATGCATTCCCGTACACGTGCTGCGGAAAAGGGTTTACAGATAAAACCCAACTGAGAAGACACAGGTAAATAATGTATTTTAAAGTATTAAACTCACAAAAGGTACGCATACACAAATGTTAAGTATTATAACAAAATATACATACATCATAAATACTCGATTGATTTGTTAATGTATCCTCACATGTATATCTTTTCAAGAAACCTAATAATTGTTTGAATATACTGCAAAACTTTCGAAAAATAGATATTAAGAAAACATTGGTATTTAATAAATGGGGCTCATTTATTTTCAAACTGCTCTCATTCCACTGAGCCTCAAAAGTACACGTGCGTCATGTTTTCATAGATACTTTACGTCTCTTCTAAATATACATCTTAGATGGACTGCATATTCGATATTTTTTACAATTAAGAATATTTTTATTATTTTAACATAAAACGTTCACACAATCATTCTCTGTAAAAGTTTAAGTAAACCTGAAAATACCACTGAGCAAATTAGGCGATTGACTAAACTTAATGCATTTCCCTGCAATTTAAAACAATATGGCGGAATACAATAAATTATATGGAGGCCAGAAGGGAAAAATAAAACACGTGCATTTTGTATTTACGGCCGATCTGTTTATAGGGATTTGCTTCAACGACAAATTAAGAACTTCAATGAGTTTGTGTGGAGTTTGTGTGGAGTTTAATAAAACGTACTTTTTGAATATTTTAGGTGCAACCACCACGGCGAAGAAAAAGAAAGAGAGTGCGACCAGTGTGGAAATACCTTTAGCACTGGACACAACCTTAACAAACATTTGAAACAGGTCCATTTTGGTTGGTTTTTCTTAAATGAGTCCTTCTGGTGTAACGGCCTAAAGATGTTGTCTTTTTCTTTTTTGCTTTTGACATTTTCTGCATGAAATAAAATTATGGGTTACTAGAGACACTGCACTGCAATAAAACTTGGCTTTTAACGCAAAATATGATTAATGACCCTTAAGTCTGACGTCTAGCGTATCTCTTACACTGTTTCTCCAATGAACGTGAATAATTACACAGACATGCAGTTCCGCCAGAAAAATGAGATAGGATAAACTTAATACAAATTAAGGGCCCTCGATTGACTTAATTAAAATAGTATCTACCTTTGTGCATGCATATATTTTATGTAATATTGGAAAATTAACTGAGAGTAGAATACTAGTAGCTTGTTATGTAAAAAAATACTTAAAACTGGTAGCGGTTATACAGAGACACGCGAAAATATCTCAATTTAAAGAAACTGTTTGAAATGGATGAAAAGAGACATTGAAAGCAATCGAACATAAGAAATATGAAAATATTGCAGGAAACACGCGACTCAGACTCAATACACTGATTAACGAATAAGTACACTTTAACAGACAAACACTATTCTACATTAGTTTTACGACCTTAAGGAAGTCGCAAGAATCAAAACTTTATTCTAAATAATTAAGGATAATAAATTCAGAAGGTTTAAATAACCAAAATTCGTTTGAGTGATTTTAAAGGTAAGTACGAGCACACATAAGGAATCATATGGGTGTGCTAGAGAAATACGCAAGCCGGGAGTTTTTTCGTTTGCCGGTGACAACTGAACAAGCCAAGTTCAGAAGAGCGGATCAAAACAATACATGTTTTCAGCCGGAATTTGATATTGAGGAGTCTCCCAAATGTTACATTTTATTTCTTTAATTGATTACGTGTCGGACATGTGTTTATCTGGTCATATCAGTCAGAGAAATACGACGGCGATAGTCGAGGAAAAAAGTCACCTGCACTTTATCATTTATTTTTCGGAACTGCACTATACCATAAGGGATATTTGCTAATTTTACTGCGAAATATTGTTTTATTTGACCAAAACGATTTCCTTGGGACAAGAAATTAAAAATGGAATTCAATTGTTGGTGTGATTACAGACAAAACAACATTTCTTGGCGAAAAACATACAAAATGACAAATTCACCTGCACTTTACCCTAAAAATTCTTGTTCATTTCTCGCCGATTCAGTTTCCATGACCGAGGTAACTTGTTTTCCACTTGAAGTTTATATTCCATCTAGGTACCAAAAGATTCGGAAAAATGTGTAGCAGGTTCTTAGGTATATCTCAATTTTACGAGTTATTTATTAAATGAGTAAATGTAAAAAACTTACCAATTCATCCAAGATGGCGGACTTTTGTTTACAAAATTCATGGTAAGGTGCAGTTTGATTACCCGCCCTGAAAGCATCCCTTAAGTATTTACATAGTTTTAATTGTATTGTGACATTTTTAGAGGTCATAATAGAAATAAATTTAGTTATAGTTGGCCATGCAGTAAGACCGAAATATTTTTTACGAATATCAGTATATCTTGAACAGCAGAGCAGACAGACCTTGCATAATCTTTGATTCCTATCAATATTATTATATCTTCCAGTTGCCATCTCTAAAGAGTGTGAGCATAATCTAAATTGGGTTAGTTGTTTGCGTAATTTTTCTGATTTTACATTAAGAAGATAATCTTCAAAACAGAAAGTAGTTTTATATTTTCTATAATAGTCAAATTTCGAGGATTCGTGTAGGCTTGTAGACCAGTACTGAATATATTGATCACGTATACGTGTTTTTAACATAGGAAAATATTTTCTATTTACATCAAAATCGGCATTAAGATATGCAAAACCGAGGTTATCTATATACGCACTCATACGAGAGGCCCATGAGTTCCTATTACTAATTTGATTAAGGTAAATTTCATGCAATGTTGGATTGACATTACTTTTGATTTTAACCCAGAATTTAATGGCCCTTTCTTTACAAAGTATAGATAAGGGAAATCTGCCCAGCTCACCCAACTGCTGCATTAGGTGTTTGCTTTTTTACTCCCAGGATATTTTTGCAAAAACGAATATGCAATTTGTCTACCTCTTTGAAATCGTAAATTCCCGTCTAATAAAACTACTGTACTAGAACTATAGCAAAACATGTTTCTCCCAGTGACTACAAAAGGAAAATTTGACATTCATGTTTGCATTGTTTATAACTATTGTTCAAGTAAAGTTTATTGAACTAACTTCTAAGACATTGTTAACCTTGATATAGACAACCTTCCTGTGACTGTAGTTTAATACTATGGTGGATAATTTGGAAGTTTGGACTCCCGGCAATAAGGCTACACTCAGTAGGAGAAATTGTTTCATATTTCTAATTTTTTATAATTCCTGATTGACCTGTAACATTTATATGCCCTATAATTGATATCTTAAATAATAAGAAGATTTACAATTATTAAATAACATGAAATTTTATGAAAATAGGAAACCACACTCCCCCCAACTTTAACAGTATATTGTGACAAATGATACCACCTTAAGGCACCGTAATGTTTTTTTTTGAATTTCATCAATTGTAAATGGAGAATCTAGTTGGTCTACATGAAGTACCTCGGGTCTTTCGTAGGTAAATGTTTGAGAATTGTATTCTTTATGTGGAGTATTAGATACATTTTCGAAATATCGAGAAAATTCATCAAAATTGATAGTATTTAATTTTGTTGACTTATTATTGTTAAATTTCTTTATCTATTTCCAAAAATTTCTCGGTGATGTTTTACTCATATTACGCAAGTTTTTTTTGTTCATTTGTATCGAAATTATATTTAACCTTACGTTTGACTTTTGCAAAGATAGTTCTCGCCACGAGAAAATTTAATTTATTAACATCTGTTTTATTCTGATTAAATATTCTTTTACTATTCAAAAAATTTCGCTTAGCTTCCCTGCATTCGTCATTAAACCATTTCGCCTTTCGTTTCGGTAAATTAGGTTTATGTGAAAACGTTTTACCAAAAGATTTAAATGATATATCATGTACAAGTTTAGAAAAAAAAGGTTAATACACTGATCAATGTTTTCTTCGGACTCTAACTGGTTTGTTATTTCGTCAAAATTGGCTCTATTTTCATTTAAATTATTGCGAAACATTTCTATATTTTTCGAATCCCAAAAAATTTTGCTAACATTTCTATCAGTAGATTTTAAATTTGTTGAGCCCTCATACGTAATAGCAAATGTCAATGGGCTATGATCTGAAAATTCGGTTAAATCGTGAACAATCATCTCCGAAATTGACGATAAATTATTTATTCCTGTTAATACATAATCAACAGTACTTGAGACAGGTTTACCTCTGATAATCGAATGAAAAGTGCATTTACCTTCCTCGAGACGCCCGTTAGCTATTACAATAGTCAAGTCAAGTCAAGTCAAAGAATTTATTAGCATATTCAAAATGAACATTGCTAAATAACATACATAATTTATGGCATGTCTTGGAAATAAATACATGACAAGAATGAAAGAAAAAAACAACAAAAAAACAACAACAACAACACAAAACAACACAGTATGGGAAAACAAACAAACAGAAATGTAAGGTAAACTATGAGATGTATTTTGTTTTTTGTAACATTATAATATTAATATTAATATCGGAGAAAAGTGTGTGTAATAAAGTGGGAAAAAATCTTTAGGTTTCAGTTAATTTCAAACGTTTCTTTTATTGGTTGCTAGTGATAAGTACATAGCAAGATTATACAATATCTTTTCATTAGTACATGACAAAAGATTTATAAATTTATTCATATTTGGCCAATGCCTATAGTATTTTGGTAAATATTTAATCCTTAGATCTCTATACAGAGGACAAACTAACAAAAAGTGGTACTCATTTTCTATTACTTTCATGTTACATTTGGTACATAGCCTATTTTCTCTGCTAATATTCCTATATCTACCTTCTTCAATATTTAGTTTGTGTGCGGAACATCTAAATCTAGTCAATATAATTCTAAGTTTTTTGTTGTTTATACATTTAATGTAAGGTTCTAAGTTGAAATTGTGTTTAAACGTTGCATAACAATCAAGTTTTGGTGAATTTCTTAAATTTTCATACCAACTTTGAAGGTAAATATCAAATAGTCGCCTAACAACGGTATCAATTTGTAACTGAGAAACGATATTCAATTCAAACAGGTATGAGAAGCCAAGACTATCCAAAAGCTGCTTTACATTTACGCTCCAATTATTGGTATACTCTCCTCTTAAATTTTTCATATTAAATAACTTGTACATCAATGAATCAGGGTTATTCCTTATCTTAAACCAATATTTAATGATTCTTATTTTTCTAAACAAACTCAATGGAAATCTTGCCAACTCACCATATGCAGCTGTATTGCAAGTTTGTTGTCTAACGCCTAGTAGCTGTTTTAAAAATTTTAACTGTATCCTTTCTACATCCTGACTCTTATGAAAGCCCCAAACTTCAGATCCATAGTTAAGAATTGGACATATCATAGCATCAAACAATTTAAGTTTATCGCTTACATCTAAAGAAATTTCATCAAACAATTTGTTAAGAGAAAATAATGCGCGTGATGCTTGTTCTGATAATTGTTTTTGAGCTTGATAAAATGTACCATTTTGTGAAAGCGTAACTCCAAGGTATGTGAATTTTCGTACAACATTTAGTTTTATTCTATCTAAGTATAAATCGACATTTTCCGGTCTATTTCCCTTTTTACAAATCATAACGAAACTTTTGTCGGTATTTACTGTAATTCCCCACATAGTACAATAATTATGTAACTTATCTAATAATAATTGTAATCCTTCTTTAGTATAAGAAAATAGCACTGTATCATCGGCGAACAACAATAAGTATATTTTTAATTCTTCAATACTAACAGCATCAATATTGTCAGAAGATATATAATTTTCCATATCATTTATGAAAAACAAAAATAAGAGTGGAGAAAGAGGCTCGCCTTGTTTCAAACCCATATGACTCTCAAAGAAATCAGTATATTCAGAGTTTACACGGACACACGATTTAACAGATTCATATATTTTTCGCAACATATTAACAATTTTCGTAGAAGCACCATATTGCATTAATTTATACCATATTCCGTTACGATATACAACATCAAAAGCCTTTTTGAAGTCAATAAATGCACAATATAATTTACGTTTATCATTATGAATAACCTTATTAATTATAGACGACAATACAAAAATACAGTCTACAGTACTTTTCTTGCTTCTAAAACCATACTGACAATCTGTTAAAAGATTAACATCTTCTGACCATTTACGTAATCTAGTATCAAGCAAAAACGAGAAAATTTTTGAAAATATACTGGTTAAAGTTATACCTCTGTAGTTATTAACATCGTTAAGATTACCCTTTTTTGGAACCGGAACAATAATGCCTTCGGTCCAACTTTTAGGATAGACACAGTTTGCGTACATATAATTAAAAAGTTTACAAAGCAATGGTGCGAATAAATCTTTACATTCAATAAACATTTCAGGTGTTAGTTTATCAATACCGCTACTCTTACCCCTTTTTAATGAACTAATAGCTTTAAGTACTTCATCTTCAGAAAAATTACAATTAAGTTGTTCTACATAAACGTCGCTATCAATATTTATGTCATTATCAACATTGTCATTACTAAACATATCGCCGGTAAATAAATGTTTAAAATGGTCGAGGAAATCATTTTTATTAATACTATTAGAATTTTCTTTGGCCAATGAAAGAAGACGCATACCGAAACTATTTACAGTTTTATCACAATTTCTGCGTGCGGGTAACTGTTTATTTTGAGACTCATCTAATGGTAAGTCAACATAACGGTCAAGGTGTATATCCTCGATCAAATCGAGGCTTTCACCTGTCCTAGAATTTAGATCACCAGTTAAGTAGACCTCGCCTAAATTGGAAAATCGAATGATATCATTATTTAATTGATCAAAAAAGTCAAAATCAAACAAAACAGAGTGTTCATTTTTATAAACTGAAGAGTCTTCAGGTGGAATATAACATACGCAAAAATAATAATCATTTTGCAAATTAAAATAGTCTTTCTTTAATTTTAGCCAGATAATACCCTTAGGGTCTATCTTTACCAAATCAACCTTATTTTTTTAGTTCAACCTTAAAATATACAATTACACCACCACTAGATCTTCTAGCCTTTCTATTAAAATTCGGCCTAGGAGAACTGAAGTTATCATAACCATCAATATTTATATTAGTTGTACCAGAGTTCCAAGTTTCTGTTAAAAAGAGAAAATCATACACTGAAATAAAGTTAAAAAAATCTGGATCATTTAGTTTGGTATTAATACCCTGTACATTCCACAATAAAAAGGTCAACTGATCCTTTTCATTTTCCTATTTGTTATCTGCCCTAGCAGGTAGGTTCTGAAGTTCTTTGATAGGCAGAGATTTGACCGTATACACTCTGTCCTCTATAATAAGTCGGTCTCTATCGATCACTGCACGTTTATTGTCCTCCCTTGCGAGAATAAGTGATGGGACAAGCAATTTTCTCCTGTCACGAATAATTTGTGGGTACTGTTCACTAACACCGTGATTGCACGTATCCTTCTTATCAAAGCTTAACTGCTTAACAAGGTCTTTGTCCGATGAATGGTGAAATTTAACCACAATTGGTGGCTTTTTACCCTGTTTATAGCGACCTATGCGATGCGCTCTATCAAATTTGAGCTTGGATGTCGTAACATCAATTTCAAGTGTTTCCCTCCAAAATGTATGGATAATTTCTGTACAGTTTTCGGATTTTCTCAGCTCGGGAGTGGCACCTTCCTCAAAGTCATAGAAGAGCAAGTTGTCCCTCATAGACCTGGCTTGTAAGTCGACGAGGTCTTCCGCTAAGCGGTCGTTCTCAGTTTTCAGCCGATAAATTTCGTCTGATAGAACCTGTTTACTGGCACGCTCTTCACGGACAGCCTTTTCAATGGATAATTGTGACGCCTTGATCTCGTCACAGGTTTGAGAATCGTGTGCCCTACTGCTCTCAATATCGAGAAGCTTGTGATTATAGTCACTCAATTTTATCTCGAGCGTTGAAACTCTACTATCTATAGAAGTCAATTTCTGTGACAATGTAGAAATATGTTGTTCAATATTATCGAGTTTCTGAAGCCTTTTATCCATCATGTCAAGTTTATCAAGTAGAGTTTGGTTAAAATTTGAACCAATAGTATGCATTTGCGAAGCGGGTTGCATATTCTGCATGTTAAACTGAGGTGGGGTCATAGGCTGCGAGGCGTAGAACTGTCCCTGATTTACACTTTGATAAGGAGGTATCTGCGATCGCATAGTGTAGCTCTGAGGCGAAGTCATAGTTGAAGTCATAGCCTGTGAAAGATCGCTCGCCAGGGTCGACATTGGAGGACCGTTATTCACCAAACCATTATTGCAAAATCTAGTGTTATTAGTATTTTCAGTGATAGTCTTACGTTTTTCTGGAGCAAGATCCATCGAATTAGGCGACGATTGTGACTTCGTTCTCTTTTTGGCGGACGTTTTCTTGCCTGAACCCATAAGATCATTCGGAGTTTAAATTTCCAACAATATATCCAGTTTTGATTTTTGGCAACGTCTACTATAGATATAATTCCATAGTTTAGCACAACTTTCGAAGAAATAATTCCAAATTTTAGCTCACAATATCAAATTTTCCAATATTTATTTTACGATTCAAATTTTTGACCGCCATATTTCACGCATGCGCAACAATCTACGACATGACATATCGTAATAAATTAATAAAGCAAAGACCTTTAAAATCAATTTTTCATAATTATCAGATTCACATTTATAAACAAAATTAAAATCTATTTATCTGTTCCTAAATGTGTGTAGGATGTAATTTTACATTCAAATCTAAGTAATTTTAATAAAAAGTAATTGTGAAGGATTCACAATGAAATTATTTAATTTACACGTAAATCAAGATGAAGTGAATAATACCAGCTACAAACTGCATCATTTCATATACAATCTATCTTAAAGATATTTCTTGTTTAAATTACAGAACGGTTTTTACACAAACTTAATTTAATGCACAAAATTTGGTTCACATATTTGTGCCATGTTCGTATTGTGGCAATTATCAATATACTGCTCTTTTTTCAAAAAGTTCTTTCTTACACTTATGCCATTTAGTACACATTCAAACATGGTTTCAAAATGCTTTCACACTTCTTTTTTTAGTTCATTTAGTGTTATAATCAATTTTAATCCATTTAATAAATATATTTTTGTTTAAAACTTTCCCGAGGGATATTTTATTCAAGTTAGTTCGGAGCACTTTAAGTCGATTAAACAATGTCTCTGGTCTCAAACATCATTGTGACAATATATTAGAATATTAAATCCCTAGTCAGTCTCTTAAAACAACACTTTTACCCCAACAAGCAACTATTTCAACCTCTTACATTGTCAACCACTAAACTTCAAAAGGCCTTTATCACACCTCCTGCTTGCTAATTTTTTTATGTAACATTGTCATAAAACACCAGGCCCTTTTCTTAGCATTGTTTGCACGACTTAACAGTGATTGGCTGAATCCTTGAATGGAAGTTTTAAAAAGCTATAATGGCCATGCCAGCCAATAAATCAAATTTCATAAAGAATAATGTTATGCAAATAAGTAAAGTTGCCTGAGTTATAAAGTTAAAATCAATTTACAAAGATTATGGTTATTCCTTATATGCCTATTTAACTCTTTGGTTAATTCTATAATGCATTTTAACTTTAAATAAAAGCACTATAAATTATTTTATAACTACATATCTAATGATACGCGTATTACCGCTTTTAAACCGGAACTACCCAATCAGCAAGGGAAGCGACTCTCAATAGGAGGTAACTCTGTATATTGGTAGGCCCCCATTTTAACCGCTGTTCCACTTTAACAGTTTTACGGTTCATTCCCTTTTTGGCACAAAGCTGATGTCAAATCATTTAATGAATAAATTTTCAGAATCACAGCAAATATTTTTTTCTTTTGAACCTTATGCAAAGAATAAACACATTATTTTCAGTGATCCTTTTCAAATTTTGAGTAGTATATATTCTACGATTTACACATGTTTTAAGAAATCGTTTTCTTTTTATCAACCAACATGTTTAACTTAAAAAAAATACACATGACATGCACATTATATTTCGACATATGTGTATAATATTTCAATGTTATATTTCATGCAAAAATATTTTAATAGTAGATGAAAAGAACTTGCAGGGGTAAAGATTCTATTCTTTTTTATGTGTATTAAAAAAATCAATCAAATTTAATGTATAAGGTCTTCGGTAAAAGTATCTCTTAAGGTAAATTTAGCGTTTATTTCTGAAAAAATTGTCCGTTAATAACTTTCTAGAACCTTTTTGGATCCGATTTACACAGAATTTAATTTGCTTAACCTTTATATATTATTTATTTTAAATTTATCATGAAACGTCTTCATTGTTTGTTTTTTTTTGTATATTTTACATTTATGTTCAAGATCGACTTTATCAACATTGTTTCTATGCAATTTGTACATGTATTTGGCCCTATGAAAGTTTAGTATAAATTCAACAAAAACGCATGTTTCAAAGGTCCTAATCGCTCGAATAAGTTTGCCACTTACTCATTTACTCAAAATTCATGCATGGAATGTTTGACAAATACACCATAAGCTAATCAGTCACGTTACTGTGATTAATCATCGATTGGCACATGTCATTGTTGTTTTAACGACACGGGTTAATTACCAACGTGTCAACTCAGGCAGTTGGGTAGCAGCAACTCCATGTCAAAAGAACATGGCACCTATGACTTGTGTATTATGACCAGCAGATCCTATAAAAATGATTGCATGCAACTTGAAGGTCATATCTGTCTTGCAATAGCAACTATTCAAGATGCCTTCAAGAATCAAATCTCTCGACAAACGATTCAGTTTGGGTGAAGAAGAGCGCCGATTTAAGAAAGCCTGTGACCAGATTGTTATGCTCAACAAGCGACTCGGTGAAGTCCAGAAACGCTACAAGATGGCAAAGGGTACCAATAATCACCCTTTTCGCTACAATCTTCGCCTGAAACTTGCCGTTATCGAGGGTGCTCGCAACATGTTCTACGATTACGCTTATGCAAAAGCCGAAAGGGTCGCGGAACTTATCTACAGTACATGAATAAAATCTTTAGCGACCACTACTGTAATTTTATAAAGACATGGATCAGAGCGCCTGCTTCGATCCTGTGTATTCTTAGTGAGTACAAATACATTTGTATAGCTCAACAATTATTTAACAATATTCTATTGCGCTTGTGAAGACAGTGACCTTGTTGCCTTTGATTCCTAACTTTGATATGGCATATACCTTTAAAAGGTTTGGTACTGGAATTTCGGAGAATTATGGCTTGTAGGCCTACTGCGTGCCAAATATGAGTATGTTACGTGTGACATGCATTTTTAACTTTAATAATGCATGATATGCATAAACATACACTAGCGGAAGTTAAATTGAAATTTCGCAAAAATGCAGCCAGACTCGTGTCCGATAAGTTCTGGTCCGGAATGCATGACCCATATTTTTATTTATATTTTAATGTCCGTTGGAATAATATATTCTGAACAAATTGTGGGCATACATTATATTTATAGTCAACAGTAACTGGATTATTATAAATATGTACATCTGAGATCAGAGGGTTTCCAAGAAAGTACATGTAGTTAAAAACTTTTGTTTTAAGATAAACATTTTTTAGAAATTATCGTCTTAGCAATTGAAATATGTTATTGATTTTTTTTATAGAGAACAGCAAAAACATTTGTAAGTCACCTTAAAAAGTTCAACGTTTTTACTGACAAAACAAGGACACCAAAACAATGGAAATTATGACTGCGACGATTTCGATGATGCGCTTGTAAATTGTATTTTTGTCAAGTGAAGTGGCCTTTCCTGATATGCGCATTATACCTTTTAAAACCTTAATTTTACTTTTCTCTTTTATGAATCCAAACATTGGAGGCACAAGGCACTGGAGCACAAACAGCGGAGCTGTCAGGGCGGGTAATCAAACTGCACCTTACCATGCATTTTGTAAACAAAAGTCCGCCATCTTGGATGAAAATTGGTAAGTTTTTTACTTTCACTAATTTAATAAATAACTCGTAAAATTGAGATATACCTAAGAACCTGCTACACATTTTTCCGAATCTTTTGGTACCTAGATGGAATATAAACTCCAAGTGGAAAACAAGTTACCTCGGTCACGGAAACTGAATCGGCGAGAAATGAGCAAGAATATTTAGGGTAAAGTGCAGGTAAATTTGTCATTTTGTATGTTTTTCGCCAAGAAAGGTAGTTTTGTCTGTAATCACACGAAAAATTGAATTCCATTTTAAATTTCATGTCCCATGACAACTTTTTTAGTCAAAGAAACCACTATTTCGCAGCAAAATGAGCAAATATCCTTTATGGTAAAGTGCAGTTCTGAAAATTAAATGATAAAGTGCAGTTGACTTTTTTCCTCAACTAAACATAAAACATCGCCGTCGTATTTCCCTGACTTATATGACCATATAAACACATTTCGACACGTAATCGATTATAGAAATAAAATGTAAGATTAAGGGGACTCCTCAATATCAAATTCCGGCTGAAAACATGTAATGTTTTGATCCGCTTCTCTGAACTTTCGCTTGTTCAACGGCGAATGAAAAACTCCGGACTTGCGTATTTTTTATTGAATTCTTATAGCTGGTACAAAAACATCGTTTTTGTCAAAATAAAAAAGTAATATTGGCAGTGAAACAGCTTTTGCCTCCATATATTTTATTGTATTCCGCCATATTGTTTTGAATTGCCGGGAAATGCATAAAGTCAATCGCTTTATTTGCTCACTGGTATTTTCAGGGTTTACTGAAATCTTTACAGAGAATGATTGTGTGAACGTTTTATGTTAAAAGTAATAAAATTATTCTGAATTGTAAAAAAATAACGAATCTGCAGTCCATCTCAGCTATTTAGAAGAGACGTCACTTAGATGAAAACACGACGTCAAACGTGTACTTTTGAGGCTCAGTGGAAAGAGTGCCGTTTGAAAATAAATGAGCCCCATTTATTAAATTCCAATATTTTCTATATATCTATTGCTCGAAGGTTTTGCAATATAATCAAACAATTATTAGGTTTCTTGAATAGATATACATGTGAGGATACATTGACGGTCTGAGTGTCGTGTTATCCCACTTCTGCGGTTCAAGTAAAATACATTTAGATCGGCAATATATCCTCACACCTCTTTCAAAAACCAACTGACCTAACAATATTAACTATTAAACACAATTTCTTATTTGCTTCATGTTTTGCATGATGTATGTGTTGCCCACCTGAACTTACACAATGTATACGGTTTTAACAAATCAATCATTATGTATGTACATTTTATTATAATACTTAACATTTGTGTATGCGTACTAGAAGTAAAATGTACACAAGCAGTTGCGGAACAATTTCAACATCTTTTTATGTTTTAATGCTTACAGCCTAATATTATATATAAAGGTCTATAAATAGGCGAACTATGAGATTTAAGGACGTGAACAAAGCAATGTCTGTTTTATATTGCAATGGTCAAAAACTCTTTGGAACTTTGTAGCGAGGAACGAATATACAATTTAAAAATATATGCTTTTTACGTTTAATCAGGAAGAACTAGACATTCCTAGGTGAATACAGTATGATCGCCGGCGAAGCGTCCTACAGGACTCGATTCCATTGATATCTAATTAAGAATCTGACAGCCCATTGCCACTATGTTCGATTTTGCATTACGCGTTTCACTTTTGTGTGTTTAATACTTTAAAATGGACATTATTAACGTATGTCTTCTCAGTTCGGTTTTATCCCTAAAACCTTTACCGCAACACTTGTACGGAAACGCCTTCTGATGGATGGCCTTGCAATGGACACGCATTGCGGCACGTGTATTGAATGGCGCTCCACAATGTTCACATATGTTATTCATGATCTGAAACACATGGAACCTAGATACTGTCAATTATGCGTTTTTAACTAGATTAAAGAGCGATTTCCAGGTAATTTCAGCATACGAAACTATCTGTGTTGGTCTCCTAAATATCTATAATGGTTAAGTTTAATTAAGAATTTTTTCAATATTTTACAATCAGGCACCGATCGTTAAAGCAAAAGCTGTTTCACTGCTAATATTACTTTTTTATTTTGACTTAAACGATTTTTTTTGTACCAGGTTAATTAATTCAATAAAAAATACGCAAGCCCGGAGTTTTTCGTTCGCAGGTGACAACTGAACAAGCGAAAGTTCAGAGGATCGGATCGAAACATTACATGTTTTAAGCCGGAATTTGATATTGAGGAGTCTCCTTAATGTTACATTTTATTTCTTTAATTGATTACGTGTCGGACATGTGTTTATATGGTCATATAAGTCAGGGAAATACGACAGCGATGTTTTATGTTTAGTTGAGGAAAAAAGTCAACTGCACTTTATCATTTAATTTTCAGAACTGCACTTTACCATAAAGGATATTTGCTCATTTTGCTGCGAAATAGTGTTTTCTTTGACTAAAAAAGTTGTCATGGGACATGAAATTTAAAATGGAATTCAATTTTTCGTGTGATTACAGACAAAACTACCTTTCTTGACGAAAAACATACAAAATGACAAATTTACCTGCACTTTACCCTAAAAATTCTTGCTCATTTCTCGCCGATTCAGTTTCCATGACCGAGGTAACTTGTTTTCCACTTGGAGTTTATATTCCATCTAGGTACCAAAAGATTTGGAAAAATGTGTAGCAGGTTCTTAGGTATATCTCAATTTTACGAGTTATTTATTAAATCAGTAAAAGTAAAAAACTTACCAATTTTCATCCAAGATGGCGGACTTTTGTTTACAAAATGCATGGTAAGGTGCAGTTTGATTACCCGCCCTGGCTGTTCAGTGTACAAAAAGACCGAGTCACATCACAGAATTGATTTTTTTGTTCAAATAACATGCAGTCAGTTACAGCGGCCAAAGATTCAATCATTGTTTAGCTGTTGTTTTTTTTGTTGTTGTTGTTTCGTTCTAACGATTTCTTGTCATTTTTAAAATCTTTGATTGTCAATATTGTCAAAGGGATATAACTGCGATGGAATTTGACCAACTCCAAGCAGCAGTTACTTCCCCTTATTGTTATATAACTCGTGTAAATATTTGAATGAGCCATTATTTGAATTTCTTCTCTATCTTGAGATGCAAACGTGTAATTATGTAAAAGATATTCATAAACATAGAATTTCTAATAGATTTTCATCAAGGTCATTCCCACAGTTTAACGTTTTGTAAGATAATGTAGGCAATCGGCGGCTCCTTGTTGTCCCATGTCTTTTATATTTTGTATACTAGTAAATGATCAGTGTCAAAGCACGGTCGGATTTAACGTAAATTTAGAAAACTGTGTCAGAATTTGCTTAATTTTATCATTTATTCGTTAAAACCCTCGTCTGTGTGTGGATTTGGTGGATGTGGGATGTAGTGAACCAGAGTTTCGTGTTGACTGTTGCACCCTGTCTATTAATATATGTTTGAAGGTTGTTTTTTTTAAGTAAATGCATTGAACGATTTTATCTTTTTTTATACTTATTACATCTATTTTATAAACTACGAACTATTTTGTATATACCTTTGACGTGCGGACGTGCAAAAAATCGGCGATTCACCAATGTAAACAATATTCATCCGCTCGCACCTTGTCATGGCTGAAAGACGGACATGAATATTTTCGTCTAAAATAATAAAACGTGAATGGGAAAGAGTTTTGTTCCGTTTATATGGGATTTAAGTGAAATTACTGATTTCGTTAAAGTTTTTATTCATTTTGAAAGTGTAATGGAAATTTTAAAGCTCGTGATTGTAGACAATATTGCAGTTTGAAGTCTTATTTCTGACCAGGTGTCCTAACTTGCAATTTTTAGTGATTTGTTGGTGAAAATGGCATCAAAATGCAGGAAGTTTGTTCCTAACATATTCAATAAAACCAAATGCCAGACATGTTTCGGCTCCAAAGAGCAGCATTCTGCAGAGGCGCTTGAAAATAACAAGGTAAATTCATGTTTGTTTAAACCCCACCCACTTTTTAATTGAATATTGCATAAAGTTTATAAGGCAGTTCGGAATCTCAGTCTATTCCAAATCTAAGTTAAGAAAAAATCTGAACGAAACATACATTTTCTGTAACCAATATATATAGCAAGATGGAAAAATACATATTTATTCTTCATCTTGGCAGCATTACATAAGCAGATTGACTCAGAAGCACACAACAAACTGCATTTAATTTATCAAATTATGTGTAATTGATTAAGGAAATGAGCATATCTGGGCCTAGAATTGTTTAAGATGTTTTCAAAGAGTCTATGGACCTATATCTATGGGTGAACAGTTGATCCAGATCATCCAGCACATCCTTGCCATCTGTTCAGGATCCATACCGTTTGATTTTAGATTCCTCAGGTTATTTCAGACCAAGAAGCAAACAGTGTAGATCCTGACTTCCTGAAAGTTGCCTGACTGTCAGACCTGTCCTGTAAAATTTGGGCCAGTCTAAAATGATTTTTTATGTTATCGAACAGAGTGTCAGACAACAACTTTAACTGCTAATTCCTTTAAAACAATGATATGTTAATAAAGTTACCAGTTTCACTGGATGTTTTGGTTAGAAGTTGTTCTTATAGAAATGAGTTAGTATATACTAATACAATTCTGTACATATTTGTCATCATGACAGTTCGTATCACCGCTGTGCTCTGTATACATTTCCGAATGCTTCATTTTCAAAAGCTGATCTTGTTTCAGTCAGAAAGAATTAGTTTTGGTCAAAGAGATTTTCACATCTTGTTTGACACTTTCCCAACTTTTGGGGAAGTTTGCAGATCACAACATGGATGTTCCAGCTGATCTGGATCTACACTGGTTGCACAAGTAATAACTGGAGTGTATTTAGAGTATTGGGTTAACCCTTTCCTCCATATATACGCATTTTTAGGCACGTGTGGCCAGTGTAGATCCAGATCAGCCGGCACATCCGTGCCGTCTGATCAGGATCTGCACTGATCACATTTGGTCAGAAATAACCTAAGGAATCATAAAGCAAACAGTGTAGATCTTGATCAGATGGCACTGATGTTCCGGCTGATCTGGATCTACACTGTTGGCCCATGCAATAAAAATGTGTCTATGGAGGAAAGGGTTAAGACCAAAACTCTTTGTTGAGGACTGGCAAAAGAAACACACTGAAGAGGAGATAATGTCAGTATTCCAGCAATGATTGACCACAATCAGGCATTAATTATTTACTAACACACAGTGTTTATGGAATTATCATTAGCTGTAATCCCAAGACTCTCTTTTTTACCCATCTGCTGTCTGGGTACCAGGTATGCATCTTCTTGTTAGGTGTGAACCACAAAGGCTTTCACCATCTTGTCCAGGGATCTTGATATATGGTATAATTATGGACCCCAGTGGGGCAACCATGCTGTCTATAATGATTTTATCTTGATTATTGTTTTCTCCTGATCAGTTGTCTATCATCAGATTCATCTTCTGTTTCATACAGGTAGCTTAATTAGTTACAAATAATTACTGTGTACTGGTCAACTATATTAGAACTATGAAATAATGTTCCAGACCAGCTGTTTGATTTTGATAAGAGAAAACTTAAGACCACCATCCCAGGGGCTTACTCAGGGCTTTTTTAGCTCGACTATTCGAAGAATAGGGGAGCTATCCTACTCGCCCCGGTGTCGGCGTCTGTTAAACAAAAAACGCACTTTGGTCCATAGCTTGAAAACTACTTATGATATCAACTTGAAACTTGGAATTTCAATATAAATTAACCATCAAATTCTACATCATTACCAACAACACCCATAGCTATGCTACAAATATTTTTCAAGTTATGCCCCTTTTTCACTTAAATTTTGCGCTAAGGAAAATATGCATTTTGGTCCATAACTTATAAACTAATTGAGATATCAACTTGAAACTTGGAATATATATTCACCATCAAATTCTACATCATTACCAACAAGAACCATAACTCTGCTGTCAATATATTTCAAGTTATGCCCCTTTTTTTCTTATATTTTCTGTTAAGTAAAAAATGCATTTTGCCCATAACTTTAAAACTACTTGAGATATTGCCTTGAAACTTGAAATATATTTTCACCATCAAAATCTACATCATAACCAATAAGACCCAATATTTTTCGAATTATGCCCCTTTTTCACTTAAATTTTGCGTTAAGCAAAATATACACTTGGCCCTTAACTTTAAAACTACTTGAGCTATCACCTTGAAACCTGGAAAATATATTCACCATCAAAATCTAGGTCATTATCAACAACACCCATAACTCTGCAACCAATATTTTTCAAGTTATGCCCCTTTTTCACTTATGCAATTGTCCCATAATTTTGAAACAACAGGAGATATTACTTTGAAACTTGGAATATATGTTTGCCATCAGTTTCTAAATCATTATCAACAAGATCCATAACTCTGTTGGAAATATTTCTGTAAGTTATGCCCCTTTTGCATTTAGTTTTACCTCAACTATTCGATATTTCATTGAAACTTTGAATATTTTTTCACCATCAAAATCTACATCATTACCAACGAGACCCATAACTGTAATACGATTACTCTACAAGTTATGCCCCTTTTTCCACTGATCCTTTTTTCACTTATATTTTCACTTAAGTGCACTTCATCGATAACTTTGCAAATACTTAAGGTATCAACTTCAAACTTCCATTATATTTTCATTTCAGTTCTTAAATTTCTGTAACATTACTGAAGTGATTGATATTGAACTAAAAGTAAATGTCTCTAATAAAAAAATTACTTACAAGTTTTCCAACAAATCCAGAAATATTTCATAGTTTTTCCCCTATTCATTTTAATATTTATGGTACATTAAGGAATTATTTCTGTTATTTGAAATGAATTTCTCCCTTACCATTCACTTGTTAATATCTTTCCTGATTGCACATGAATGTATGGCCATAGTTGTTTATTGTTTTAATCTTCAAATTGCATTTGTTTCAAATGATTTGAATAGTCGAGCGCGCTGTCTTCTCTGACAGCTCTTGTTTTCAATTCTGTTAAGAAAAGGCCAGTCCCTTTAGTTTAAATTATAAAGTAGACTGATCACCAGGTTTAGTTCGATGATGTTTGTTCAAAGAGTAGGAGTCATGGGAATGACTCCTAGGTGGGACATTTAAGTTCTATAGGAGGATTTGACTGAAGATTCATGTGGTTCAAGACTTATGTTGTTTTGTTCTAAACAGGATAAACCCATGTTATATATATTAGTTATCAATTTTAATATTATATTAGTGCCGATTCAGGGCTCAACAATCCCACTTGCCACAGTAGGCTAGTGACAGAAGAATTGGATAGACCTACTTACATGTATAAAATTGGGTATTATGATGACATCAGCAAGTATGTAACAAAATGTCTGTTTTAACGGTTAAACCCATGCCTTTTTTTTCACCTGGGCGAACAATGTTGATTTAGATCAGCCTGAATGTGCCACATGATCTGGATCAACACTGTTTGCTTCTTGGTCAGAAATAACCTAAAGAACCTAGAACAAACAGTGTAGATCCTGATCAGACATTACAGATATGCTGGCTAATTGGGATCTACACTGATTGCCCATTGGTTAAAAGCAGGGTTGGCTTATTGACCGGTCAATTGAGTATTGACCAGGCCGGTGGTCAATAGTGGTCATTACTGGTCAATAGTGGTCATTTCTGGTCAATACTGGTCATTACTGGTCAATTCAATTTTATTCACAACCAAACTGTCCAAAATGTTCTTCGAATCATTTAAAATCCTTTAGGCCCTTACAATAGCCCCTGTGAGGGCCTAAATGGTACTTCATGTATGGTTTATTGTTGGATAAGCCTTAAATGAACACAACTTCTTAATTGGTATGTTCCTATGTTCAAGTGTGGAAAATATTAATTTCCTTTGATTGGGTAAGATCTTTTGAATGTACCAATCAAAATGTGTTGTTTTCATTGGTTAATGCACGAGTTCTCATGTGTATTGTTGGAAAATATATGGTCATTCAGCTTCGGGCACTCAATGCTTACAGACACATTTTCTTAAGTACGTGGAAACTTAATGGTATATATAAACAGCATGACATAATTATAGGCATTTATGATAAGTAACAGACTGAAATCAATAAATGTAGTGTGCTAAAAGTTTCAAGTTATATAATGTTTGTTATGTTTTATGTAATTTATGTAATGGATTCGTTAAAGATCATTCTGTAAGCTTTGCCCAAGTGCTCAGTACAATACATACATTATATGAAACAGTATGACTTGGTTGTTTACATGCAAAGATCTGTTAGGTCAAAGGAAGTGCAATCATCCCTCAGTCTCCTGACCATCAATTGTCAAACATAAGTGTTAACAGGCAGGTGTATAACACCTACTTTATGTTTATTGGATAATCCTTAAATAAACACATAGGCATCTTAATTGACATGTTCCCAAGGTCAATAAACAATAGAAGTGTGACACAACACCCCTCCATCTCCAGACCATCCATTGTCTTACACAAGTGTTAGTTGGCAAGAGTGAAACACCTACTGGTGGTTCGAATTGCCTTTGCTTTAAATAAAAAGAAAAATTAAAGTGACTGAATCATTCTTTGCTGAAAGTTGATAAAACACTAACATTAAAAGAATTCTTACTTTGTCTAAAAGCTCACCAGAATACAGCCAAAAGAGATTTTATGATCTCAGTTACTGAGGGAAATAAGACAATTTCTAAGTGCAAAGCATGTTCAAGTGAAGTTAGTTGTAAAGTAACTTATGTAGAAATTAAATAAAAGTTAAATGGTTTGTTTTCTTCCTTTCTTTTATGAAAATTTTGAAAAAAAAAGTTCAATTGACCAGTATTGTCCACTATTAACCACTTGGGGAGTATTGACCGGGACGGTTTTAACCGGTTAAAACCGCCGGTTTAAACAAGGGGCGGTCAATTGGTGCCGACCCTGGTTAAAAGCCATATTCCATGGAGTGAAGGATTAATTATATGTAAGCTGCTCTTTTTAAGTGTCTTCAGATGTTCAATCAATAGAGCTTCTTAACCATCCTCAAGTAAATGATTTAAGTGGACGATATAGTGAATAAGCTGTAACAGTGTAAGTTTGACCGACATACTGCTACATTATTCTAGTATTTGGAGCGCTGATATTACTAAAGTGTCAAAACTTAGAACATATGTGACATGTGTATTTAAAACAAAAGATTATTTACTTATCAATCTTAAGAAAAATGAACACTCTTTGTTGGCTCAATTAAGAATAAGATGTGGAATCCCCCCATTTAGAATTGAAACTGGATGATATGTAGATGAGGCTGTGGAAAATAGACTGTGTTTATTATGTGATGAACATCTAGTTGAAAATGAAAGTCACTTTTTAATATCCTGTAAATATTATGAAAACCTGAGAAGAGAATGTTTGATAAATATATTACATGTACATAACCATTCTGACAAATCTACAGACAGACAGTTGTGTGTTTTAGTACAAAATCAACCAAGGCAAATTGCAAAATATCTTACAAAAGCCTACTTAAAAAAGGAGAAATTATTTTAGAAACAATTACTGAATGCTTATTCATTTATTTTATTTCCAAATTTCAATAACAAATCTTGAAAATTCTAATTTAACAGTCATGTGAAGAGAAGACAAATTAATGTTTTCAGAAAGTGACTTATAGACCCATTGGGTCGGGTGTCTGTTATATTTTGTATTATTGTATTACATTGTATATGTTGCTTGTACACAGGTCACTATAATAAAAGAATACTTACTTACTAAAATCAAAGCGCTGATAGCGTTGAAAGACTTTCGCGCCGGAGAATTACATTACGCAGCAGAATGTCAACTTTGGCTTACATCTTTTAATATGTGCACACGATAGAAACTGCATGTCAACTTAAATACTTGCTCACGGCCATTATGAAAGAGTAGTTCAACATCTGCTATAAAATCCCCACAATATACCCCAGAATGCTGGATTTGGCATATAGATTTTCAAATTTTCCCGGACCCCCCATGATAAGTTAGGCCTCTTACAAATTAATTTGGGCCTGATAAACGGACTGATTTTCTAGCTTAGTTAAAAATTAACATTGTTAAAAATAACTCGCTGAGTTGAACCCCCCTTGCTGAAATCCTGGATCCGCCCCTGTCTACTATTGTAAATGCAAATGTTATGTAGTGTATAAGCTGACTAAACAATACTAAATCCTGTAGAGTATACTTCTAGTATCAATGAGACATAAGCTATTAATATTAATTAGTAGGCGGTGCTACTTAAACTTTGTAGAGAATGTTCATTCATAGTATCATGTTACATCTCCGATAAGTAATTTCCAGCATTTAACAAGAATTGGCCAACGTTAAGATAAGCACAACCGTTATTTCCTGGTTAGAAATAAAACGAATTCAATTAAGAGAGTAATAAGAGATTGCTAAACTGTTAATTGTCTAAAACAAAACAACATCCTGATAAAACGAGACGTGTTTCTCGCTGACCTGAATACAGTTTAGTCACTGATCACGTGACTGATTTTTTATAATTGGATTTTTAATATCCCTTCATATTTTTTCGAACACCAACATAATATTGTTTTCTTCTTCTCTTTGTCGCACTGTCTGTACAAATGTTCGTCATCGTTCGTAATAAATTTACTTTCTTAATATGCACTACTTTCTGACGCCGCACAACTATGGAACTTGTTAGGCGTAACTAAACTACTCATGCATATTAAGCTGTTTGTTCACTAACGTAGCTGGACATGATTTCACTCAACATTTGTTTGATGGAGTTTTTCGCATGGACGCTACAAAATTACACGGACACGTACTAAAGATCACTATTCTTTCGTGGAATTGTGTTCTTGAATGTGCTTAAAACGTCTGCATTTCATTTCGGCCTGCTCTCGCGGTGACCACAAAACCCCGCTTACTTGAATACGCTCGATGTCGCAGTGATACACCGGAAGTTAAAAACTGCGCGTCGCCGTGTTCTAGATTTCTAGCTCTTAAGACTTTCGCGCATGTGCGCGAAAGTCTAAAAATTGTTCAGTGCTGAGCATCAGACACTGAAATTGAAAACACCACAAAGTTCTTAGAACTTTCCTGTTTTTTATCAATACAATAGTTTTGTTTACCAGCGTGTAGATGTATTTGCTTACCAATTTTCACTGAGTCGCATTATTGTTCTAATTGGTAGAACATGCAAGATATCAATCTCATCTGTCTGTAGGCTAATTACTTATCTCATGTTCTCAGAGGTGTTTGTCTTACTATATACACACTTATCCACGGTGTCTGAAAGTAGCTCTGCCTGGACAGTTTGAGACTAGAGGCTTAGTCTGAGATTAGGGTCTAGAAATCAAAGATGCAAGTCAGTGTTTGAGATTAGGGGTTCAATTGAAGATTTGGGTTCAATAGTTTGAGATTTAGGACAAGAGTCTTTGTGAGATAATGCTTCAAGTTGAGATAGAATTATACTCCCAAGTGGAAGGCCAACAATAAATAGACCAGCTTTTTGGTGTTGCATAAGTCTTCTAGGTACATCATTTTAAGAAATTTTCTGAGGGGAAGGCACCCATAGCTATTAAAAAAGAAGGCCCTTGCTATTAAAAAAAGGAAGGCCCTTGCTATTAAAAAAAAGCCCTGGTATGACTGTTTCTTAAAATTATAAATGTGGCCCTGAATTGTGAAATTACAAGATATCTCCAGTTCTTTAAAGAATCTTTGGCTTAACTTGTTAGAGCACTTTTTCCCTTCTTATGCAGAGGCCTTTTGTATTTGCCATTCCCTCTAAAATTTCAGTTTGTTTTATTCCCCTCTTTAATTAATAGACAGTGATTTTTTTCATAAATAACAGGTTAAAAACATGACCCCAGCTCTGTCTGTGAATAACGGTTTATTGAGAGGCATCATTGTTTGACTTAACAGTTTCCTCCATATATATGCATTTTTACACATGTGCAACCAGTGTAGATCCAGATCAGCCGACACATTCGTGCCCTCTGATAAGGTTCTGCACTGGTTGCATTTTGGTCAGAAATAACCTAATGAATAAAAAAGCGAACTGTTTAGATCCTGATCAGATGGCACAGATGTGCTGGCTGTTCTGGATCTACACTGTTTGCCCATGCAATAAAGGTGTATCTAGGGAGGAAAGGGTTAAGTTATAAAGTTACACTGTTTGGGTGGCAACTAGGCTTTAGAGTGAGATTGTTGCCTCTGTGGAGAGGCTGATGGTTAGGGTGGTGTGGGGGGGTTGAGATATTAAAAAAACAAAGAGTAAGGGGGTCAACCTAGAATCTGCAACTAGAAACAAATAAAAGTTAACAACTGTGTACCAGAACAAGTTGTACGAAGTAACATGGAAGTACATATATTCTTTCCAAAAATGACTTGGACCAAAGTGCACTTGGTGAACTGTTTGTTATACATGTACATAATTGAAACCTCACACACACAATATGAAACAGAGAAGAAGATAAATTCATAATTAAAGACATGCATTAATGTGATCATTAACCTACTTCTGTTTCAAGCTTTGTAGGCTTCTGATGCTCTCTTTATGGTTTTCAGACAAACAACCACTCACAATTTTGTTTGTTGCTTCTACATTGTACATGAATATTATTGTGTAAAATATCAATTTTTAAAAACTTTGATCTGAAATTTTAATGTGGTTGAATCGTTTAATCCATGACTTATGGCATTTGGTTTGATGATAGATCAGTGTAGATCCATCTGTGCTGTCTGATCAGGTTCTACACTGTTGGCTTTTAGATTCATTAGATTATTTGAAACAGAGTAAATCCAGATCAGACAGCACAGAAGTGCAATTTGATCTGGATTTACACTGGTCATACATCAAAAGCTGTATCCATCCCAGGGCACGACAAATCCATTGCCCGTTTCCCGCGGGCTACCGATTTCGACCCTGCGGACTACCAAAACAATTCAGTGAGTGCCCGCCGGGCCACCTTAAAATTCTCATATTGGTTGCCCGGCAAATCATCAATTCCAATAAACAGGAAACGTTATGACACTCGACTGTAAAACAACACGCGCGGGTAATTATCGATTTCGTCACCTTTGACTTCTCGCTGTCAGTCGCGCACGCTCTGTTGTATGCTATCTAACCGAGCGCGAGGATACGGCGAGATAATGCGGTACTTTAATGTGTTTTGATCAGATCATCACTCTGTCAATTAAACAATCTGTTGATTGCAAACTTTCACAGTTTCGGCTACCTTATTTACGACAGATCAAAGGTGTAATTGGTAAGTATATCAGTCGATTGAGGATGATTGGGTTAATTATTACGTTGGTGAGAAAAGCAATGGTCGGAGAGAAAATAAAAACTTTAAACAGGTGAAATTTCGCTAAATGTTTCATAATAGAAAATTCTATATTAATATCATAAAGAAAACGTGTTATAAATGTTTTTTTTAGTTGTATTAGTATTTTGTTAATGAAAAATGGATCGTTGTGTCATTAGAAGGCAAGTTATATGTTTAATTTTCTTGCCAAATGCTGGTCTTGGGGATTTTACATAAAATAAGATATGATATAAATTAATTTTAAAGAAGTATTTCTCCAAAGGCCAGATAAGTTTCTGTTTCTAATTTAAATCATATTCATTTAAATTAGATCATATTCAAGCATGGTGATTTATAAAAGTTAACAGAATAGGCTAGATAAATTAAAAGTCTGATGTTTGTTGTTAAAGGAGTTTCATGGGCAGATAGTGATGAAACTCTTAAATTCAAATATTATGCATTTCTTTTCTTTTTTATCCAAAGGCAGGAATGAATTTAAATATTTGATATGATCATGCTAGAAACTTAATTGGTTGCTGATTAATAAAGGGTTAATAAAAGAGTAGAGATATAATGAAATTATTTCTATTTAGGAGAGTGAGCCTTCGACTCAAAACCCATCATCAAATCACAGACAGCAGTCAACTCCCAAATCAGTGAAGAGAAAACTAGATGATAAAACGCCCAAACGACCCAAATTCTCTAGCAAAGAATATGACAAGAATCAACGGGTTCGAACATTTCAAGTCAGCTGGCTTACTTCATATCCCTGGGTGAAACATGATCCCGGAAGTGGCGCAGAGGATGACCTGGGATTTATGTATTGTAAAAAAGTAAATAAATAAAAGTAAATAATCTGAGAGGTGTTTTTATATTGACTAGTAATCCAAACCATCCCATCATTGTTGTAAAGTGTATATATCTAAGGTAATAAATACGCAACCGAAAAGTCCGGGCTACTAAGCAAAAATCCTGGTAGCCCAGTGGGCTACCAAGTAATTTCAGGATTTGTCGTGTCCTGCATCCATAGTGTATATTTAAGGGTTTACAAAGGTAAAGGTGTATTATAAGTTTATAGTCTGGTATCTTATATGGAACATATTCACCCAACTTCCACATTTACCCCCTAATCACTAGATATAAGTCATCCATTAACCGTCCTCAAGGAAAGCAGCCACAGTACATTGGCTTATATTTCTCACAGGTGGAGGGAAGCAATGAAGGCTTCATTTCTTGCTTAAGAAAATTAGCGACCAAACTGGGGCTCGAACCTGGGACCTCTCAATCCCGAGAGCGCTCCACCACTGGACTGCCGCTGCCTAAACTAACTAGTAATAGTATCGGGCTTCTTCACTCAGGGGCACTAATGCTGCTCGGCCAGTTTACAAGAAAATGGCTTTCATGATTTTTTTTTTATTTACAGTTTCTGCCTTGTTGGAAAGAACTGAATTTTCTTTGTTTTAATTTAAAAATGTATTTTGTTGTTAAAATTGGTTCAACTTGTGATGGCATTACTTTTGAGTTTTGAGGACTGGTGTCAATATAAGGCATGCCACGGGAAAAGGTACCTTCGATCATTTTTTGTGTCATTTTTGTTGTTACTATATTTAGAAAGAACTTTCAAATTTCTATTATTTTCTCATAACAAAACAGTGATTTTGTTACACATTTTGACAATAAAATGGTATTTTTACCGCGAATTGCAAAATAATTAATGAAATAATGTCGTCTGCTCAACTTTATGACGTCGTTTCAAGGATTGACGTCAACTGCCCGAAGGTACCTTTTCCCGTGGCGTGCCTCATATACGATGCCATAGTGAAGGTGGTGCAGGTGGACCTTGAGAAGAAAACAGAAGATGGTCAATACAGTGTAGTAATCTCTTTCTCTAACATATTTATATGAAAATCTATCAACAGTTTTATGTGTGTAAACAGGGGTTCCACTTGGCTCTGAAAGCCAAGGGTCAATGACCCTTGGGTCAAAATTTTCAAGGGTCATTGTCAAATTTTCAGGGGTCATCATCACATTTTCAGGGGTCATGTATGCGTTAAACAATGCTGTGCGAAACCGACTGCTGCAAGGCTTTCCCTATTCATGTTTGCTTAAATCTCATACTCAAAAACAATACTGTTAAAATCAATTTTTAAATTACACAATCTTAATTCATAGAATGTTTACCAGCCTTCACATATATTGCTGAACAATATGACAAATAACTAAATGAACAATGGACAATTATAAATAACATCACACATTACTGACTGACAACTGACAAGAATCACATCACTCTGGTACAACAAGCAAAAAAATGTTTGGAGTATGCTTGAGCATGCCTGTCAAGAGCATTGTGTTGAAAGTGTGTGTTGGCGCTAGTTGCACACGCGTTTTTCTTTTTACCAATTCTACACAAAGTACAGAACATTGCCATGATTCCATCACTGATTAGTTCATGTGCGAGCCAGTCAAATTCTGTTAGCCAATTTGAGTTAAATTTTCTCACAACTTTTCTATAAGCACTCGAGAAAAATTCAGTCGAATCATCTGTTTTATAAATTCCTTTTTACTGGAGTACCGGGCAAACTCTCGAAATCGAATTTTGCGTCAACATTCAAATCCTCAACGGGTTGTTTTCGACCGCCAGACATGAATTGAAATTAGCGGTTCTGAACCATTTTTCGTGATGCATTATTCGAGATTACCGAGGAATATTAAAATACTTCGAAATTCAGTTGCAACGTGACACAGCTTCTATAAATTTGTACAATTACGATCTCAAAGACAAAAGATCCATTTACCGTTCACGCCGTTATCTGAAAACGTTTGATGATTTTACTCGCCGTTAATCCTTTCATTACTCAACAAATTTGATTAACCAATTAACATTTCATGTTTCTATAATAGTGTCCCATCATCAGTGATCATAATATACAGGCGCGCATGAATTATCGATAGTTTGTTACACATCAATTAACTTTCTAACCACAGGTGTGATGTAACGTTTCAGTAAGCGAGACTGATTATTAGAAAATCGGCGTTAACGATTGGCCAGTTGTGATTTTGTTAGGCGGGCTTTCGATGTTATATTTTATTTGATTGACGCACAGGTCGAATTCACCCCGGGTCATGATGACGCATGCTCCAGATTTACGACGAGTCAATTTGGCGTATTTTATAAATCTCCCGGGTCAAACCCGAGCTTCCGGGTCAAATGGAACCCCTGTGTAAACCTTGAATTATAATATACATGCATACTTTTGAGTATTGAAATAACATAACACCTAATAATAATAATAATAATAATAATAATAATAATAATAATAATAATAATAATAAGTTTATCACTCTGTATTTGCAGGCTTCCAGAAAGGTGTCCAAGTGTGGTTACCTGTTTGTTGCACCTGGATATGACTTCTCTAACCCACTTGACAAAACCAAGGTATGCATGAATGTTTTAGTTGTTTAGGATGCTTTACAATGAGCATGTAGGGCATTTTTTGGTCCTCATTAAGTGACATTTCCAATATGTGATGAATTCCTCCTGCCAATGGAGAATTTTGTCTTGTTATTGTTTGTATTCAAATGGGACAATGATTTTGGGTAACTTTGCACCAGGTCAGCCAGGCTATGAGATTACAGGAAACCAGTCTCAGATCTCATGCTGCCCATTGATCAGTTCTAAGACTGTGCTCTCAGATTGTTGAGATCTGAGACTGATCTCAATACTTGGAATGTGTTCTGATAACCTAGGACAATACTGTGCCAGAAAATCAGACTTTGAGTACCAGGTTTATGATATGCACAGTTTATATGTAAGCATCCCAGTGCTGTCAGACTCTCATCCCCCCCCCACCTCTTGAAGTTAATAGATTTGAAATTGAGCCCAGTATCCAGTCTTACCAATTACTAGCATGCCATTTCAGAACTCGTTTTTAATCTTGATTTTATCTTATGTTTGCTTGCCCCAAGAGTTAATTCAGTGACAGATAGTTTACAATTATTGTTACAAATCTGCCTTTTTGGGGGTATTTCTAACGTTAAATTTTTTAAAAACATTTTAAACATTCTGAAGAAAATTCATAGCTTATTCAACATAAATATCAAAGAGAAAATAGTCATTCTGCATGTGTGCTTACAGAGAGTTATTGCTTGTTGTATGCAATAAAATGCTATTAGTATTAAATGCTGTACGTTTTATGATGTACTTGAAAGAATCTGTATTTAAGTATTGCCACACTTTGTGGTATACCAACATTAATAAACTGAACATCTGGCAGTCAATAAATAGGAATAGATATTTTTTCTTGTGATCAAAGTTGATGGTTTTCTTTATTTTGAACATCCTTGTGGTTTAAAGAGGTCAATATGTACCACAAATATGTATACCAAATATTTTGCAGTTTCCTTTAGGGTACATAAATGTTAGTAATCTATTGTTATTGCTGGATATTTGTGACCTGAATGGGCGGGCTGTTGATATGATCTGCTTCATTAGCTTGACTAACAGTATTTGAACTTGTTTGAAGAATAAATTAGAGCTACACACCTTGGTAGATGCTTCAATGTCATTTTCAAGAGCTTTGAAGTACTTAAGAAATCAACTCCAAACTTTGAATAAATCTGCATCAGTTCCATTACCACAAATATTTATAATATAACTAGTATGATCTTTTTTAAAACATTTTGATTAAATACTACAGAAGTTTTTCCTCAGATGACCTTTATCTCAACATTTCTCCGGCTTGTTATTATTGCCCCCTATCATGACTTACATTATTTCCAACAAGTTTTCTGAATATACTTTGCACAATTTAACACCCTTTAATAAAGGGTGCAGAATTGTGCAATATTTGATTCCCCGGGAATCACAACAAATCTAAGCCTTTACATATAGATTTCTTGTCATTCCTAATGCTTTACTAAGAGTTACATAATTGAGACAACTTTTTTGGGGTACAAACATAAATGCATTTACAATACAATTTGTTATTACAGAGGTGGCAGAGAAGGTTCTTTGTGTTATATGATGATGGAGAGCTGGCATACTCAGTGGATGAAAATGTGAGTATACAAGCATTTTGAATTTGGACTTACCTCAACATGGCATTTGTCTCATGAAAGTTATGAGTATTGAAATACTAAAGCTTAGAGAATTTCTAACTAGAAGTACCCTTCCCATTTTTAGCTCGACTATTCGAAGAATAGGGGAGCTATCCTACTCGCCCCGGTGTCGGCGTCGGCGTCCGTTAAACAAAAAATGCACTTTGGTCCATTACTTGAAAACTACTTATGATATCAACTTGAAACTTGGAATATATATTCACCATCAAATTCTACATCATTACCAACAACACCCATAACTCTGCTACAAATATTTTTCAAGTTATGCCCCTTTTTCACTTAAATTTTGCGTTAAGGAAAATATGCACTTTGGTCCATAAATTATAAACTACTTGAGATATCAACCTGAAACTTGGAATATTATATTCCCCATCAAATTCTACATCATTACCAACAAGACCCATAACTCTGCTGTCAATATATTTCAAGTTATGCCCCTTTTTTCTTATATTTTGTGTTAAGCAAAATATGCATTTTGCCCCTAACTTTAAAACTACTTGAGATATTGCCTTGAAACTTTAAATATATTTTCACCATCAAAATCTACATCATAACCAACAAGACCCATAACCCTCCTTCCAATATTTTTCAAATTATGCCCCTTTTTCACTTACATTTTGTGTTAAGCAAAATATACAGTTGGCCCTTAACTTCGTTATGAATGGAGGGATTTCAAAATAACTTGGCACAAATGTTCACCATGACAAGGTGGTGTGTCGCGTACAATACCCATGCCTGTAGGTCCAAGGTCAAGGTCACTGTTACTAAAAATAGAATTTTCTTGCAAAATCGTGTCCGCTCTGTAACTTTGTTATTTCTTATTGGATTTTTAAATAACTTGATATAATTGTTCACCATATCAAGACGGTGTGTCACGTACATGCCCAAGCCTGTAGGTCAATGGTCAAGGTCACTGTTACTAAAAACAGAATTTTCTTGTCTAGGCTGTTACTTTGTTATGAATGGAGGGATTTCAAAATATCTTGGCACAAATGTTCAACATGACAAGGCGGTGTGTCCGCACAATACCAATGCCTGTAGATCCAAGGTCAAGGTCACTGTTACTAAAAATAGAATTCTCTTGTCCAGGCTGTAACTTTGTTATGAATGGAGGGATTTCAAAATAACTTGACACAAATGTTCACCATGACAGGGCGGTGTGTCACGTACCATACCCATGCCTGTAGGTCAAAGGTCAAGGTCACTGTTACTAAAAATAGAATTCTCTTGTCCGGGCTGTTACTTTGTTATGAATGGAGGGATTTCAAAATAACTTTGCACAAATGTTCACTATGACAAGGCAGTGTGTCCGCACAATACCAAAGCCTGAAGGTCCAAGGTCAAGGTCACTGTTACTAAAAATAGAATTTTCTTGTCTGGGCTGTAACTTCATTATAAATGGAGGGATTTCAAAAAAAACTTGACACAAATGTTCACCATGACAGGGCGGTGTATCGCGTATTATTCCCATCATTGCACTTGAGTGTCTGAAAATGATGCATAGTGGGGCGTCCGTGTCCCATGGACACATTTCTAGTTTCACTTATATTTTCACTTAAGTGCACTTCATCGATAACTTTGCAATTACTTCAGGTATCAACTTCAAACTTCCATTATATTTTTATTTCAGTTCTTTTTCTGTAACATCACTGAAGTGATTGATATTTGACTAAAAGTAAATGTCTCTAATAAAAAATTACTAACAAGTTTTCTAACAAATTCAGAAATATTAAATTTTCATAGTTATTCCCCTATTCAGTTTAATATTTATGGTACATTTACGAATTATTTCTGTTATTTGAAATGAATTTCTCCCTTACCATTCACTTGTTAATATTTTTCCGGATTGCACATGAATGTATGGCCATAGTTGTTATTGTTTTAATCTTCAAATTGCATTTGTTTCAAATGATTCGAATAGTCGAGCATGCTGTCTCCTCTGACAGCTCTTGTTGTTGTCAACCTTTTGAAGAAAAGGCTATACATTTGCCACTTTGTCTATCGTTTCATTATGTCTTTACTTTGTCTTAACAACTTAATGTTGGCTCTAACTTTGAGTTTTCAAAATATTTCTTTGTGACACTTTCAAATAATTTTGCTAATATTGCTAATGACAAGAGGGTCATGATGCTGCCAAAACCTTTAGTTCAGTAACATATTTGACAGTGTTATGCCCCTTTTTCGTACTTTAGTCTTGGATTTTGAAAAAAAATTAACTATAACTTTGCTTTTTCTTAATATTTTTTTATCAAACTTTCAAAATATATTTCTGATGACAACAGGGTTGTGATTATTTCAAATCATTAGATCAAGGTCACACCTAAAGGAATGATGCCCTTTTTGTACTTGAACTTTTTATTCTCAGAAAGTACCTTGTGGACGACATAAGTGTTCAACTGAACACCCATCTAGCCTTTGTTATAAATAGGTAAAAATGTAAATACTTTGCATAGTTTATATATATGTAATAATTATGTTTGCATTCCCTAAAAAAACATGATGTGCCAAGGAAAGCTAAAATACAATGTACTGACAATTCTGGTGGTATTGGTATGTTGTTTGCAGACCAGTTCTACTCTAAAAGGTGGACAGTTGAAATACAGTCGAAAATGTTTAAAATCTGACAGACTTCATTGAGAGGATTGTCTTCTTTTAAACATCGAATATTTAATCTGTTATTTGTTTATAATCAACATAATTTCCGATAATTTGCTCTTATACAACTTGGATTATCTTGTAATTTTGTATTACTTATATGGTAGCAGTATCTAACTTTTAACTTGAAGTTATGCATTTTAATGTCACATTGAAAAATGCAATTGTGTAAGCTTGGCAGGTGATAAAATAGTTAATTTGGTTGCACACCTAACTTGGGATAAACTACATAACAGTTTCAGTAGGCAGAAATATTTTAACTTTATTGTACATATCACATAAGTTTCATAACTTAACCCTCTACTCCCTTTTTTTGCCTTTTTACGCATGAGACCAGTATAGATCAAGATAAGCTGGCACATTCATGCCGTCTTATCAGGATCTGCACTGTTTGCTTTTTGATCAGAAATAACCTATAAAAATAAAAAAGTGAACAGTGCAGTTTCCGATCAGATGGCAAGAGTGTGCAGGCTGATCTGGATCTACACTGTTGCCCATGCCATAAAGGCATGTATATGGAGGAAAGTGTTAAATAACTGATAAATTGTTTTTTAATTATTTAAAGCTGTACTCCCAAGTGATTCACCATCTCTGAATTTTAACACACATGAAAAATATCCTTTTGAAAATTAGATGGGCTTTGTTGACAAAAAATATTGTCTTTGTTTAAAAATACACCAAAACAATAAATAATAAGTAATTCCTGCACACGTCTGTCATTAACTCAAACACACAAATTTAATTAAAGTCTTATTGAATACAGGGTTTGTGAAGTTGACATCTTTAATTTGTGTGGTGAACTGTAAATCTAACCCGATGCAATGACTTGTAACTAATGTGAGCACCAGGATAAAAAAATGTCCCAAGATCCAATTCAGTGCATAATCATGAGGTCTGTCACCCATGCAAAATTGCATCAGTGAAAAGATCTTAAAATAACTGTAATTACCAACTGCTTTCATCCAACAAAACTATCAAGTGATTGCCTGTATGGTAGGTCCCGGACACAGGATTGCAAGACAAGTTTCATTATGTCTTTACTATTGTCAAATTACCCTGTATAGTGACAGTGATTGTATTTCATTTCTGTATTATTGCTGATTTTTATCAATGAAATATGGGCTAGATTTAGTGCCAATGAATTTTGATATTTTATGTCAATACATTAAATTGTCATAATTAGGTTGAATATGTAATATGATAAAGTAGTTTTCAATGAAAATGACATACAGACAAATTAGGAACTGACAATCAAATTTTATATTTCTACAATTCATTCAAAATGTTATTTAGCCATCATGAAACTTGTTTATTTATAAAGATGTGATTCTATTTTTCTTGAGATGATTTTAGAAACGCTAATTAGTATTTCAAATTTTGTACTTAGAAAGACAAACAGACTGCATAACAGGAAAAGGTGACTGAGAAATTGACATGACTATAATAATTATTCTTTAAAATGATGTCATAAAGTTAAGAAGGCAATATTGCTGATCATGCATTTCACTGTAAAAATTACATTATAATATTCAAATAGGGTAACACGATCTCATATTCGTTATGAAGTTATAGACAATTAGAGTTTTTTTTTTCCAAATTTAGAAACAACTAAAATGTCAAAAAATTTGAATGAAGACACATTTTCCAATATGTGGTCCAAATCTAATAAATCAGCTTTTAGTGAACAAAAAAAGAATCAAAATGTTTTTTTAACCGTTTCCTCCATTAACACACCTTTATGGCATGGGCAATGTGTAAATGAAGATGAGTCTGCACATTTGTTCTATCTGATCAGGATCTGGGCCCAAGATCATAAAACTAAATCTGGAGATCAGGCTCAAATCTCAAGCATGTGATTGGCTGAAATGGCAACCAGTCGCCATTTTTGCCAATCAGATCCTTGAGATTTGAGACTGATCTCAAAACTTAGTTTTATGATCTTGGCCCCTGCACTGTTCGCTATTTGATTTATTAGGACCATTAGGTGACAAGTGCATATTCAGATCAGATGGTAAGTAAGTAAGTAAGTAAGTAAGTAAAGTCTTTATTTATCAAGGCTACACATTTGGTTTCCCAATCTTCCATGTGGGCCTCTAAAAACAATTTACAAGTTAACAGCATTGATTAACATAAAATGGTTCATGACATTTTGAAACATATATAAAAAATTAACAATACATAGGCATGCACCCACATGCACACACACACACGCACACACACACACAATACAATTACATTACATTTACTATTTTACATGTATTGAAACTATTAACAAGGTTAAGACAATGATGTGAAATGCCAATTTACATACAATGCTTGAAATTCACTTATTGATTTTGATAGGCGAATTTTTAGTGGGATATTATTCCACAGTTTAGCACCTGAGTAGTCCAGGGTTTTTCTAAAGACTTCTTTTTTAGGACGGGGTACAACTAGATCTGAATTATTTGCTGACCTAAGGTTATGCTCATGTCTTTGGTGTACAAACTGGAATTTGTTTTTCATGTACTTTGGAAATGATGCATCATTTATGGATTTATACATGATGATAGCTTTTTTGTATTTTATTCTTTCATCAAATCTCATCCAGTTTAGTTGTTTAAATAATTCAGCAGATGAAGCATCATAACTTTTGTCAAGAATAATTCTTGCAGCTCGTTTTTGAAATTTTATAATATCTGCAATCAATTCATTGTTACTATTGCCCCAGATTGTACAGCAATAATCTAGATGAGGTAACACATAGGCATTGAAGAATAGTTTTCTTGCATGCAAGGTATTGCTTTATCCTAAGGAGAAGGTACAACTGGGAGTTACATTTTTTAATTGTCGTCTCTATTTGAGTTTTCCACTTCAGTTTATTGTCAACAATAACACCTAGTACCTTTTCACTTTCAGAAAATGCAATTTCCTGTTCTTGTAGGGTTATTGGTTTAAGTGGTGGTTGTGTATTGTTGGACGTCAAGTACATTGCTTTTGTTTTTTGTGCATTTAGTATCATTGCATTTTGTTTGCACCATAGGTTAACATTTTCAATGTCAGTTTGGAGTTTATCATTTAACTCTTGTGAACAGAGTCCTGATGCTGTAAGGGTTGTATCATCAGCAAAGATATCTGCCTCTGAGGTTTTTAGATGCATTGGTAAATCATTGATGTATATGATGAAAAGCAGAGGCCCAAGGACAGAACCTTGAGGTACCCCTGATACAACTGTTGCTGAGTCAGACAAGTGGCCTGAAACACTGACTCTCTGTGTTCTGTTTGCTAGATATGATGTAAACCATGTTATTGCATTGGTAGAGAAATGATAATATTGAAGTTTTTGGATGAGAATTTTATGATTAACTAGGTCAAATGCCTTTGAGAGGTCAAGAAAAATTGTTCCTACTAGTTTTCCCTCATTTATTGCATTTATCCAGTTGTCAACTATATTTGTTAATGCTGTTTCACAGGAGTGTTTGGTTCTAAATCCTGACTGTGTGTTAAATATAAAATTATGAGATTCTAGAAACTGTTTTAAATGATCAGATACATGTTTTTCAAGTATTTTAGAAATGAGTGGCAACACAGATATTGGTCTGAAGTTATTTTTATCAGATTTTTGTCCTTTTTGTAGATGGGTGTGACCTTTGATTGTTTTAATTTGACAGGAAACTTTCCTAATTTAATACTCATATTGATTATTGTAGATAGTGGTCTGTATATTACGGGTGATGCAGTTTTTAGAAATTTAGCACTAATGCCATCAAGTCCAGTAGCTTTAGAGACATCAAGGGAGTCTAATGCTTGTTTAACATGACTTGGTTCTATTAGAGGAATCTCAAACTTTGGAGTGTCTTGGTTAATTTTGCTATTTAACATTTCTTTGAGTACCTGCTCATTTGTGTTATTAAGAGCTGAAATATTTTCTGCATTTTGAAATATATTGGAGAAGAAGGTATTGAATATTTCTGCTGTCTGTTTTGGGTCAGATACTGGATTGCCATTGTCATCATTTATATAGTTGGTTTGGTGGTTTTCAGTTTTTCCAGATAAATCTTTTAGGTGTTTCCATAACTTTTTAGGATTTTTATGATTCGAGTTTATTTCTTGATTGAAAAAGTCTGTTTTTGATTGGTGAGACAGTACCTTCACTTGTGATCTCCAATATTTGAATTCTTCAGTATTTTGTTTCTTTTTTGCATGATCTCTTTTATGTATTGCCTTCACCATGTCATCAGTGAACCATTCATTTTGGTTTTTGTGTTTAACACGCTTTTGTTTGTATGGTGCATGTGAATCTAAGACTTTTAGAAATAAATCATAAAAGGTGTCAAGAGCATCATCTGGCTCTGTGAACACATCAATTAGTGACCATGGTTGATTAGATAAATCATCTAAGAAGTTTTCTGCATTAAATTTCTTTAAGTATCTGTAGTTGATAGTTAAATGTAGTGGGTCTTTTTTAATTTTTGAATTAGTTTTTCTTGTGAAAAGAATAGGGTAATGATCGCTAATGGACATAACTGGGACTGCTAACTGACATATATTTTCGGGGTGGTTGGTGTAGATATGGTCTATTATTGTTGAGGTTGTTTGTGTGACTCTAGTAGGTTGTGTTATCAGTTGATTCAGGTTGAAAGTGCTAGTTATTTTATTCCATTGAGAATTTACTGAACCTGAATTAATAAAATTGTAGTTAAAGTCTCCAAAGAGGATTATTTCTTTGTTCTCTATATATGTTGTTTCCAGTACATGTTCAATTTTTTCATTCCATGAAGAAGGTGAAGATGGGGGCCTATATATGTAGCCTAAAATAAAAGGTTTCTGTTTTTCAAGCTTCACCTCTAACCATATAGCTTCAATATCACTGGAGTCCAGATCAGTTCTTATTTCGCATGGTATGTCTAACCTTACGTATAGAACCAATCCTCCTCCATTTGACAGTCTGTCACGCCTAAAAATTTGATAATTTTTTAAATGAAATTCATTATCAGTAAAATGTTCATTAAGGTAAGTTTCCTGTAGTCCTAAAATGTCAATATGAGGATATTTGTCAACTAAGTACTGAATTTCACTGAATTTTGGATAGAGGTACAGTACAGCTCGGGTGTCTTTTACATTTTTCACCCGTCCACCGCGTTAATAAATCAGTCCGGGTGGAAATTCACCGCGAATATGTCCTTCCGACGCGGCGATTTCCGGGTGATTTGCCGTGATTCGCGGCGATAATTCGGCAGTCATTCTCGCTCTTCTCGTGTTCATCGTCAGCAATTTAGCTTCAGGGTCGATCGCAGGGGATCGCGGTGAAAAATCTTTCGAGAAACGAGTGTTAATTAACAATTAAAATGTAGTTTTTTTAATGTAAAACATTCTTTCTTTAACCAATTTGAACGTAATATTGTATCAAAATAATGTAAAAATTTTAGTCGCGTAATCGGATGTGCCGATTCATCAGCATTAAACAAAAAAAATTTGTTTGTTTGCATATCCAGTTTCTTAATAAATGTAATAACTTTTTAATATAACAGAGCTTGGTTTTATCACCGACGCCCGATTTTTGCAAACTGACATAAATTAGTCAATAACTATTTTGAAAGTGCTTACCTGCCAACGTAAGAAGCTTTGGGTTAATTAATCCATATAAAACACAAATTATCAACAGCTTTGTTGATTGCCAAACAAAAGTGACACACTACTCAACGACAAATCAACTCTTCAACGAACATTTTGAATGCAATGAGTAAGTCGTGAACACAAACATTGTTTATTTAAATAACATTTGTCACAGGCATATGCTATTAATTTCAAGCATGTTTTGATTATACAATGTACAACTCTAATTTGTTTCGAGCAATCTTAATTTTTTGTTGAGGGTTGACAAATGAGTCAATCTGTTAAGAATAAAGAACGCCGACGTTTGATCAATAGTTTTTTTACCCAACACGGCACCTTTGATCTCGGAAAATCAGTATTACTCATCGGCGTTCTTTTTGAGGTTAATAAACAGAAGTGATGATGAAATATACAATGCTGATCACACAGGTGTTCAAACAGGTGTTGATTGCTCATAAATAAAGATGTTTTAGGAAGGGATTGGGGAAAAATACTGACAAGATGGATTTTATACATGTAGCTAATGTACTTGGCTGTTATATTTCACCGTTATTTATTTTCTCAGCATGTTTGGAGTAATTATTAAAAAGAATATTATACATTTATCTTTCATCAAAATAACAAGTAAGGAAACGATAAGGTAAGAACGACACAATTTTTATTCACTTTTCTCTCTCGATAATGATCTATTATTTCCAGTTTACTGCGTGTTTCAACCGCATTTATACTCGTATTTTAAATGACATTGAATTTTGATCTGAGGCATAAATACTCTACTTGTCGATGAATTCTTATAATTTGCCGTAAAATAATTAACAATTTAATAACTGTTGTTCACTTTTTAAATGAGTTTACTCATTATAAAAGATTTTTTTGTAATGTTTGCAAGCTAGTTATTTTGCAATGACCGTGACAACATACCACTTAGAAGCATAATTGGCAGCAATTTACGGGGCATGCACAAAGGTGTTTATGTCAACACGGAAGGTGTGAAAACTCCAGTGTTTCAAATAATGGACAATATATTTGTGCATTGATCAAGTTTAAGTCTTTTCTTTGATACGAAAATACGAACAACATATTTCTTTTTACATTTGTAAATAAATAAATTCGGAAGAATGTCTTTAAATCGCAGGTAAATCTTCACCGCGATTCGCGCTGATAAATCGCGGCAAATCACCGTGATTTTCTTGTCAAGTGATCGCGGTGGCAAGATCGACGATCACCCGTGATCACCCGAAAAAAATTGGAAGTGGCGTTGACCCTGAAACGCGGTGATGGGTGAAAAATGTAAATGACACCCGACCTGTACTGTAGTGTATGTTAAGGTGCATGAAGTTTAATTCCAGAACTGTCAAATTTGATGTTTTCAAGCATGGGCATTGAATCCTTCTGTGAAAAATCTTTATCATCACTGTTTACACTGTTGTCTGTTATATTTAATATATTTTCATGTTTAATGTCTGTTTCATTAGGTTTTGGTGTATTGAATACATCAGCTACCATTTCGGTGACATCCAGGGATTTGGTGGCCAGTATCTGTGTGGTGCTGTAAATCGTCTGTTTCGTGGAATGTATCTCCGGTTTGGTTCCTGTTTTGGGTGATGTTGAGCCTTCCGAAAATTTACAGATTGACTTGTAGTGTTTTGTTGAATCCCAAGAGACGTGCGAATAGCTGATTTCAGTTGTTTTCCTAGCATGGCTGATCCTTCATTGTTAAGATGAACCTCATCGTAGAAGAGAGTATGATCAACCTTTCCATTCTTTAATATAACACTATTATTGTCAATAAAAGTGAACCTTTTTTCACTGCATTTGCTTCTTAGTAGGTTGTTGGTAGCTGAGATGTTTTCAGCAGACAGAAGATCTCTCTTTTTTGGAAGAATTGATGAGATCATTATTTTTGCCCTTGAGTTAATTCCCTGAAGTGTATCAGTGAGCTTCTGATACTCCTCACAGATATCCTTTGGCTTATCTGCATTTGAAATGTTATTAATACCTGCATGTATGATGATTATGTCTGCTTCCTTGATTGTTTTGGGCTGTGTTCCTGGGTCAATGATGGCCGTGTGTATGTTCTTGATACCGTAGTTGCACCACGATGGGATTTGATTTGAACTGTTGTTGAATTTGTGGACATTTTATCTTTACGAAGTCCCTTTGTAACTGAATCCCCTAGAATCAATACTTGTTTTGTGTCTTGATGTGTATTTGAATGCCTATGTGAGTTAGTTGTCTTGTTTTCTGTGCTGATTGCAGGAGACTGGATTTTCAAGTTTTGTAAGTGTCCAGATGATTCTTTGGTTGTTCCTACAGCTGGGGTTGTTTCTTTGGTCTGTACCAGTTGATTGGTGAAATCTGATGAGATGAGATGGCACAGATGATCCGGCTGATCTGGATCTACACTGGTCGCACAGGTGTAAAATGCATATATATGGAGGAAAGGGTTAAAATGGGCTGACACCGTCCATCCTGTTCATACTGTATTGCTTGAATACAAGTGGAAAGGACACTGATTCAAATACTTAAATGTAAGTGCAGGTTTGTCATCCATGCCAAGTGATCTGGATCTACACTGGTCTTGTCAGAAGTAAAAAACGAGAACATCTGGATCTACACTTCTCACCTATATGCAAAAAACTTGTTGGGAGGGTTGGGAGGGGATGGAAGGGTGACTGGTTCAGACCATTAGACTATGGAAAGCACAAAGTTTGATTGTACAATGGCCAGAATGGTAGCAGCTATTCCATAGGCCACTGTCCCAGTTACAGTAATGCAGTATTGGATCTGCTTTTATTTAAACAATTTCTTGCAATGTTCAGAACATGCCACCCAGTCTGTATGATCAGGGTTGAAGTTTATAAAACTGAGTTTGGAAACCAGTCTCATATCTCAAGCATCTGATTGGCTGAAATGGCGACCAGTCGCCATTTCAGCCAATCAGATGCTTGAGATTTGAGACTGGTTTCCATGCTGAGTTTTATAACCTTGGGCACAGATCTGTTGTCCTTATAAATTGTAGTTGTGGTTAATGTAACATACATTCGGTTATAAATACTTGACAAATGTAGATCAAACTTTGGTAAGGGCATTGATTACATGTAATTGTCCATGAAGTATTATACTTCTTCTTTTGAAATCTGATGTTTTACTGGGCAGTAAACAATAAATATTGTACTTAAGACCTCTCACTTTTATCTATACAGGGCTTGTCAACAGTATCAGAATAGGGATAATTTAACAGATATAAAAATATGGCAAAAAGATGGTCTTGATTGCTCTGATTGTTTGTTGAACATTTGTATGTACCACCTCTTAAAGTGTTAATCATTTCTTAGGTCAGCTATGCTTCAGGGTCCATACTGTTTGGTGTTAAGTCAATGAATTTGACATTTTGAACCATCTAATCAGGATCTGTACCCAAGGTTATAAAACTGAGCATGGAAACCAGTCTCAAATCTCAAGTATCTGATTGGCTGAAATGGCGACTGGTCGCCATTTCAGCCAATCAGATGCTTGAGATTTGAGACTGGTTTCCATCTCATTTTTATAACCTCCAGTACTACTCTGTTTGGTGTTTTATATTCCATAAAACTGTGATTGGGGGACCGGTATCAAAACTCCAGCATTTTATTGATAGTATCAAAACTCCAGCATTTTATTGGTCCATTAAATTGTGATTACTTATCAAAATTTCAGCTTGTTAGATGCTTGATATGTGAGTGGTCTACAGGCTTAGCTTTATGCTGTTCCGATCAACTCGATCAAGCCCAATTAAGCAATCGGGTACTGGTCTGGCTCAGTCAGTATGAGTGATCAAGAGTAGTCAGGAAGGTCTACCCTGGTCGACATGACTCGGGCTTCCTACTCGAATTTTTTTGATATGGTCCAGTAGAAGATCGAGTTGATGGAGAAGCAATCTTGTAGCAATCTAGTTTGGTCAAATTTAACATCTTTTAAGTGATCTGTACCAGATCCACTTCCACTCGAGTATTATCCAATCGCAACCTCATCAACTCGACCTCTGTTCAGACTGGTGTCCAGATTAACTAGACTGCTACTCGACCACACACAAACACTTCCCCATTGCTGTTCAACCATACACCAGATAGACACTATTTTTTTGTACTCCCTGGTTTCTCATAACCTGCTTACATTTGGAAGAGAAAACATCACCAAAGATGCAGAGAAAAGGCAAAAGGGCAACTAATACTAATTTACAGCCATGGCCCTGTCTGTCTGGAGTTCTAACCAACTGTAACTGCTCAATCTCCGTGATATGAGTGCTAAGCTTAAAGTTTCAAGATGAAATGAATAATGACCAACAGTGTTGATATTAAGTTTTTATTCAAAACTTTCGGTACACGACCTTCTACGACCCGAGTACAACCATGTCTATCTGGTCTGGTGAAGATCTGAGCTGCAGAATGATCGAGCAGAAATCGGTAAGATGGTCAGGTGTCATGAAGGAGTCATGAATAATCATGTGGGGGTCGTGTGATCGACTAGAGGTCGAGAAGAAGTCATGTATACACCTTTAGTCGAGCTTGGTCGGGCTCAGTCGGGAAATTTAGGGAATCAGGATGATCGAGTTGATCGGATAGGCTGTGGAAACTTAGCATTAGCAAGTAAACAATCTTAGGTAACAGATAAGGATGCCTTTTAATGAGATATTTTCACATGCTGGAACATTTGAATCATCAGGGAGGTTGTGAGAAAGCATTGCTTCATCATGGTGATTGGCAATGGAAAAATGTTCCACTTTGTCAGAAAAGAAAATATAATGAAGTTTTTGCACACCTGTGTTTATTGATATCTCCCAAACAGCAGCAGGTACTAGCTCATGTTAACTTGTGATAAGACATAAAGAGGTGATAGGTAGCCATTGAAGTGCCTGAAAAATTGTAAATTTTGAAGTAAACATTTGTGCAACTAAAACATCGAGTGGCTCTGTCTGGGATTCAAGTGTGTTTTTATTGAGTGCAGACAGGGCAGACATCACATAACAGTAGATCCAGATCTGCCTGAATATGGCTCATATCATGCCTGTTCATCTGCACAGTCTGATATTGATCCATTCTGATGAAATCTTGGTCAGAAATGAGCTAATTTCTTCCTCAAGCAAACAGTGTTAATCCAGATGTAGGGATGTATAGGCTGTCCTCTATCCACACTGTTGTTGTAGGGATGTATAGGCTGTCCTCTATCCACACTGTTGTTGTAGGGATGTACAGGCTGTCCTCTATCCACACTGTTGTAGGGATGTATAGGCTGTCCTCTATCCACACTGTTGTTGTAGGGATGTACAGGCTGTCCTCTATCCACACTGTTGTTGTAGGGATGTATAGGCTGTCCTCTATCCACACTGTTGTTGTAGGGATGTATAGGCTGTCCTTTATCCACACTGTTGTTGTAGGGATGTATAGGCTGTCCTCTATCCACACTGTTGTTGTAGGGATGTATAGGCTGTCGTCTATCCACACTGTTGTTGTAGGGATGTATAGGCTGTCCTCTATCCACACTGTTGTTGTAGGGATGTATAGGCTGTCCTCTATCCACACTGTTGTTGTAGGGATGTATAGGCTGTCCTCTATCCACACTGTTGTTGTAGGGATGTATAGGCTGTCCTCTATCCACACTGTTGTTGTAGGGATGTATAGGCTGTCCTCTATCCACACTGTTGTTGTAGGGATGTATAGGCTGTCCTCTATCCACACTGTTGTTGTAGGGATGTATAGGCTGTCCTCTATCCACACTGTTGTTGTAGGGATGTACAGGCTGTCCTCTATCCACACTGTTGTTGTAGGGATGTATAGGCTGTCCTCTATCCACACTGTTGTTGTAGGGATGTACAGGCTGTCCTCTATCCACACTGTTGTTGTAGGGATGTATAGGCTGTCCTCTATCCACACTGTTTGCCCATGTGATAAAAGCCATCCATGGAGTGAATTGTTTATTCAGCTACAGGGACGGGTGGGCCGTGCAGGTCTTTTTGTTTTGGATTTAAGGGGTGAAGCTTGCTTTAGACTTAATGCTAAAATGCAGATATCATCCTGTGATATATTGTTTTATGTTATTCAGTCATTTTAGTATCACTGAAGTACAGTCGATTGTTTGGAGGTCAATTGTTTTAACCTATAGATAAACTGATTTGACTAGGTTCCAACATATCATAAAATTTTATCTCAATTTTCACAAAAAAACTAGGAACTACTTTTTGGATGTAAACATGGACAATGTACAATTTTTAAGACCTCACAGTGAAAATACCTACATATCTATGGAGAGATATGATTATTTGAAGAGGTTTAAACCTGAGCTGTCAGATTGTTAAAACAGGAAAATAAATATGAAATAAGTGGTCTTTTGTTAAAAAATATAAAAATGCTTTCTCATGAACTTTTTCTATTCATAAAAAGTCTTTCTCAGTTAGATGGTTGAATTGTAGATTTTACCAATTGCTGTCGTTTTTAAGGATTGTACATTCCTTTTATTGCAGGCGTTTAAAGTAGTCGGCTTAATATTAAAAAATGTTCATATTTCAGTATAATAATTAGCAAATATTTGGTTAAAGTTTTAAGGTAATTAGATGGACTTGTTACACTTGCTTACGATTGTAAAGTGGTCATTGAAAAATATCCAATTTGTAGTATAGTTTTAATGACTGAAATGAAAGGAAAGGCTTGGATAATGCATGACTGTGCCATCTGATCTGGATCTTCTCTGGTCACTCATGTGATAAAAGGCATATCCATGGAGAAGTGTTCTAAAAATAGTTTCGAGCAAAGCATTTGTCAAATTTGCAACATCAATTTACAGTAACTGTTGGTTCTAATCATGGCCTACACTTCTTATTCAGCGGATAAATTTCTTTAAAACACCCCTTACATACATAGAGTGGCCTAGGCTCAAATTGATGGCAGGTATAGGGTGAAGTTTACCCCAAGCTTCTGCAGTCTGGCTTGAATTCCATGCTATCGGGAAATCTCCATATTTTCTAAATCCCTAACCACCTAGAATTTGCTACAAGGCCCTGGTTCTTATGTTTGTTCTGTAAAGCTACTGTGCTCAAGAAGACATCAAGTTGTCCATGACCAGCTGAAGTTTTGATATTCTGACAATGTTCTTATGAAAGTTACATTACTTCCAACTGGGGCTGGTGAGAAATCACCTATAATTCACCTTGTTGTTTTTGATAGCATGTATTTTGTCTACAAGCATTATAAGTTTATAAATGCAGCTTAAAGCATAATGAACTAAGAATTGTAGTTAAATTTAGGTACATATTATATGTTCAATACTGAAACCAGGTTTTAAACATAACAGAAAACATATTGTCATTATTGTTGATTTCTTGTTTATGTACATTTTGTGTACAACCAGCTCACAGTCTGCTGTAAGCAAGAATGTAGGCTGTGTGGCAAACATATAACAAGATATTTGATAATAACTTTTTTAGCCCGACACTGTCCCGCAGGGAGTTGTGGACATGAACAAGTGTACAGATGTAAAAGACGCATCTGGGTCAACGTCGCACCAGAACTCCTTGGCCGTCATCACACCAGAGAAGACGACGTATATCAAGGCCAACTCCAAGGAAGAGATCCAGTGGTAAGAAGAACAGACGTTAACCCTTCCCTCCATATATAAGCATTTTTACGCATGTGCGACATCCGTGCCATCTGATCAGGATCTGCACTGGTCGCATTTTGGTCAGAATTAACCTAACAAATCAAAGTGAACAGTGCAGATCCTGATCAGATGGCAGATCTTCACCATTCGCCCATGGCAAAAAATTGTGTATATGGAGGAAAGGGTTATTATATTATGAACACTGTACTCCATGGACCTTTATCACTTGGGCCACCAGTCTAGATCCAGAAAAGCCAGCACATCCTTGCCATCTGATCTGGATCCTAACTGTTCATTTACAGATTCACTAGGTTATTTGAGTGTAGATCCAGATCAAACCTCACAGATGTGTGAGTGATCTAGAACTACACTGGTTACCAGTGTGATAAAAGGCCTTTGTATGGAGTAAAAGGTTAAATACTCTACTCTGTGAATTCTGAGGGCTTATACCCCTTGGGCGATCAGTGTAAATCCAGGTTAGTCCAAACATTGTTGCAGCCTGATGACTGTCTACCCTGTTTGCTTCTTGTTGAAAAAAATAATCTAATCTAAAAGAGAACAACACATTCATCCGTCTGACACTGTCATGTGGGAAATCAGACTAACCATCACCACCTATTACTTTAATTTTAAATGGACATTGGTGACCTAACTGACAACACACCCAGGCTTATATAATAATAATAATAACAATAATAATAATAATTTTAATAATAGTAATAATAATCACTTTAAAAAATAAAAATTGTATTTAAAGTAAATACCACCCTTGCACAGGAGAGTGAAGCGATAGAGTTTAGTATATTTTCCACAAAGAAAATATTTTACTTGTTAGTAATCAGACTCTCAAGTATCATACAGTACACTGTACATTGAAGAAAACCTTAACCCTTTCCTGTATAGATGCACCTTTATTGCTAGGGCGAACAGTTTAGATCCAGATCAACCGCCACATCCGTGCCATCTGATCAGGATCTAAACTGTTCGCTTTTTGATTCATTAGGTTATTTCTGACCAAAATGCAACCAGTGCAGATCCTGATCAGATGGCATGGATGTGCAGGCTGATCTGGATCTACACTTGTCCCACATGCGTAAAAATGTGTATATATCAAGGAAAGGGTTAAAGAAATGTTTTTGTGGGTGGAAACACTTTTTTGGATGAAATCAAATCAATTCCATCCATAGAACTCTTCCATCTTTTTATGGGTGTATGAAACCTCGCATATTTAAATAAACTTATTAAGCTTTCAGAATGTCTACTGTGCCTGAATGAAAACTGATACTGCATTGTGAATGTTCATGTAATCAAATCCATCTTTTATCAAGTGTGTAAGTAGTCTGAAAGCTTTTAATCATCCGTGGATAATGACATCTCTGTAAAGATGAGCTATAATTACCTCAGAGTTTATTCCTGTGAAAAATATATTTTATATGAACAAATTATTTACAAATTGAATTTCATCTATTAGAAAATTTCCTGTGGTGGCCTAAATGTCTTGTTTGAAATGAATCTTGATGGAGAAACTATTATGTAAATTAAAGTAAAATGGAGATGTGTACAATAAATATTTCAATTAAACACAATTACTCTAAAAGATTTTGACCTGAGGTAATCCATTTAGACAGTAGAATGTCTGGGCAGCATTTTTGTCAGAAATTGATGTAAAACTGTCTTATTGCCTATATATTTTTTGTAAGATACACCATTTTAGTGACACATTCTTGTCTTTTTTGTTTGAATTTAAAAATAGTTGAAAAAGCATTAATTTACATCACCTGTATAACCTATAGTATGACAACATGCAACTTAACAGCTTCTAGGTGTTCCTGTTGTAAGAAAACATCTAAAAACTATTGAAAATTAAAGAAAACTGTGTAAAAATATACTTTTGTTTAGGGGTTGTCATATTTTGAAACGTTGCTGACTGCACTCGTAAGAAATCGAGCCTGCAAGTTTAATTTTGGAAACTGAGAAGGGTACAAGTGTTGTTAACTGCATGCTTTCCGCGTAAAGTGACACAAATATTTATATCTCGAAAAACTGAGTAATGAGATGTTACATTGTTTTAATCCTTTTCTCCATAGATACACCCTTATTGCGTTGGCAAACAGTGTAGATCCAGATCAGCCTGCTGATCTGAATCTTAAAATTGTGACCTAAAATAAATTTTAAAAAATGTGAATGTTTAATGAAAAGTGCAGCAACATGTGCAGCCAGTGTAGATCCAGATCAGCCTGCACATCTATGTCGCTGATCATGATGTATGCTAGTTGCTTTTAGATTTGTTAGGTTAGATCAGCCTGCACATCTATGTCGCTGATCATGATGTATGCTAGTTGCTTTTAGATTTGTTAGGTTTTTTATGACCAAGAAGCAGACATTGTAGATCCAGATCAGACTGCACCTGATGTGCCAGCTGATCTGGATCTACTTTGGTCACCCATTATAATGTGAGCCGTATCCTATGGATTAAAGGGATTTATGAAAGATTCTGTGTTAGAGCATAATTTTAAAAAATCAGCATTTGCTATAATTTTTTCTGGAATTCTAAATTTCTAGCATAAATCAAGCTGATTCACCTGTCATCAAAACCTTCTGCCTTCCTAGATAAAACAACAGCTGTGCAAAATGTATCAAAATAATAATAGATGCAGATGATATTTGCAGTGAGGTGCAAAGATTCCAGAAATTGTGCTGTAAGCCGATACATAATGGTGAGACAGTATTGATATGTATCATCGGGGACTGTATGCAATCTGCTGGCGCTGAATGAGTTTTGCACATGTGGTTTTGACAATGTTTAATCCATGACCATGTTGTTTTGCTTTTTAAGCAGTTTTTAGAATGTTATTGTGTTTTTTTTGTTTCTGGCCATACTATTATCTTCTGTACATATACATGAAGCTTTCGTTTGGCACATAAAGACATTTATTAAGTTTTAAAGGTTCATAACAGCGGTCAATGACTCGATCACAGCTGCTTGGTGGCCTCATGAACATTAAGTGACCCATGTAGATCAAGATCAGATGGGATTTGTCAGCTGATCTGGATCTACACTGGTCACACACACAATAAAAGCCGTATGTATGGAGCAGATGATTACAAGTGTAATGTCTAGCCACTGAAACCATGGCTAATAAACAGTTACTGAATTTCAACTTAGTAAAATCACTCTTCATTTGTGACATTTCTGCCTTATGGCCATTATCAAATTTCACACATAACTGAATAGTCTGGTAACAAAACTTCCATAATCTAAAGAATATCTTCTGACAAAACATTTGTTCAGTTGCCTGTCTTGCAGATTGAATAAGGTAAACAGTTAAGTGCAGATGGGTCTGACAGATGTTTATCATTTATACACCTGTTTGTTTATGTGTTAGGCCCAGTCTTTTACTTGTGCTCAATTTTATTACCTCCTGTATATAAAATTGTTGTTGTCACTTTAAATGACACGGTGTGGTTTTGATTGACAGTTAAAATGTCCTCAATACATGAAGATGCCCTAAGGGGAGGTAATATGAATAATATACATTCTGTTCTGGGATCTCATTAAACAACTATTAGTGTTACTAAGAAATCTTAAAATACTAAGTCCTTATTGCAAAGCATTGAATGTAGCTTAATCCTTAACTCCATTTATATAACTTTAAAAAGGCATAGGCAAACAGTCAAGATCAAGATCAACAGACACATCAGTGCTGTCTGATCAGGATCTTCACCATTCGCTTTTAGATTCATCAAGGTCCCAAGATCATAAAACTAAATCTGGAGATCAGTCTCAAATCTCAAGCATCTGATTGGCTGAAATGGCGACCAGTCGCCATTTCAGACAATCAGATCCTTGAGATTTGAGACTGATCTCAAAAGTTTTATGATCTTGGGCCATGATGCTGACAGTTGTAGATCAAGATCAGATGGCATAGATATGGTGGCTATTCTGGATCTACACTGCTCTTGTGATAAAAAGCCTGTCAATGGAGTAAAGCATTAAATTTTCTTTACATACCGTCATCGTCTAAATATAAGCCGCACTCGTATATAAGCCGCACTCCCCAAAACCCCGATGGAAATGGGTGAAAAAAGCCTAACTCTATGTATAAGCCACGGTCTCTTTTTCAGACCGGTCGCCATTTTGAATCGCCGGTTCCCGTGTGCCTCAGCGTAGGAAACAACAGCCAGCTATACTTTTTCAGTGTAGTAGATAATTATTATGTTTGACAATTTGAAGGTTTAGTCATTTTAACTGAAGAGTAATATTCGAGAATATTGGCGGGAATGACATTTGACCAAAATGTGCGAGTTTTAAATAAAATTCGAATCGACCGTGTCATCTCAATATCTTGTCAAACATTCCATAAAAATCTCAAACATGGCATCATGCTTTCAGTTTTCACACCTTAGTCAAGTGACATACCCTCTTTGGCAGGTGAGACCAAGCTGTCAATTAAGGGTGACACTGATTTTACCAAGGGAATCTTAAACATGTCATCTGGCTTTCACAGTTTTTCACACATTGCGGTCACTGTGATTTTACCGATACACGTTTTACTTGAAGTAATCAATCTGATATACGCGTAATTAAATGAAACGCGATCGACTCGTGGACCCCACTTGTTCCATAAAATACGTAAAACACTGGTAAAAGCCAGTTTGCATGATTTAAATAAGTTAAAATAATTACCTTGACGAAATCCGCATTTTATTTCCATTTATCTTTAATTATTACATTTATAATCATAATTTGAAAAACAGCCGTTAACTTATAAAAACCGCATGTATCCCTTACAAAAAACATGACCATAATGTTTATTGCCTATGGAGGCAAAAAAATCGATACCGCCGAACATCAAACGCAACTTCAAAAGACGTTGTCGGCTCGAAAAAAACATCTGTGTTTATTTTGGCTTTGCTATACAAACGTTTGATCTACCTGGTAGTGTGCGCGTGTCAGTTTAAGCTTGTGTGATGCAATAATTACTGAAATGTGATAACAGCGATAAATTAAAGATTAGGATATATTTTAAATGTTGGAATATGTTAGCGTTCGGTAAATAATAATTATTTTACTTTGTCGTTCGTAAATGTCGCTGATTTTTTACGTACTGGTAATTGTATTTGCAGTAAAGTTTGTGACAGCATTTCTAAGCAGTTGTTTGCCTGTGGCAATCATAATTATTTTCGTTCGCACATTGATTACCTCGTTGCATAGAAACGTCCCCGGATTGGAGATCATGACAAGTTGCAAACTGATGATTATTTTAATTGTAATTACCGGTACTCAAAATAAAAAGAAGAACAAAAGATTTCAATAATAGTTTATTATTTAGTACATTGTTTTACCTATCAAAAAATATTTTCGAAAAAAAAAGCGTAAGACGTGACAAATATCTCGTTCAGCGTCCGTATACCGGTGGGCTTGACAATTTCGCCGCGGTAAAAATATCGGTGTTTTGAAAGCATGGAAAAAAGTCTTGGGAACCTAAACCTATGTATAAGCCGCACCTTCAACTTTTTTTCGCCAAATCCTGGAAAAAAAGTGCGGCTTATATTCAAACGATGACGGTAGTTTGAGCAACAAAATCCAGCCAGTCTATTTGTCCCGCTTCACTTTTTGACATCTTTGATTGATGCCTGTATAAAAATGACAAGCAATGCCTTGCATAAGTTTAAATCAGTTTTTTGGTATGAAACAATACATTTCAGATGTTCTCTATATTATCAGTTTACTTCACAGATAAGGCTTTTAAAATAACGTGTGAGCTAACAGTTTAAATCCAGCTCTGCCGGCAGATCTGTACCATAATTTAAACTTTTTACTTTTAGATTCTTTACGTTATTTCTGACCAGGAGGTGAACATTTTGAAACCAGATCATAAGGCACAGATTTGCTGGCTGATTTGGATCTAAACTGGTCACCCATGTGATGAAAGGCATTATTTTTGGAGTAACTTCATTATCCCTTTCCTCCATGTATACACCTTTTTAGGCGTGTGCTACCAGTGTAGATCCAGATAAGCCAGTGCATCTGTGCCTTCTGATCAGGATCAGCACTGGTCGCATTTTTGGTCATAATAACCTAATGAATCTAAAAGCAAACAGTTTAGATCCTGATCAGATGGCACGGATGTGCCTGCTGATCTGGATCTAAACTGTTCGCCCAGGCAGAAAAGGTGTATCTATGGAGGAAAGGGTTAATACAACCATGTCATACATAACATTTGTTCTGTTAGTGCAAAATGGTATCATTGCCTCACACATGTCAGTAAACTTTGTTTTTTCTACATGCTGAATGTACTGTAAGTAAGCTTGTAAGCTTAATCCTGAAGAGAATCTTGGATGGGTTAACTTGGAACTATTTAGTTGGCAAATTAAGAGGCTCTCATTATGATGTGATTATATGAATATCTGGATTGAATTTACAAGATTACTTGAGAATTAACCTTATCAACTGGGTCATTTCTAACATGTTACAATCATCTAAGAAAAATATATGTTTATTGCAAGAAAATCTTGAGTATATAATGATTTAGGGTGTGTGTGTGGGGGAAATTTTAAGATAGAATTTTTAGAATCACTTCTTGGGTAAACTGTGTATGTATTGTTATATTTACTTTAAGTAAGTGAGCCCTCAGTACATTCTATTTACTGTTTGTGATTTAGAAGGCCCTGATGATAGATGATTTACATTTTTGGGGTTGGGGTGGGGCAGCTTAGAATATACCTTGGAACAAAACTAAAAATCAACTTGTTTAAATTAGTTAGTGTACTTAGAGGTTGTTCCCAAATGAGAACCTGGCTACTTTATTGTCTAAAATAGTGCAATCTGGTTTATTCTATTGATATATATTTTCTGATTTTGACATTTAGACTTGGCTAGGACGATTTTAGATTGGGTGTCTACTCAGTCTGTCCCTGTTTAATCCTTTAGTGGGTAATTCAATAAGAATTCTCTGAAAATGATAACATTTAATCAACATTTAATGGTCCCCGCTTGCACACAACATCAGCTTGCAAAGATATTTGAGAGATCCCAACAAGCTGTGGGAACAGCTTTGATCACTGTATTTAATTAAATATTACTAATAAATAGTGGAGTTTACATTAAATTGCAGGTGGGCGAAAATTTTGAAGAAGTTAGCAGATGAAAATGTGATGCCTAGACAAAGATATCAGTACGATTTTGATGACAAGGAAAACATTGACACTTCAAATATACTCGATATTGAAGTATATATGTTCATTCATTGGCATGCTTTCAGTATGTTTTGAAGCATGTTAGGCATGTTAATTTGTCAGGGTAGACAACTCCTGTGTGAACGAGCATAGAATGAAACAGGATTAGTTCCCTTGCAGTAAGAAAAAATGTTTCCCCTCTTCCTGCTGTGGAATACGAGTTTTTGATTAGTTTCTAGGGTGAAGTTTTATTTTCAAAATGAATTGAATAAAGCCTGAATTTTGTCAATTTGGTCTATCGGAAAATAAAAAAAAAATACAAAAATTAAAAAAAGCAAACCTTTTATCTATCTCTCTTCAAGATATTTCTTATTATATCAGAATCTTCCTCTTTGGCATTACGTTAATCTTCTAAGGATAAACCGTTTTGCAAAGATCTGCTTGGATTAGCAAGCATATCGTCAAAGTCTGATCCGCAACTATACTTCCTGCTTCTAAGTCAGTAGATTACAACAAAACTTCTCTGCTGAGATTAAATGAAAGACAATTACATTACATTAATTAACCCTTTACTCCATTTATAAGCATCATATTGCCATCTGATCAGGTCTGCACTGTTTGCTTTTTGGTCAGACATAACCCAATAAGTCAAAAGGAAAACAGTGCAGATCCTGATCAGATGGCATGGATGTGACAGCTGATTAAAGATCTACGTGTGTGCTAACATCATAAAGATGCAAATATGGAGGAAACAGTTAAATGAAAGGGGGAACAATTAAGGTATATATGTTTATGTTAAGGATTAAAGTTTTGTCTCACAGAATATTTGGATAATTTTGCTGTCGGTATTGAGTCTTCAGGAGAGGGGAATCATGCTAGTAGCCAGAAGCTGATGTTCATTCTCTTTTAGGTTTTGCATGGCAGAAATCAAGAATGCAGTCAAGAGTGTTTTCCTTTGTTTCATCTTAATTTTGTGAACTTAATTTTCACTTTAACCCTTTCCTTCATATATACCCCTTTTTAGGCATGTGTGACCAGTGTAGATCCGTGCCGTCTGATCAGGATCTGCACTGGTCACATTTTGGTCAGAAATAACCTAACAAATCAAATGGTGAACAGTGCAGATCCTGATCAGACGGCACAGACATGTTCGCCCATGCAGTTAAGCTTATGTCTATGGAGAAAAGGGTTAACTTGCGAATGCATCACAATATGAAATGTTTTATTCTCTTTTCTTTCCTTTGTTTGATTTGTGTTACTTTGTGTACTAGGTGGCATGATGTTTTGATAGTTTACCCACGGAGTGTTTGTAAGCCCAAGCAGAGGCGTTTTACTGTGCCAAGCTATAGTTTTCTCAACAAGGAAAACTTGCAGGTAGGAAAGATAACTCTGTCATTACTATCACAAGTCAGAAATCAATTTGCATGGTTGTGCACCTTATTTCTCAGTTTTATGGCATGATCAGTAGACACTAAGTGCTGTTTAAATAAAAACTGTATATTGTTAATGATGATATTAGATAAATTTGCTGATAACAGCACAAGCATTATGAGAGAGTTAATAAACAACTTTTTTATCTTAACCAATCCACTGCAACTGTGTAAAAAGCTTTTCGCTTTTTTATAGTTTGGTTTCAGAGTAGGATTTTAGATTAAGAATTTATTAACAAAGCAGCAAATGCTCAGAACTTGCATATGTGAACGTGAACCACGATCTGTACCAAATATCTTGATTCAGCTGCTGGGGATTGGAAATTACACAAAATTTTAGTTTATAATTGGTCAGTTAAGAGACGGTTTCATTCAAACTTGCTATTGACACATTTCTCCAGTTTATGATTGGTCAATTTAATGACCTCTTTTAATTTTATCTAAGCAGCTCCTAAGGATTGTAAATTGGTACTGAATTCCAGTACCTGTTTAGTCCGTTTCAAGACTTGGTTTAATTTCATCGAAGTCGGATACTGAGGGTTAGAAACTATTTTACTCACAATAACATTAGATTTAATTTGCATACTGTGGCATCATTACATTTTGAGGGAGAGATTTTCATGCGAAAGCTGCAAGTTATATATTCACCCAAGCATAAATTTGAGAAATTGTATTATCTATTATGACATGTTATTACATGATGTATTTTCACTGGGGTTTAAAAATTGTATATTAACCCTATAGCCAGTAACACAAAATTAATACCCAACAGAATAAAGTGATAACAAAAATATTTTGCAACTGCTTTGGTGTTTAGTTTCTCATGAACTCTTGCATTATTTTTTAGCCAAAGTCAGATAACTCGTCCAGTGAAAACAAAGATGATGATTCCAGCCAGTCGGAGAAATCCAAATCCAAAGATCAACAATTCACAACGTACAGGGGTGTCCGTAGCATGAAACACACCAAGGAGAACAAGCATTATCAGGATGGCTTACGAAAAAGTAGCAGTTTACACGATCTCTCAACAGAGGAAAGGGAGGCAGGCACTTTAGATAATTCTCGGTTTTTGAGTCGTTCTGGTGATAGACTTGACACAGAGGATGTTAATAGTTATTCTGACGGTGCTCGACTTTTGGCGGGCTACAGTAACAATCCATATGTAAATGCAACTAGGAATGCATCATTCAAACCACCAGTTGGCAAACCTTTACAGTCTTCCAGTCAAAACTCAACCTCAAATACATCAGTAGCTTCTGCCCCAGGCCAGTCTTCGTCAGCCTCTGACAAAGGAAGCAGTAGCACTCAGCGTCGTGGCTCATTTGACGACAAGACCATGCAGAAATCACGAACCACTGCCAGTGAGCGTGCCCGGTTACATCGAGAGCGGTCAGCCAGCATGAAATCCTTCCCCACCAACCTTACCCTACCAAAGATCGGGAGTTCCAGTGTGGATAGGTTGTTGCCAGGTAGAGAGGCCTCCGGTCACTCCACGGCCAGTGGAGGTCATCATGAAAATGAAACAGATGAACACAAGGTATGTACATTGTTCTAACACCAGAAGTTCCATTGTGGGTAATGTGTTACCTGGGCAACACTTTGACCAGTCAGACCAAGCCTGACAGAGGTCACCTTGTAAATTAAACATTGAAGGTACACTTTGTCTGGACACATCAAGAAGTCACCATGAGAAGCAACAAACAAATAAGGTATTTACATCTTACATATTCTGTATATAAGTTGTTATCCTGGGAACAGGTTTCTAGTTACTGTCCAGACAGACAGCGGTTATTTAATTTAAGAAGGAAACATTATGTATGTAAGAGTGAGGGTCATACATTCTACACAGATTGTAGGTTTCAGCTGTTAGTGAGATGTGAGATGTCATACAGGATGAAGCAGACAAACAACAGGTAGGCTCAATATACAGCTCTGGGAGTTAGTAATTGTGCAAAAGTTCTTATCTCAAAGATTGACAAACATGAGGTTCTTACTTTCTATGTTGACTGGGTTCTTTGGAATTAAAATACAAGTCAACAGGTATGGATATGTTTTATACAACATTGACAGTTTTCATAAGCATTGGGAGTTTAAGGCCAGCAGTTGCATTTCACTGGCAGGAAATATTGTGATTGTCATTTTAAAATCACAATTTTCATTATCATCATCATCCATTATTTTGTGCATTGGTTAGAATCTTTCATTCTACTGTTATGTTTATTATTATTATCATTTCGTGATTAAAGCTATAGATCCCATCAGCCTTCTTGATTGTAATCTTTGTGATGTTTGTGCATTAATTAGTATCAGTTTATTTGAATATTAGAAGTAAATGTCAGTGAGTTAAAGTGGACCTTTTGATACTTAGGCAGCCACAGTGTACTAACTTGATAGGCCTGACAAGTGAAAAAATAAAGTGTTTATTGAGCCATCTAGCTTTGAAACAAATTTCCAGATTTTTAAAACCCTTGACTTTGTATCCTCTGTTAGGGACATTTGACCAAAAAGCGAACAGTGCAGATCCTGATCAGACAGCATAAATTTACACCATAGGTATACCATTTATCACATAGGCAACCAGCGTAGATCCAGTGCTGTCTGAGCTAAGTTGAAATTCACTTCTTCATATAAAATATTCTTATAAATTTGAAGCAACGGTGTATATCCTGATAAGATGGCACAAATGTGCCGGCTGATCTGGATCTGCACTGTTCACCCATGCCATTTGTGATATATTGTATCTATGGACTAAAGGGATCATAATGGTGGTTATCAATGTTTGACAAGTTGGCATTTCACTGTTATAGAATTTTAGTGGAAAGGAAGAATTTAATCCCAATTAACTCGTTAACGGACTAGCAAGGATTAAAAGGCGTGATTATTCGCAGGTCAATCATTCTGATCAAATAAACTGCTCATGCAGGAATAAAGGCTTTAATTTTATGTCAATAAGCTGGTAGGATATTCCAAAATGTCCCTTTGACAGTTGTCCAGTTTGAACATTGACCAAATCAGTGCAATAAAGGTTTATCTCAGTGGTGTAGTTCAGCTCTTGTATTCAGCATCTGCAATGTCCATGATTGTAAATTTGGTGACAAGAAGAAAATATGTATATCAATTATGTTTTTACCTTGGTATTAACACTTTTCTTCCATATATACGCATTTTTACGCATGAGCGACCAGTGTAGATCCAGATCAGCCGGCACATCAGTGCCATCTGATCAGGATCTGCACTTGTCTCATTTTGGTCAGAAATCACCTAACGAATCAAAAAGCGAACAGTGCAGATCTTGATCAGACGGCATGGATGTGCGGGCTGATCTGGATCTACACTGTTTGCCCATGCAATAAAGGTGTGTCTACGGATGAAAGGGTTAAAAGAAGACCCTCCATGATTAATTTGGTAAAGAAAACTTTGCATTTTCTGTCGTCATTTTGTTGGCATTGGCAGTTGAGATCCTCTTAACCCTTTACTTCATGGAATATGGCAGTAATCCCATGGGCAGACAGTGTAGATCAAGATCAAATGGCACTAAAGGGCTAACTGATCTGGATCTACAGCAGTTGCACATGTGATAAAAAACCATTTAAATAGAGTAAACCGTTAAACAGAAGTTCTAGGAAACAATTGTGTCATGGGTCCTTCACACTGAATGCTCCATAGTTTACTTTTTTGGCATGAATGGGTACCTGACACGGTTGACTTTACGGGTCCTTTACAGTGAAGCTTAGTTGAGGCTTTGCAATTATTTGATAGTGTTGAGTAAGTTTTGCAGTTGATTTTAATTGCAGTGGACTTTTACCATATCAATGTTGGTCTGGGAATTGCAGCATGTTTCCATTTTAACTTAGTCTTGCATGTAGTTGACATATTGACATTGACTGAATACGTGTGAAATTCTTAATGTGCTAATTTGTTTGTTATACATTTGTATGCATAATTAGATGTAAACATGGCTTTACTTAACAGGGTCATTGTAACTGTGAGAGAGATTAAACCTGATTGAAAAAATATTTTAATTCAGCACAGATTTTTAAAATTTTCCCAAAAATGTCTGAAGCATTTCAGTTGACTGAATGTAGGCGTGGACTGGCTTCTGAAATATTTCTTAAGGTTTTCGAGTGCTTTTGAATTTCAAAAGCAGCTTTGTTTGTAAAAACAATACATTAAGTATGGCCATGTTTATGAGTGTCTATCAAACTGAGAGAGAGAGATAATATTGTTCCCTTAATAAGATAATGTCATTTGAAGACACTTGCATAATATATTATATATGTATTAAAAGCTACTGTTAAATTGGGGGAATTTGACAGTAGGATGGTAACAGTTTTAGAGACTTTATGAATAGAAATATGTATATGGGATGATAAAGCACATTGTGCATGATCAGTTGTGTTGAAGTGTGATCATATCTTGACAAAATTTGAAAACCTGCTTTGTGAATGAAGTCATATGAAGACGGATGCCAATTTTAGTTTGATAGCAGACAGTTTAGGCTGGCCTTTATTATTATGTTGAATTAAGAAAAAGGAAATATTTTTATTAAAAAAATGAAATATTTCAAGCTAAGCTATAATACTGTGAATGGAAAAAAATGAATATAATAATTATTAAAATACTTTTAGTACTGTTTCAATTTCTTGCATTAATTTCTTTTAGAGGAAGCATCATTAAATATCCTTATGCCTCGATTAGCAAGAGAAAATTCAAGACTCTTTAAAAGTGTTCATACAGTTTCAGGTTTTAGACCCTTTTTTTGCTCTTATACAATGTAGTAGAGAACTGTACATATGTACTTATGTACTTAAAATGAGAAAAACAATTTGATTAACTGACCAATATTACACAGTTAAAAGTCGGGGAAAACTCTAAACAGGCTAATTTTGTGAATCAGTATCAGTAAAATAGGTACAGTATTTTTCAAGGTGGCCTTAAGTGTGTCATCGTTAACTATGTTGCTATTTTAATGGCACTCACGAGGTGTTAATATGTCAATCAAGATTAAAACAAGATCTAAGCGTTTAATAAATTCCGATCATAAATTATTACAAGTGGCACCCTTCGTCTTTATTTTAGTTATAGTGTTGGATATATTTGGAAACACACAAAGTAAAAGTGGAAATTTAAGCGAAAGTGAAAAAATGGATAATTAATTCAAGTGGTATTATACATAAAACTGGATTATGGTCAACTGAGGTTGAAATTGACACGAGTTCAACATTTATTTGTGATCAATCAATTGTTAGAGAAATCTTATCGCAAAATAGTAAATTGATGATAATATTTGAAAAAAAAATCAAGAATGCATGAAAGCTTGAACTTTGTGACATTGAGTTTTATAGGGCTTCTTGATAGCTTAGTGCCAAATGAAATATGCCAAGATAGCTTTCAGATTTTCAGACAGGCAAATACAACTTGATAAATAGGAAGTATCACTTACAGACCTCTGAAATTTATAATCTCATGATTTATGCTTTTGATCAAGTGGTACCATAAATAATTGTTAATAAGGTCTGAGAGTCATCCTTGGGATTTGGCTGTTATGGCATGGGTGAACAGTGTAGATCCAGATCAGTTGGCTCATATGTGCCAAGAAGTGACCCTTGTAGATCCAGATGAGATGGCAAAGATGTTCCAGCTGATCTTGATCCTCACTGATCACACATGTGAAAAATGTGTTTATATGGAGTAACTTTAGGGTTAAAGCTTACTTAAGGTCCAAATTATATGAAAAAAGAGCTTATTGCAAATGACAGACATGGTCGATGAAATGCCTATCACACTTAATATAATGCATACTCAAGAAGCTATTAGGGGCTTTAAAGTAAATACTTGCTTACCATAATCTGGCGCCGGTCTGTAAAGAAGGAAAAAAATTAACAATATTTTGAAAAGTTTAATACATATTGTCAATATTTGGGAAAAAATCTGGGAAGGCTTTGCATATCATTGTAATAAACAGGTTGACTTTTGATATTGAAATGTTTAAACACTTAATGTGCATGTACACTGAAATTTGTACAAAGTTTGAGCTGAGTTGGCAGATTGTGATAAATAGTGCGAGGAACAAAGATTAGCATAGTAAGATTGTTTGATCAGAGATTTACTTGTTCAATGGGATAAACTTTTAATGTGACATATGAATGCTTCGGTTAGGGGCGATATTTGTTTAGATTTTTTCCACCTCTTTTGTTGCAGTAATAAATTTCAATGAGAAATATAGAATGTATGTATCAGACATTCTTCAGAATAGATTTAAAATTTCTCCCACAGTAAGTGAGAGGGATGCAACTGATACATTTATCGTGTGTGGTTATTTTTTTCTGATCTGATATCAAATCTAGTCAAACAGCAGGATATAGACTACATATGTATACCTGGTTTTAACTTATAATTAGTACAGTTAAACCTGCCTAAGCAGCCATCTGCAAATAGCAACCACCTGTCTTAAACAGCCAGTTTGAATATGTCCTAAACTGACTCATTCAACCTGTCTTTAACAGCAACCCGCGTAGAGCAGCCACAATGTGCCACTCCCTTGGGCGGCTGCTTAAGACAGGTTTGACTGTAAATGACTGAATTGGCCAAATACAAAAACAACACTTTTTGGGGGAGAGGGTTGGGGGGTAGGGGTTTGCATTCATCTTTCAGTTTGTTTTTGGATTAAAAATTTCCTAAGCCAAATTTTTAGCATGACTTAGCAATAAGTCTGGTGCTAAACCCTGATCTAAATCTTTAAGGTCAAGGTCACTATCACAGGTCATAGGTAGGAAGAAGATCTATTGAACCACTTCACTTTTTTTTATAATTTTAATGTTGAAGACTTGGGAGAAAATATTCATAATATAAAATGAGACAGCTTCTCCTGTAAAATCTCCAAGAAAAAAACGTATACTGTGATTGAGGTATCACTTTTCTGTTACTTAGTCCATTTATAACAAAACTTTAATATTGGCTGTAATATTTTCTATTTCTTTATTTATCAAAATATCAATTTAATATTTTTTTCTCTTATTAACTTACATAAAGTTGTGGTTTTGCCCGATCTAAACTTCAGTATTACATTAGACAGAATTAAGTCCGTTTTTAAACTTTTGACAAATTATGAAAATAAAACAAATAAATGGTTCTGTGGTCAAAATATATAAATTAGTATTTAAGATATTAAAATTGTGGTCAGAAAACTTAAATCACTGTTGTGAATATTGAACTATTTTTAAATTATGTAAATCAGTTTTTATTCAGATATTAAAATTGTGGTCAGAGAACTTAAATCACCGTTGAGAATATTAAAATATTTAATGATGGTCAAATAAGTTCACATTATTGATTTTGGTAGTAAAATTCTCGGTTTTATCATAGGTAATTGAAAAATGGTCGTGTGGGGCTTAGGAACATTTCTGATAGTTAAACCAGTGTCCGACCATACCTGATAACAGTTGTATAGTATCTACCGATTGAAACTACCCAAACAGTTCTCTTGACTTTGAAGTACAATTTTCAGGGATTTGCTAAATTTTTCATAAAACCTTTTTTGGAATTTTGCAACTGATAAGGATGGTGGAGATTTAAATGAACATGGATTAATGTTACGTACATAATTGACTTGAGCATATTTGAGAAAATGATAATATATTAGCTATTAGGCACCAATTTTAATGTAATAAAAAGTTAATTTAGATTTATTTTAGGTGTGCTACCCTGATGGTTTAAATGTTATGTACTATTTCAAGTGCATTTTGGAGTTTTGAACAAATCATGATTGTGTTTTTATGATTTATTTGTCAAAGAAAAATAGCTGATAAACAGTGAAATGAGGCTGTAATCAATTTTGATGATTGATTTTTTAAAGAAAATGAAAGAACACGAATCTGGTGTAAATATAGTGGTGGGGTAGAAAAGTATTGGTTGGATTGTTCATGACGAATTCACAGTCATTTTTGTTGAAAAAAAAAGGAAAATTGATTATAACATTCAACACAATGAAAATCACATTGTTAATTTGGATAATACAAAATTGATTTTTCTCTGTTGGTTGTAAGTTTTTACAACAGAATGGTAGATTGATAGTAAATAAAAACAAGTAATAAAAGTTGCAACTAATTGACAAAAGAAGTGTAATTTGAAAGAATTGATAAAGAATTGCAATAAATGGAAGAATTGCAATAAATGGATGAAAAAAGTGTTTGGATAATTTAATGTAAGGTTTTTCTATAATAAGCAGTGAAAAAAAAGCTGTAAGGATTTATCTTGTGTCATACAAATGTCTGTAAGTGCCAGCCTGTGTGACGGGATAGTAGAAGAGAGCAATATGGTATCAACGGGGGATTATATGTACTTGTTACATCATCTGGACCTATATGTGGACCTCTACATATGGAAGAACAGGGCGGTGAGTATACTGTAATAGTGCCAGAGTAATGCTGATAGCAAATTGAAAATTAATCCAACTGAATGAATGCTTGCACCATGGGATATAGTTTTTATCCCATGGGTGAACAGTATAGATCCAGATCAACTGACACTTGTGAACAGTGTACATCCAGATCAGCTGACACGTAAACAGTATAGATCCAGATAAGCTGACACATGTGAACAGTTTAGATCCAGATCATCTGACACATGTGAACAGTATAGATCCAGATCAGCTGACACATGTGAACAGTTTAGATCCAGATTAGCTGACACATGTGAACAGTATAGATCCAGATTAGCTGACACATGTGAACAGTATAGATCCAGATTAGCTGACACATGTGAACAGTATAGATCCAGATTAGCTGACACATGTGAACAGTATAGATCCAGATTAGCTGACACATGTGAACAGTTTAGATCCAGATTAGCTGACACATGTGAACAGTATAGATCCAGATTAGCTGACACATGTGAACAGTATAGATCCAGATTAGCTGACACATGTGAACAGTATAGATCCAGATTAGCTGACACACGTGAACAGTTTAGATCCAGATCAGCTGACACATGTGAACAGTTTAGATCCAGATTAGCTGACACATGTGAACAGTTTAGATCCAGATCATCTGACACATGTGAACAGTTTAGATCCAGATTAGCTGACACATGTGAACAGTTTAGATCCAGATCAGCTGACACATGTGAACAGTTTAGATCCAGATCAACTGACACATGTGAACAGTTTAGATCCAGATTAGCTGACACATGTGAACAGTTTAGATCCAGATTAGCTGACACACGTGAACAGTTTAGATCCAGATCAGCTGAAACATGTGAACATTATAGATCCAGATCATCTTACACACGAGAACAGTATAGATCCAGATCAGCTGACACATCTTGACATTCCATTAGGATCTACACAGTTTGCTTTTAGATTTATTTTTGTCTAAAATGGAACAGTGTATTTCCAGATCAGAATGTAAGTGTGCTGGCAGATCTGGATCTACAGTATTAATCCTTGTGATAACAGGGGTATTCATGGAAATAAGGGGTTACTATCATGGACATGCCATTCTGTCAATTCGGGCCAGTCCATTCATAGTTTACACAGGTATTGTGCGTGAATATACTGACACAACAGAGACATTAGAATCCAGAAGAACCTCTGCTAGATTATGTATGTTTTTCAAAATAGTCCATGGTTTTGTGGCAATCCCAGTCCCACCATATCTAGTACAGCCATTGAGAAGAACCAGGCACATGCATCCATTAACATACAGGCAGGTCCTCACTAAAATTGATATTTTTAAATACTCTTTCTTTCCTCAGACCGTCGTATTATGGAACCAGCTACCATCCACCGTCGTTTTGCAGCCTGATCCTGATCACTTCAGACAGGCTTTAAACACCCTAAACATTGCCTAGATAGCAAAACACTGTTTTTAACCTGATTTTAACCCTTTTAACAATTTCACCCCTGTTTTTCTTTGACGTCTTCCTGTCATTTAAAAACTTTTATTCTTGCACTGTCGCGCACCTGCTAGTTATACCCGAAAGGGGCGTACAGCAGTATAAATAGATAGAGAAGTGTAGACACTTACAGTCCATTCATAGTTTACACAGGTATTGTGCGTGAATATACTGACACAACAGAGAGAAGTGTAGACACTTACAGTCCATTCATAGTTTACACAGATTTTGTGTGTGAATATACTGACACAACAGAGAGAAGTGTAGACACTTACAGTCCATTCATAGTTTACACAGGTTTTGTGTGTGAATATACTGACACAACAGAGAGAAGTGTAGACACTTACAGTCCATTCATAGTTTACACAGGTTTTGTGTGTGAATATACTGACACAACAGAGAGAAGTGTAGACACTTACAGTCCATTCATAGTTTACACAGGTTTTGTGTGTGAATATACTGACACAACAGAGAGAAGTGTAGACACTTAATCAAACTGTGTTCATGCCCATGGCTGTTCTGGGTCTACACTGGTTACAGATGTCACGTAAGATTTATTTAGTGCTGAACAGTAATGAGGGTTAGATTTTCAACATGCATTGGTCTTAATATAGTATGTGCAGACAAATTGGTCCAAAATTTAATGCACACTCAAATCATAACTGTCAGAAGTTGGTGTAATTTATTAAAATGTTGCTATCAGTGTCTGAAGGAAGTGCTGTTATTCTCTTGTCCATGTAAATGCTTTTTACACATGTGCTGGACCTTATCAGAAAGCACTGATATGCTGGCTGATCTGGATCTACACTGTTCACCCACGCAATAAAGATAGATCTATGTAGTAAATGGTTGATAAAGGATAAAAGAGGGTGCTTCCATAATATGAAGAAGTTTGCCAATCTGTAAGAGTTCTATATATCAACTGTGGGAATTATGAAATATGTTATTGCTGGAACACCAATATATTGTCTTGTGGAGATTGTTTGATACAGTATTATTTGAGAGCTATTTGGTCAATAATTTGAACATGAAGTTTTGTTAATATAATTAAAGTTACAAAGCTGTGATAAGTGCAAAATCAACAATATAGTTTGTACCAAAGTATGTCCACTTAAGGTTTTAGAACTGTAATATGCACTTTCGCAAATCAGGATTTTGTTGTTTTCATTTCCAAGTACATCCATTTAGACATCTAAACAAGAGTTTTAAAAAACATTTACCGTGCGTAACTCGGGAAATTCAGTATTTTAGTAGGGGACCCTCTGTTTCGAAAAGTAGGCTTAAAATCAAACATACTAGAAGTTAAATTTATCTCTATTTCTTTCAAACCTTGTAAACGTATATCAATTTCATATAACCTGAGTGTTGTTCGTCTACAGTTTTATTTTGAGTATTTGTTATGAAAATATTTATTTACATTACACCAATTTCATATCCGCATTTTTTATTATTTGATTTAGTTATTAATGACTTCATAATCGCGGGAAACACCTAAAGAGTAGTCTCCAGTTACGAAAAATAGTATCAACCGGAAACGTACAAATCGGCGTTCGGAAAACACGAATAAGGAACGGCGTAAGTCGATGTGTGGCGGAAATATTACAGTTCTAAAACCTTAAATCAGTTGTATTGTGTCTGTCAAGTTTGCATGATATAAGTCACAACAGGTTTTCCATTTCCTTTGTTTCTGTAGGCCATAAATCATGTTGTTGCATAATAATTTTTAGGTTGCATCACAACCGTCATCACTTAATCATCATGATATTTGTAATAATAATAATAACCACAACCATCATCATGATCATTATCATCATCATCATCATCATCATCATCATCATCATCATCATCATCAATTTCTCCTTCCCAACAACCAACCTTACCTTGTCATTATAGTAATTTGAATTTAAGACCAAATTTGTAAAAGGCGTCATCTCCTTTTTAGTGATAACATTTTATATGAAGGTAATTATGCAAAAACTGTTAAATATTGTAAAGTTGAGCAACTGAGATATGTTGGAATGTTGTTACATGTGTCTGGTCGATGATTACCAGAATTTATTGCATTACATAAGAAGTAGTCACCTAATACAAGGATGGTGTGTGGACTGTATTGTACAAGATGTAAGTTATTTAAGTTGACAGATTTTTGAGATGAAAAGGTAAACATAGTGATATGATGTTTACTTTGGAGCAAAGTGGTAAGATATTTTATTTTAAGCATGTTGATGAAGTTTAGTTGGTTTTTATGATGTGTGATGTATTTATAGCTTTAATTTTTGAGAATATTGTTCATCACATAGTGGAATTTGTTAAAAAAATTGGATTCATAAGCTTTTCCATGGCGGTATATTACAGCATGGTAAAACTGACAAACCTGCTAGCATAGTTTACAGCTGGGCCCAAGATCATAAAACTAAATCTGGAGGTCAGTCTCAAATTTCAAGCATCTGATTGGCTGAAATGGCGACTGGTCGCCAATTCAGCCAATCAGATACTTGAGATTTGAGACTGATCTCAAATCTTGGTTTTATGATCTTGAGCCCAGCTTTATCCCTTTACTCTGTTTATAGGCATTTTAACATGTGTGGAAGCAGTGTAGATCCAGATCAGCTGGCTCATCCATGTTGTCTGATCTGGATCTGCACTGGTCACATATTGGTCAGAAATAACCTTAATATGAATCTTAAAGCTAATAATGTAGATCCTGATCAGATGGCAAAGGTGTGCTGGCTGATCCGGATCTACAAAATGTTTCCCCATGAAGTAAACGTGTATCTATGGAGTAAAGAGTTAATATCTGTAGGAGCTGAACTAATGCAGGTAGTACTGTTATTGCTTGAATTAGTAATTCCTTAAACATGATGTTGTGATATAAACTGAATCAAACCTGTGACCTGAGGATTTGACTGACAAAAGCTCTGTTTAAGGACTTTAGCCAGGGCGTGATAAATTCAAGGTGATAAATGAAAAGCTGTTAAAAAGTTATTTCATTGTAAGATTTTAAGTAGTGTTCAGGAGTATGGAATTAAAGAGAATCTACCTAACTATTCAAGGAATGTTCGTGGAAAATGTGTCCTCAAGAGTCTAAGGTACTTTGAATTACTTAAATTAACCTGAGCTTACAACACATTTCATGTTAAAAAACAAAATGTTTACAGTCTGACAGAACAAAACTGAGATTTTTGCCAAGCTTGGTATTTGTCTTGATTTCAACCTATCCAATGTATAGTAATCAATAGAATATTTTCACACCTTGTTGTGATACTTTCAGATGGCCAAGTCCTCAGAGATGCAGTCCGTAAGTCGCTCCACCCCGCCACCTCCCAGCCCTACCCGTGCAGGTGCTGCAGCAGCCGGACCGGGAACCAAGTTTGAGGTAAGCAGCATCATGTAAGGGAAGCAACTCTTACTGGTTTGTCATCCCTTATTTTCTGCTGCCATGAAGAGTTTACAGAATATTTAAGGTTACTATAGGTCAGTTAACTGGAAAACTAACCCAGATAGCCAAACATGCCAAAGGGAGTTCATGCTGATAGCTGCAGGAATTAGTATGTCAGTAATAACCAATTAATTGTCTTGCACACTATGTCTAGTGTAGACCCAGGTCAGCCTGTGTATGTTTCCTGTCTGATCAGAGTCTACAATGCTTTTCAGTTAACCAAGTTAAGCCCTGACAGATGTGCCAGGCTGCCAGCTCATCTGGGTCTACACTGGTCACCCATCTGATTTAAAGGCGTTTATCTGGAGAAAATGGTTTACACAAAGTTGTTTACACAAATATGTATTATTATGGTAGAACGCCATTTTCAGGCTAAAGATCGTTTGGCTGTAACCTAATAATTATATTCTTTAACTTCTTCAAGGCATTTTGATTCATTTTATTGGATAGCAGCATTAAGTTTATTTGCTTATAGAATGCTTACATACTATTTTATTCTGAAAAAGTGTGTTGTCTTAGGTTTTCAGTTCATAAGTTGTTAGATTAATGGAATTTTTTTAAATTAGTTTGAATGAATTATTTCCCCTTTGATTTAATTGACTCTTAACTGTCTTTTTAGATTAAAAAGTTTAACACTTACAAAGTTAGTATAACTTGCATGTTTTATGAAATGTTGCTAATCTTGGATTGGTTGTTTTAACTATATGTATTTTGTCAGAATATTTTTGTAATCTATTTCTGGTTTTTGTTAATATTTGTATTTTGACATTTTTCGAATATACAATGTAACTTGTATGTTTAAAATATGTCAGCAAGTGTGTTTAAAGCAATGGAAAAATCAAGAACAACAGTTTGAGCCTTGTGATAGGGATTGGCCTTGTTGGAGTTTTTTTAATTAAAATATTCCTTGTTTGTTTTATCCTTTACTCCATATATGGGTTTTATCCCATGTGCAACCAGAATAGATCCAGATCAGCTGGCACATCTGTGTTGTCTGATCTGGATCTACACTGGCCACCTCTTGGAAAGAAATAACCAGAGGAATCTTGAATTAAACAGTGAGGATCCTGATCAGATAGCATGGATATGTTAGCTGATCTAGATCTACAATGTTCTCTCATGGATAACAGCCATGGAGTTGGGTTAAAATGATCCAGGATATTTATGTGAAAACAAATTCAAATAACTCTTCCTCCACCTCAAGGGAGTTGATGTTGGTAGATGACTGAAGTTAATAGCAACATTATCCAATACATTTTACTCCATGTCTTAAATCACATGGGCAAACCTTTTGGATTCAGATCAACCTGCACACCCATGCATTTTGATCAGGATCTACATTGTTTGCTTCTTGGTTAGAAAGTACCTGATGAATCTTATATGGACCAGTGTAGAACCAGATCAGAATGCACAGGATCTACACTGGTCTACAATCCTTAGCACGTGGCTCAGTTTATTTTATCTTCTTGAGCATTTTATTCTCAACTATTTGCTTACTTTATTTATTTTTTGCATTGGTTTGGATGTTGAGTGTCATGAAATCTGATTGCTGTCTCCCAGGTGCACACTTCTTGCATGTAGATCTATTAGCTGCTTTAAAGACTGAATAAGACAGCCTATGGTGCTTATGGGGTCAGAGCATACTCCTGATTTAAAGGAACATTGGAGGAAATAGACCTGGTGTCATCTCTCATATACTAGAACCTGATTTCTAATTGTTCACATTCAGAATATTCTGTGCATATGGGTATCAACATGATAAAACAGTGAAAGTATTAATGATATTCCACTGTTTGAAAACAGTTTATAAAGAGCCAACTTGATAAACCACTTTTATTTCACCAGGAATATTGTATTATTCACAGGACAGCATAAAATAAATGAGAATAATTGTTGTTGTTTTTTGTACTAATGCTGCAAATTTAACAGTTTCTCACAGGCATTAAGCAGTAAAAATTTAATTATATCGAGTCAATAGATAATGAATGGGTTAAATTTGCATGAGGTTTTCTGAGCACAAAATAATTTATGGGACAAATAAACTAGCTTGAAATAAAAATGATTCTGATGTATAACTGGTATAAAATCTCAGGTTACATATAAGATTGCTAATAATATTAATTTCGGTGTTAAACATTATAAACAAACAAAGAAGCAAGTGAGAAGGCTGAAGAGAGATACCTTGGAGATTTAGCCAAGGCAGATAAGTTGCTCGCTCTGATGAAGGCTGTAATCACAATGGTATCTCCCTTATATCGATAAAATATAAATCTCTGAGACAAACAGAAATAATATAACAATTGATGGTCTAAACTAAGAGCCTCACATCTTTGTTCACTTGCAGACATTTGGGAGGCAGCAATTATAATCCATTTTTCTTGCATACCAGATCAGGTCATCCGGTGTTTTCACCCGTGTAGGAAATTTTGATTCTACACCCCCCATGTAGAATGAGTCACGCGCCTTATATGACGTCACGACGTCTTACGCATTTATGAATGAACGATGGAATGTCTCGTATGTCACTCCGCTACTATAAAAAAGTAGTGCGAAGAAAAATGTACAGAAAAATACCCCAAAATGCACAAAATAAATACGGTATGCAAGAAAAAGTATCGTTCACTTACGTTGGGTTAAGATCGCGTGATCCAGCCCACGTGAAATATGCACTTAGGCGGTAACTCGGCAGAGCCTCGTTACCACCCTTGTGCATATTTCACTCGGGCTGGATCACGCGATCTTTACCCAACACACGTGAATGATACTTATAGTCCAAAATTACTTTGTTTAAATGAGAAATGTTGTGTGTGTGTGTTAACAGACATCCTCCGATACCCTGAACCATGTTAGGCTAACTCTAGATTCCCCGGATAGGGAACAGGTAAGGGATTACACAACCTCTCCTCTAGCATGACCTTGACCTCTGTGACCTTTCTATAGCATGACCTTGACCTTTGCGACCTTTTATCTTCGGCATGCTGTGAATAGAATAGAGATAAAACAATAAAGTAACGGAGACAGAAACTGCATACTGTTGATATTGCAATTGTTGATTGTGCACGAGTGAGTTTAATGTCACTTTAATGTACACTTAAATAAAAAAACTTGTTTCTTTATTTGCATACATTTTGTCTCATATTGTTCAAACTGGGATAAGGCATTGCACAGAACTTGCTACCCCTTTACACAAATTTTAACATGTTATGTTTCATATTGTTTAAATTGGGATACTTTCCATAAAAAGTTCAAAAGAATTTACAGAGAACCTAGGCAAAAAAGTGAACTACATTTTACTTTTTAAGATAATAGCTTTTTGGGTTACAATGATGCATTTCATTCGATTGAAAAATACATGGAAATCTTTGCGATATGATCTGTATGAAGAATAACTGAACAAAAGCGTATATTCATCTCTTAATTTATATATCATAGTTATTCAAGAGCCAGTGAAATCTTGTACTTGGTGTTCTAACAACAGTAATTAGCTCACCTGAACCAAAGGCTGATGGTGAGCTGTGGTGAACAGGGCTGAGTTTGGAAACCAGTCTCAAATCTCAAGCATCTGATGCTTGAGATTTGTGACTGGTTTCCATACTCAGTTTTATAACCTCGGGCACAGTCTTTGTCTGGTACCCGACTGTCAATCAACATTTTGTTTCAGACAACAATCCTCTAGAAATCGCTCTATAGATCTTTACCATATTTGGCCTTAAGCATCTAGGCCTCCTAGCATTCACCTATTCAAACTGTTCATATCATGATACTAAGGTAAACCATTCACTTGCAAGGGGCTTATCAGCAATTTTTAAAATTATTATTCTCCAAAACTGCCATCAAGATTTCAAAAGTAGTTACTGTTAGAGGAAATTTACTTGAAAAACCCTCCATGCCATTTTGTAATACACATGTCCACATTTTCCATTATCTTTACAAATCTTCTTATTAAAACTGCAAAGAATCTGTACCAATTTATTTAAGCTGTCATTTCACTAGACAATCTTGGCTGCAAGGGCTTGGCCTGTTTTCCCATTATGTAAAAGGGAAATTTGAAAATCTGTTCCTTTGATAACCCTCTTACCAAATTTTTTCAAGCCAGTCTTTTAAAAAGTATGTTGGTTAAAGCTTGTTATCTTGATATCTTGTTGATTTGGATATATTCGGGTGAGCGCTTAAAAACCACCATGACCCTCTTGTTTAAAAGACTATACTTCATGTGACAAATATGGTTACACAGTGTTCAAATAGATTATACTGAAAACAACAACAACATTACACAAAAATATTTGTTGTTTGGGTGGTGCAGACAGTTTTGATAGGTGTTTGAAAGTCACAGTGATTGTAGTTGTTAACCCTTTATTCCATGGATACACTGTTTATCACATTGACAACCAGTGTAGATCCAGATTGGCCAGGGCTGAAGGTTATAAAGCTGAGATTGGAAACCAGTCTCAAATCTCAAGCATCTGATTGGCTGAAATGGCGACTGGTCGCCATTTCAGCCAATCAGATGCTTGAGATTTGAGACTGGTTTCCATGCTCAGTTTTATAACCTTGGGCACAGCACATCCTTGCCATCTGATCTACATCTACACTGTTCACTTCTAGGTTGGAAACAGCCTTATAAAACAAAAGCAAACATTGTAGATCCAGTGCTTAGATGTGCTAGCTGATCTGGATCTACACTGTTAGCACATGTGATGAAAGTTGTAACAATGGAGTAACAGGTTAATGTAGTTTGTATGCTGGAATTCAACAAATTCCAAGGATAGTGTAGCAAGTTTCCTCTCTCTTACCGAAATATGATTAAATTGTAACATGTAAAGATTTGTATAAAGTTTAACAAAGGGAGCTAACTCTTTCAATTCTATTATAAATAATTAACATGCATGATATAGTGTGTGTGTGTCGCATTAACATAGATGCTGTTAAATAGCCCTCTATAAAATAAAACATGTTTGTGTCAGTATGTCTAATAAATTAATGTTCATTGCATTGCATATAATATATTTTTATAGCATGAAGTTTGTATTAAATATTTGATCTTTTGTTGCATGGGATGTGGGGTATATCCTTGGAGCAGACAATATAGATCAGATAAGCTTGCTTGTCTGTGTAGGATGATGAGGATCTACACTTTTGCCTTTTTGACGGAAAAAATGAAATGATTCTAAAGATCCTAACAGACTGCATGGATGTACAGGCTGATCTGGATCTACACTCCTTGCACCTTGGATAAAAGCCATTCTCACAAAGTAACTTTTTCAGAAATGTGAATATTTTTCATATGTTAATATTTTGAGTATGGTAATACCAAATGGTGTAAAATCTAGCAGGTGATTAGATTATTTGAAGCATTTTCATTATAGTGATGTTAAATTCAGTTTTCAAGATAAGAAGATGGTTCGCTGGGTGTTGAAAGTTGTTAGATAGATAGTCAAGTACCTTGTTAAGTACTCGGTCATTTGACAAATTCTACAGTCGCCAAATTTAATGACTATTTACAATTTCAGGAAGTATGATCTGATATGGGTAATCCTTAGTGGCCAGATAGGCTGGAAATCATGTTAAATTTAGGTTTCTATTATAGGAATTTTTTTGTCATGATAGCAAATTATGAAGACTTGTAGATCATACATTACAACCTTTTACTGGGATGCTATACAGAAATAGGGATTATTTTTTGACATTTCTATGTAAGTAAATTTCATCATTAATGAATAAGAAATTAAGTATTCAACCTTTTTAAAAATTTTACTTGAGTTTTATTTTGTTCCTGAATTTTGTGACACGAGATTGTATCAACAAAGTAATTACTTTGGAAATTGTGGCTAAAGATGAAATTGTGTGGGTTTTCTTTAGCTCACCTGAGCACAAGTGCTCATGGTGAGCTTTTGTGATCGCCTGATGTCTGGCGTCCGTCCGTCCGTGCGTCGTCAACTTTTTCTTCAAACGACTTCTTCTCCTGAACTCCTGGGCCAATCTTGCTGAAACTTGGCAGGAATGTTACCTGCATGAAGCTTTACCAAAATTGTTCAAATGGTTCCAGTCCATTGCCTATCTAGGTCACAGAGGTTAAAAATAGATTTTGAACATGAAATTTTAAAAAATCTTCTTCTCTGAAACCGTAAGGCCTAGAACTTTGATATTTGCTGTGTAGCATCACCTAGTGGTCCTCTACCAAGATTGTTCAAATTATAGCCCTGGGGTCAAAATTGGCCCCGCCCCAGGGGTCACTTGATTTTACATAGACTTATATAGGAAAAACTATAAAAATCTTCTTGTCTGAAACCACAAGGCCTAGAGCTTAGATATTTGGCATTTAGCATCCTCTAGTGGAACTCTACAAAGTTTGTTCAAATTATTTCCCTGGGGTCAAAATTGGCCCCGCCTCAGGGGTCACTTCATTTTGCATAGACTTATATAGGAAAAACTTTAAAAATCTTCTTGTCTGAAACCACAAGGCCTAGAGCTTAGATATTTGGCATTTAGCACCCTCTAGTGGAACTCTACAAAGATTGTTCAAATTATTTCCCTGGGGTCAAAATTGGCCCCGCCCCAGGGGTCAGTTCATTTGACATAGACTTATATAGGAAAAACTTTAAAAATCTTCTTGTCTGAAACCACAAGGCCTAGAGCTAAGATATTTGGCATTTAGCATCCTCTAGTAGAACTCTACAAAGTTTGTTCAAATTATTTCTCTGGGGTCAAAATTGGCCCCGCCCCAGGGGTCACTTCATTTTGCATAGACTTATATTGGAAAAACTTAAAAAACTTCTTGTCTGAAACCACAAGGCCTAGATCTTAGATATTTGGCATTTAGCACCCTTTAGTGGAACTGTACAAAGATTGTTCAAATTATTTCCCTGGGGTCAAAATTGGCCCCACCCCAGGGGTCACTTCATTTGACATAGACTTATATAGGAAAAAACTTTAAAAATCTTCTTGTCTGAAACCCCAAGGCCTAGAGCTTAGATATTTGGCATTTAGCATCCTCTAGTGGAACTCTACAGAGTTTGTTCAAATTATTTCCCTGGGGTCAAAATTGGCCCCGCCCCAGGGGTCACTTCATTTTGCATAGACTTATATAGGAAAAACTTAAAAAATCTTCTTGTCTGAAACCACAAGGCCTAGAGCTTAGATATTTGGCATTTAGCACCCTCTAGTGGAACTCTACAAAGATTGTTCAAATTATTTCCCTGGGGTCAAAATTGGCCCTGCCCCAGGGGTCACTTCATTTGACATAGACTTATATAGGAAAAACTTTAAAAATCTTCTTGTCTGAAACCACAAGGCCTAGAGCTTAGATATTTGGCATTTAGCATCCTCTAGTAGAACTCTACAAAGTTTGTTCAAATTATTTCCCTGGGGTCAAAATTGGCCCCGCTCTAGGGGTCACTTCATTTTGCATAGACTTATATAGGAAAAACTTTAAAAATCTTCTTGTCTGAAACCACAAGGCCTAGAGCTTAGATATTTGGCATTTAGCACCCTCTGGTGGAACTCTACAAAGATTGTTCAAATTATTTCCCTGGGGTCAAAATTGGCACCGCCCCAGGGGTCACTTAATTTTACATAGACTTATATAGGAAAAACTTTAAAAATCTTCTTGTCTGAAACCACAAGGCCTAGAGCTTAGATATATGGCATTTAGCATCCTCTAGTAGAACTCTACAAAGATTGTTCAAATTATTTCTCTGGGGTCAAAATTGGCCCCGCCCCAGGGGTCACTTCATTTTATATAGACTTGAATAGGAAAAACTTTAAAAATCTTCTTGTCTGAAACCACAAGCTGAGAGTACTTTTGTACTCAGGTGAGCGATATAGGGCCATCATGGCCCTCTTGTTTCTTGATTTTTTCTTTATATATACACCGTCATGTGTGACCAGTTTTAGATCCAGGACATCAGTGTCATCTTATCTGGATCTAAATTGTTTGGCTCTTGGTCATAAATAAACTAGTGAAGCTAAAAGCTAACAGTTTGGATCTAAACTGTTCACTGATACATATGGAATATTATAACAGTATGCATTCTGTAGGTTGGTACTTTTCGAGTTGGGTATGTGAACAATAATGCACGAGACTGAAGGTCGAGCGTGATGTGGTTTACATCGCAACGAGAAATAATAAACCTATAGAATGCATACTGTCATAATGTTCCTTTTATTATATACCCTTCTCGCTCAAAACAAATTTAAATAAACTAAACAACAAAATTTTAGTCTAAAACGTGGTTTACATAATAGCAGAAATAGAAATAGTAACGCAGTAGTAAATTTATGAATGGTGTAGAAAATTTATGAATGGCGTAAAAATACCGTAACGTTTGTAAAACTGCGACGGAAATTTCCTATTTTGGAGTTCGTTATGTGCTGGAAAATTACGACAACCTAGTGTGACATAGTATATGACGTCACATAGAACACAGAAAGCTGGACATTATCTGATACGGAATTTCTAATCTGACGAGTTGTATCAATTTTGCAGATTAATGCTGCACTATGCTCAAATCAGTAATGGGTATATAATAAAAAAACTTACATATCTATGGAGTAAAGGCTTAAAGGGTATTGTCAGACCCATGGAAGATGCCAAAGAAATATTTTCCCCATTAGGTTAGTGCTGAATATAACCAAAACATTTGATAACTTGCTTGCTTGGAATAAAATTATAAAATAAAAAAAATCTAACAAACTTAATCTCTATACATGCCATGAGGATTTTGATGTAGACCCATCTGCACCCCCATGTACCTCTGTACATCCAGATTTCAGGGCTTGTCTTGCTCCCAAGGTTATATATAAACTAAGATCTCAGCTACCTGATTGGTTGAAATTTAGCATAGTCTCAGAACTGACAAATGGGTATATTTAATGCAAACATCCCTACAAACTTATGTATGTAATAAGTTTAATACAAAACACTAGGCCAGCCCATTTTCAAAGTTAATGAGATAAGTAATAGATGAGCTTTACATGTTTTTTACCCCGATTATAGCCACCTTGGTTGTTCTGTAAACATTGCAGCAACCCCCCTGCTTGGCAACGAAGGACTTCAAGCAATGCACATGGTCAACCTCTTCTTATCTGAAGTCTGTCAATATGATCTTATATTAAAACTTGAATATGTGTATGATTCATCCTGACAAAATAGGGCTTATGACCCATGTGACCAGTGTAGATCCAGATCAGTCTACGGATCTGTGCCATCTACTTTGGTTCTATTCATGTTGCTGTTCAGTCAGAGAAGCTATGTCTGTGCACATCAGCAATTCAGCTAGGATTTACACATATCACAGATCCTTGCAGGGTCTGCACTCTGTCATTTATGGACATTTCAA